>CM064513.1:57771056-58028443 GCA_032716605.1 Paralithodes platypus | reverse complement strand
TTGACTCCTGCAAGTATATAAAGAAAACCTAATATTTAGTAGTGGCCCCGTAATCATTGACGAGTATGCCTATTACATAAGGCACCCTCTTCAAACACTCATGTTGAACCGTAGTTTGAATCTACCGCGCAGAGCATAAAAAATTGAGGAGCCTTCCATCATGATTGCACAGCAACCTCACTCATGGTTCAGTCATTATGAAATTGGGTTCTCACCTACGAAAAAACTTCGTAACAAATAAAAAAGAAAAAGAAAAATAAGAATAACTATTAATAAGCTTTCCATATATTCGTGGATTTACTTGTGTGGAGTCTTTGACCATGACGCTAACTCCAGGCGTCATTCTTCCTTCACTGACATATTCAAGTAAATCAAAATCCCTTAATACATCAACGAATGCACAGAGGATGGTCGGGAGGGCCCCAGTCGTCAATGATTACTGGGCCAACTACTAAATAGTAGGTTTTCTTTGATCTTCTTGCAGGAGTCAAACCTATAATTTATATAGTGGCCCCTCCCCCCCAAAAAAATTCATTGACGATTATGCCTGATATCTAAGACTGGAGGGGGACATTCGTAATCATATCATAACGCTAGCAAAAGCAGATAATCAAACACCCACATAGTATTCTTACTTTGTAAAAAAGATATCTATATTTTGGCGCAGCACATATATACCAACAAGGGGGTACAAGCAGGAGCGTGCTTCAAAGAATCCTGCTTGATAAAAAGGGTTAACTCTGAGAACTCCTGAACACAGATCCGCCAGTTAAGAAGGCAACCCCACTTAAATTAAGTGGGTGAAAAAATAAAAACTTATAAGTTTTATCATGTGCACATATAAACCCCATAAAACTAGTGGATATATCTTGAAAAAACATATCCAAGCTTAAAATTAGATTGATTCACAGCCAAAACTACTGACAACAACACTGGTTGTTTGTACTACAATTGTACTAGCACAACTTCCTGTAAAGAATAGTACAGAGAAATTTTCATATCAACAAACACCCATGAACAAGTAATGTGACGGCGGGGTCTAGTGTGTCCTATGTACAAGGGACATCAAGCAACAACAGATCTAGTGACCCTTCTAGTTTGCTTGTCTACCAAAACACTGAGGATCAAGTGTCCAACCAATGGTTTAGAGTGGTGAAAGGAACATTGGAAAGGGAATTACTGCCCTGGAACTAATGTCCGTGGCAGGATTTGGAAGTTAGTAGAGGAAAGATGGGTTAGTAAACTGAGGGGGGTATAAAAATTAGTTAATTCATTTACAAACGCAGTCAGTCGCGGGTTTGATGAGAGATATTTGCCTAGGCGGGAGTTTAAATGAATCAAGCGGTGATTGTCAGTCTACAAACGTTTCTGGGAAGCCCATTCCACAAATTGACAACTCGATTGAAGAAGAAATTCTTATATTCGTGCGAGTTAAAAAGATTTACCAATAATTTTTGCACACCGTTTTTTTTTTTTTCCCCGCGTGTAATTAGATTGGTCGATAGTGAAGTACTTACTACAGTTCATATTGTCGATGCCTTTGATGACTCTTTGAACACTTGAATTAAGTCACCTCTTAATCTATCTATCTATCTATCTATTGCCTGACGCCGTGATCCCCGAAGGGGTGGCCACGAACGAACCGCGACCCATGCACCTCTGTCCCGGTCAGTCGACTCCCCTCCCCCCAACCAGCACCACCTTCGTTCATGTACTTCCCTCACTCCAGCCTTCCACCTCATATTCGTCCTACCTCTCTCTCCCCCTCTGTCCTCCACCACCTCGCTCTCCATACACCCTCTTAGGTCATTCTCCCCCTATCGCTTTCCATACGTTTCCATATGGCCGAACCATCTCAAGTTGTTCCTTTTCACACTTTCCAGCACATCTACCTCCACACCACACCTCCTTCTTACTTCCCTCATTAGTCCCTGTCTATTCCCTCCATGTAACTCCGCACGCACTCCTTAAGTAATTCATTTCCACTACTGCTCTCACTGCTTGGTCTGAGTATCTCGACCAAGGTCCATGCTTCGGTTCCGTAAGACAGTGTCGGTCTTACCACACTGTCATGCAAGGGCTTCTTCACTTCCATACTGACACACTCCTATTTCTGTTTACTTACTCTAACGCTTTTTAGCGTTCCTACAACCCTCTTCTCCCCTGTTGTACCCTCTCCCGCACATCTCCATCCATAGTCCCCTCTTTACTCTGGACCCTGCCCAGATACTTAAAAGCGTTGACGATCTCCATAGCCTGACCGTGTCAGCTTCACCCTCACAGCTCTGTGACTTCACCCCTTTTTCGAAGACCATAACCTTGCTCTTCCCCCGTATTTACCTTCAAATTCGCGTTTTTCGCACACTGTGCCAAACTCATTTACCAGACCCTGCAACTCCGCTTCATTATCACTCAATCAGAACTGTATCATCCGCAAACAGCAGTATAGGTAGCTTCCACTCAATTCCCCTCCCTTTGCAGCGATACACCCAACATCCACTGCTCTCTGATAGTATTTCGTTCATAACTCCATCCATATATACAGTAAACAACCACGGGGACATCACATCACCCTCTGTTTTCAAAAACCAACCCATTCAGGTCAAAGACCTCGCTCTGCTCCCTCTCCCACACGTACTGCCGCCTTTGCACCCTCATACATGCTCTTCACTGCTTTCAGCAACTTGCCCTCTACTCCGTGTATTCTAAGTACTTTTCCACAAACCTTCTCTATCCACCTCTTGCATAGGCCTTCTCCAAGTCCATAAAGGCCACATACACCTTTTGTTTCTTCTTCCAGATACTTCCCTCCACAACACAATTCAGGGTAAAAATCTGCTCTACACATCCTCTTCCCTTCCTAAAACCTCCCTGCTCTTCAGCCTATCGCATTTCTTTCTCGTTCTCACTCTCACTCTCTCAATCCCACCCCTACTGTATACCTTCCCTACTACGCTTAGAAGACAAATTCCTCGTGTGGTTACCACACACGTCCTCTTTCCCCTTTGGCCCTTATATAGGGGGACTATTATTGGCCAGTCTTCCAGACATCGGGTGCACTACTAATCCCCTTCTCCCATGCTAGTTTGCAACATTTTTCCTACCCATTCTATCACTATCGTCACCACCATACCTCAACATTTCCCCACACACTCCATCTGTTCCTGGTGCTTTCTGTCCCCAACTTCACTCTTTTCATGGCTTCCCACACATTCTGACCTCCTGCTCCCCACCTCCCTCCTCACACTACACTTCTCTTCTTTCTCTTCTTCTCCCTCCCATACCATATCCAGCTATCACTTTGCTGGCTATTCATTCCTTTCATTTAGCAACTCACTGAAGTACTCCCTCCATCGTTCGAACCTCATCTTGCCTTCTCGGCTAGCATTCTCCCATTCTTAGCTTTCACACCCTTACTGTTTCCTTCCCTTGCTACGACCACCTTCCCTAACTTTCGTGACTTCTTTCCAGAACAGTTTCTTACTCTCCCTCCATTTTTAACCCTCAGGATCTTCCCAAATTCCTCATCTACTCTTCTCTTACTTTCCTTCACTTACTCTCTCTCCCCCTCACCACGCCTCTTACTCTCCACGTAACCTCGCTCGTTTCTGTCTCGCGGAATCCTTCCTTCCCTCTGCTACCCAACCACTCTCCTATATGCTTGTCTTCTTTTCTTACACAGCTATTCGTACATCTTCTGTCCAACATTGCTGTACCTTTCACTCCCCTCCCTCTTCTCCTCACTCCACACACCACCCTCACATGCTGCACAGATCTTCATCCTTAAACACCTTGCTCATCTCCCTCCCACTTCCTCCATAACTTCCAGGTTTTTTTTCGAACCCACCTAGGTCGTCTTTCCACTGCTCTCCTGTACTCCTCCCTGATCTTCCTCCTCCTGCAACCTCTCCAACCCTCCTCAACCATTCCAACCCTCCTTCCCCCGCCCATCTCGCTCTCCTCACCCACTTCTTTTGTATCCTAACCTTAGCTACCACTTACATAATGATCATACAGACCCCCTCCAATACCCCTATACACCCCTAGCATCCAGCACAGATTTCTTCATTCGTTCCATCCACACATACATAATCAATCAATGACTTTCGTTCCACCCACTGTCTTATCCTTCATCGTCAACATCCGTTTTTCCACTTTGTACCTGTGGATCCTTCTGTGTCGGAAGAAGGTGTTTGGCTATCCACAGCCTCCTCCCCACACATAAACGTCCACAAGTGCACTAACCATTCCCATTCATTCCACCTCTGATGGTTAACCCCCCACCCTCCAACCACGCCACTCAACCTTTCCTATCCACCCCCAACCCCCCCCCCCTTTACCATTCATATCCCTATAATCAGACAATGATTCTTATTGTTGGCTTGTCAAACTTCCTCCAGGCACGCCCTCCACATTCATGCCAGAACTCCCTCTTTCTTTCCTTTAAAGTATAGCCTCTGTCGGGGCATACACGAAGTAACAATCATTTCCCACGTTTTGTATTCCTGGACTTCATTCCTCCCACCCACACAATCCTTGCCAACCCAACAGACCCATAACTCTCTTCACAACATTCCTTCCTTTTGGCTATCCTACTCATTACTACAAACATTGCACCTTCTCCCCTCGCTGTTCCTTCACTTTGCACTCCATCACACACACACCATGCCACACTTCCCACTCTCTCACATCTGAACCTGTATGTACCATTTGGTTCTCTGTCATTCCACCCATACATCCAGCCTGGGCATTCACGTAAAACTTCCAGGAACCTGCTCTCTCTTTTGTGCCATCATTCATGCCACTTAACATTCCCATGTAGCCATTCTCAGGAATGTCCGAAGGCATGTCCTTAGGTCCGGTCGTCGTGGTTCGGTCAACGTGTGGGGGTTCCGTCCGCATCCGAGGCTGTTTAGTGTTCGTTCTTTCCCTTGGCCATTAAACGTTGTGGGGACCTTTGTCAAAGTACCTCTTAATCTGCGCTGGGTTAAAGGAAATAGATTTAATTCTCTAAAGCGCTCTTTTCCGTATGGTTTGTTTCTGTTAGGCTAGGTATAATTTTGGTAACTCTAATGTTGAACTTTCGTTCTAGCTTGTTTATATCTTTTGGGTAATAAGGGGCACCAGGATTGAACGCAGTAATGTCCAGCAACGAGGGCGGACTAACGGAATTGTAAAGGGTTTAGGATAACTTCTTTGGATTTATGCTTAAATGACCTGCCTATAAAGCCCAATATTTTGTTTGCCTTCTTAACACCTTCTGAACATTGTTGACTCAGGTTTCTCACGGTTTTGTTACTCGATATTGTTACTCCCAGACCCTTGCTTTGCGGTTTTTCCTTTTCGGCTGTTTACATTTTTGTTCTTAGCTGAGTGCCATTCATCCGAATAGTTTGCTTTCTCTATTTAGGTAATCCGCATATGTAGTACCTGTCTACCCATTTATCTTCTCGTCAATTCTGGACAACTACTTCCATCCATTGACAAATTTGGTCTTCCCTCTTTTTCCAACATCCGACAATTTATCTTAGCATTGTGTTTGCATATCGTCACCTTGTTCCTGTCCCGGAGAGCTACCGCTACTTGTTTGAAAATTTTTGTTTTTTTTTATCGTCAGCAAATTTTTGATGATTTTGTACAGGTGAAGACGCCTCAATCTATGTTGTTGATGTAAATTAGAAAGAGAATTGGTCCTCCCTTTTTCTTTAGTACCGATCCCTGGGGTAACCCCGCTACTTTACATTGGCTCCATTTCGATTTGGCCTTACCGTTTATGACTACCTCTTTGGCTTTCCCGTTGCTGAGCCAACCTTTTCTATCCCCATTTCCAAACACACCGTCTTTGTATTACCCATGCGCTTTTAGTTTTAGCCAGTAAACGTTTGTGGGGAACTTTGGTCAAATTTGGCCTTGCGTTTGAAATCTTTGTTAAGGTGATATATCTTATCTACAGCTTACTACTCTCATCGTAGAGGTTGAGGATATCGTTTGGAAGAAGGTCCTAAGAGGCGCTTTGTTTAAACAGGAACATTTTGTTAACGAAAGCTGTGTTGAGTCATCCTTTCAAGTATGTGTTATTTTTCCTCTAAGTTATAATTACGAGTCTTTGAGTCGGTCCTCGTATGACCGTATTTTTCTAGCACTTTTACATACAACTGAGGTTAAGCTACATTGCGACGATAGTTTACTAGGGTAGGAATTTGCCTTGCCCTTTTGTGTGGGGAAAAAAATATCGGTGTTACGTTGGCTAGCTTCCACCTGATCATGCATGCAGTTCCTTTCAGACTGCACAGGATTTATTGAACGAGCCGCATACGTAATTTTTCCCCCCCGTCACACGGTCCGGTTTCTTCGGTAGAGCTCCTATCCTTAGCTTCCTTTATCTGTTTCTCTCTACCCCCTTACCGATCAATTTGTCTTCTTGAACCTCTAGGCTGAGATTGTATACAGGGTTCCAGTGCAGTTGTATTAACCTGATGAGCTGTATCTTAACAATTCAATACTTCTCTCTCTGTAACGGTGATATTGCTTAGAACATCTTGGGATATTATCCCAATCTGAATCGGTCCCGATGGTGTAGGGATATCACCGAGGTCTCTTTCTGTCTGGTAAAAACAACAATGGCTTAGCCACGTATGTTACACTGACTGCACCCCCCCCCCCCCCCCCCCCCCCCCCTTTTCCTCGAAATTAAAACAATAAGTGCCTTAGGGCCACCTAGACCATCTGCCTTAAAGCTATACATGGCAAGGAAGGTTTGTCTAGAGCTACTGAAAGGTATTCTCGAGTCAAAAACGTAATGATTAGAGGCCCACCAAAATGTGTGGTACGTAATATTCTTCAAACAGAAAAATTTCTGAAGGAAGGAACAGCAAAGAGGCTCCCCATTAGGCGTAAATCGTGGGCCCTACCCACAACGCCGGGATTACTCTCTTTTAATGACTTCGCACCAAGAGAGAAGGCTACGTTTTTACGTCTTTCATTAAGCTGTTTGGGCCCGTACTAGCCTACCCATAAAGCACCCTGTTGATTGCAGAGGTGCCACCCTCAAATACTTTGGTTAGAAGCTTGCAAACTGGACATAAATTATGATGCACTTTACCCCTTTTTCACACGCCGGCCCCACTGTGAACTCTGAAAACACGTGTTCACTGTGCTCATTCTTGGCGCTGAACACCTGGAGATAGGTTGCAAATGTGAATCGGGGAGGTGGGGGGGCGGAAGTTTGAAGCATTGCTCTCAATGAAACCTGTTTCTTCCGCTTGTGGTATGGTTAGGACCTGTAAGGTCAAAGAATGGGCACCCTGATAGCTGTTAAGGATTGGATTATCTAGAGTCGCTACAGATAGACGTTGAAAAAAAGTGTTCCAAATAAATAGTTTAAAGAATTAAAAACTCATGCCACCGAAGGTACCGTCTGTTCTGTTCTAAACTATCCAAGAAGTTAAAAGGACTGCCAATGAGATTGATATTGCCTCTTGGGAGATTGTGTGTACTGATTTCATAAATTTATCTGTCACGTTTCTAACCATACGGCATTCGCCACTAGGCCTCCTGAATGACCACAATGCAAAAGTCAGCGAGGACTTTAGGTTGCCAAATTGGGTGTCTAAGTGGAAATACCCCCGACCGGGAGCGACACACGGGTTCGGGGCGGCACCACGTTATCAATTGTTGGTAGCCACAACTGCGCCGGCCACAGGGGCGCGAGTAAACGAGACTACGACCTCGATAATCCTGTAGTTTTGTTGAACTACGTGGGCAAAATAGAGAAGCGGCTGGTGGCGGAAAACAGATAAATCGGAACTTCCACATGTTTCCAATACCGTCACCAAAGCCTCTGGCCCCCCTGCCGGCGGTTAATGTCCGGCGTGTTGAGGGTACCGAGGGAGTTTTGTGATTCTCCCTCTGACGCAAACAGATTCCACACCGTGGCCCGGTTAAAGGGCCTCTTGCAATCATTTGGATCGAAAATTTTCTGCTTGAGTGCCCACGTCGCACTGTTTGTGCTCTTGTCTTTCGAGACAGAGCTGTTCTGCCCAGACGTTTGCTACGCCTGGAGATAAGATGCATGAAGATGAATGTGCAGCTTTTTTGAGGGTTTTTCCCCCCCCCCCCCCCCCCCGGCTAGAAACAAAAATCTTTTCTGAACACGTCTAGGCAAACTTCCGAGACCTCGTTGACCCTTGTTTCTGAATGCAGTGAACTGTGCCTTGAGATTTTCCAACTGTGAAGGCCACCGACTTTTCCCGTAAAGTAGGAAGCCGGTGAACCTCTGAAGGCAATTTACAAGGGGACTAATACCTCTTTTTTAAACACAATTATCGTGGTGAGGTTTCTGAATGGGACCAACGGCCCTCTTGACTCTGATGCCCTGAGGTTTGACTGAAAGCCCCAACCTTATCGTCCCTGACGCATCCGTGTTGTCCACCCATACCGACGGCGGACGGAGAGGTCCATGACATGACTGAGCCTGCACCACATTTTCTCTCTTCGCCCAAACCGCGACGTACGTTTCTTTGTGTAATAATGTTGGGATTCCTAGGCCATAATATTCCCGCGCCCCACCGGGCGGTTTTTTAATAGTGGGAAAAATTTTGTTGCCCTCCAAAGATTACAACTTTTGACTTTCAACCCGCCCCACCTTCACAGTTTAGTTGAACCCAGTTGGAGAGAACCGGATCTCAGCCAGATTTCCCCCCCCCAAAAGTTCTCTGCTGTCGTAGGAGTTCTGACTGTGGAGAAACATAAGTTTTTTTTTGCGAAATCTGTTTTTTCGGGGGAGTGTCCACACTCTGACTCAGGAGTCCCCCCCCCGGGAGAGATGCTCTGTGTCCCTCGACCAGCCCTATCCACTGAAATACTCGTGAGGGAACAAGGTTTGGACTTTTAACTATGTTGACCTTGAATCCTAGAGATTTGCGAGATGGTTTAACGTAAATGTAGATATGAGTGTTGCATAACTTTTCTGCCTCTGCCAAACACCAGTCCAGTCACAGTCCAAGATTACCACAAGATCCTGATCCCTTGTTCTAACATGGGCCATCAGGGCTTGGCCGGGACTTTGTTTGAAAGCTTGTGCCAAAAATATTGAAAACAGTCTTCAAAACTGCTGGTGAACTCAAAGCCCCCCCCCTCTCCCTTCCCCCTTTCTTTTTTTTTCCTTTCCTTCGGAGTTAGAAATTGAGACAGAACTACTTGTCCTTGCAATCACAGTCAGGAAGTTTTCTTCACTAAGAACATCCTCAGATCCTGCCTTGCGTCGAATCTTGGACTCGTTAATAAGGCCTGGCCCGAATATCTCCTCACTAAAGACTTAAGAAGAATGGAAAGTTTGGAGAAGCAAGCGCCGGGAAAGTTCAAACGTGCTTTACCCCCCTGACTTCCCCGACAGCTTCCCCGAATCCGCCTGAGACGAGCGTACCATATACTTTACTTTGACTTGCTGTCCCCCCCCCCTGGTAACAATATATTGCGAAAAATCACGTCTAAAACACGCTTTTTTCTTTTTCTTAAACCATAATATAACTCTTCCCCCCCCCCACGGTCCTAGGTGAGCTAGCCTGGGGAAGAGCTGTGCTAAACGGTATCTTTTTAATTCGCACAAATTGATTTTTTTTTTGTTTAAGGTTGGGGCAGCCAAGAAATCAAACAAAGCAGAGAGGGGACTCCTCCAGCCACCAAAACACCAGAAGATGAGAACCAAGAATGGGTTTTTCTTGAGGGATGTGGTGAGGAAGATTTTGAATGTTGAAGGTAGTGGCAACCCACATGTTGAGGCCCTCTTGTTTCCCATTTCCACCCATAGACACGTACCCAACTGCCGCCAACCCATGCAAGACTGGATCCATTACGACGGCCCGCAGTCTTTGTGATACGGCCAAAACATATCCCAAAACGTCGGCGTCAAAGCAGAAAGTTGCCGGGGGTTTGTGACGTCGTTAAAGCCATCCTTCTTATTCCGTCAGAAAACAGCTTGAAGGCTAAGTGCAGGGGGTGTTAGGGCTGGTGGTTGATGCATACATCAAAAAGTCAATGGTTATAATAACTTGGAAAACGGCCTTAATAGGAACATCCCAAAACCTTTCCCCCTTGACTATCCAAAAGCTCTGAGTTTTCTAGACTTATTGCCTTGGATTACCCAACGCATGTGGTACGAGGGAGCTCCCCCGACAATTTTATCCGGTTTGACCTATGCCTGCAAGGAGATAAAGAAATACCTAATATTTAGCAGTGGCCCCGTAATCATTGACTATCCGCCTTTGGATTACCCACGAAATTGTCTGGTACAGGGAGCTCCCGCGACCTAGTAGGCTTGTGCCTTGCTGCTCCAAGGTCCTAGTTGGGAACAATGGCTACCCATTGACACATCAGGCCCTTATATAAAGGTGGCATAGCTCCTTTTTTCGACTGGTGCCTTGTCTAAAGGGGGGGGGGGGGGGGGGAGGGGGGGGGGGGGGGGGGGGTGGGTGGGGGGGTGGGGGGGGGGGGAGTAGGGGGGGGGGGGGGAGTTATGTCTGAGATGACTCCGCACATTGGAAGTAGTGAGGAGTTGCTGTGGCCTGGCATCATTGGAAATTGGACTCTGACACAAGAGGAGGGTTAGGTATTTTTAGCCTAAAGCAATGGATGTAGCCATTTGAGGTCGCACATTCGTCGACCGTCGCGGGGAGTCTCCCTACCAAATGTAGGAGTTTCCGGCGTAGGTCCAAAGAACTTATTAAGTGCATTGAATAGTAATAAGCCATCAAATCTCCTTCCGTAGTTACATACCTAGCAAAGATGATTCGAACTCCGTGGAGATATCGACAGTACCCTGAGAGGTTCCGTCTAGAAGGTGACTCTACTCTTTCAACTTTTCCAATCTTTGAGACCACTGAGAACCGCCGTTCTTCCTCCCTTTAAGTCTGGGCCTATTATGGGAAGATAATCCCCGCCCGAAAGCCGGGAACAAACTCCCCCATGCCGCCATGTTAAATCTGGCAGATAGAATATGGTAACACATCGGCATCCCGGTGGACTTCAGCCACCACTTGAGTCACAACAAGAGGACTGTGCTCCGTCGCTGCAGGGCTGTGAGTATCGCCATACACCTTGGCTGTGCGCTGACACTCGATTGCAAGCTTGGTATACTCTCCAAATTGGGAGCCCTCCACGCCGAGGCACCCTAGAGTTTTATAGTTTTTACAGGTATTGATACTACTAAAATCTGAGGCCGACACACGTTACCTGGTAGAAAAGCAGGAATATCAGGTGATGAAATGTCCGCCGGGGCCAATCCTCCACCACATTCTGGCTGACTCCAACCCCCGACCTGTCAGATTGGGACGTTTAGACTTGTTTAGGGTAGAGGCAGACAAGGCGGCAGGTACCAGGCTCCGGCCGATAGCTGTGACGTCCTTTCTTACAGTTTCGCTTACAGTTTTTCTTACAGTAGAATCCTCTGGACAAAAGGGCAAAAAAAACTATGCCTGTGTATCCAGCTCAGTACCAGTACTTGCACTGCTGCGGGTCGCTTCACGGTGTTGGCGGCGGCGGTAGCAGACGCAACATTTTTACTATTCTGTATTTTTGTTTTATAATCAAACTTCAAATCTTGTCTTCCCCATGCTTTATCAAGATTACTTTCAAACTCCCTTATTGATTCGGAATCGACTACATACTGGGGCAGTGCGTTCCACTCATTTACCACTCTATCACAAAATGAGTTCTTTGCCTTCTCAAGCCTATTTCTTTCTTTATAAATTTTCTTAGAGTGTCCTCTCGTTCTTGTTCCCTCCCGCATCAAGAAGATACCTTCACACACATCCTCATAGTACTATCATGACACTATCTTAAAAGTCTCTATCATATCCCCTCTCTTTCTCCTATATGCCAGTGTCGGAAGCCCCAGTGTCCTCAACCTCTGCTCATAGCCCGCGTTCTTCAACGTTGGTACCAGCTTGCTAGCTCTCCTCTGCACTTTTCACTGCTTCTATATCCTTTACCATATATGGAGCCCACACCTGGTTTGCATATTCCAGGTGCGGCCTAACCAGCGCTGTATATAGATTCCTGAAGATTTCTTCGTCAAGTGACACAACAAATGTCCTCCTTATCGCCCTACAATTCTATTGGCTTTGTTTATCTTTTCCGCTAAATCGTCTGAGAAATTTAACTTATTGTCTATCACTACTCCTATATCCTTTTCTGCACTCACTTCCTCCATCGCTTCATACATACTGTATCCTACCTTGTCTATCTTGCTGTTCCCAATCCGCATGTACTTGCATTTTTTTGGATGAAAAGGCATTAACCAATGCTCAGACCATCCCTTCATGCCCTCCACATCTCCTTGAAGCAAACCCATATCTTCCTTACTCCTCACTCTTCTATACAGTTTAGTGTCATCCGCATACAGGTATACCTCACTTCCATTAGTTATAACTTCAGGCA
This sequence comes from Paralithodes platypus, assembly GCA_032716605.1. Taxonomy (NCBI): domain Eukaryota; kingdom Metazoa; phylum Arthropoda; class Malacostraca; order Decapoda; family Lithodidae; genus Paralithodes; species Paralithodes platypus. The sequence continues at coordinate 58,016,008 of CM064513.1, read as the reverse complement.
AGTCGTTGATAAATATAACGAACAGCAGTGGTCCCAACACAGATCCCTGAGGTACCCACTTGTAATTTCCCTCCACCCCGAGCCTATTCCATTCACCAGTACCCTCTGTCTCCGATCTTTCAGGAAGGCTTCTATCCATTTCACACATTTCTCCCCTATATTATAGCTTCTAACTTTCTCTCATAACCTTTTATGTGGGACCTTATCGAAGGCCTTCATAAAAAATCGCAATATACCACGTCTATTAACATCACCATCTTCTAGAATTTGCATCCAATCATCTACCACCTTAATTAGCTGTAGTACCGTCGACCTCCCCGGAAGAATCCGAACTGTCTCCCACTGAAAAGTTGGTTTTGACTTCATATGATCCATTATTCCTTCTCTAATTACCGTTTCCATTAGTTTACACACAACACTTGTCAAACTGACTGGTCTATAATTCCCTGGGTCATTTCTCTTTCCCTTCTTAAATATAGATGTTATGTTCGCCTCTCTCCAGTCCATCGGGATTTGTCCTGTATTGAACGATACCTCAAATAACATTTTCAATGGCTCTACTAACATCTCCCCTCCTTCCTTTATGATTCTTGGGTGTATCCCATCCGGGTCCCGGTGACTTACTTCTGTTCATTTTTTCTATAGCCCTTCTTATTCTAGCATGGGAAAACTCTATTAGTTCTAGTGCCGGTGCCTGTTTGATGGGAATAGTAGGCACTGCATCCTCCGACTCCACTGTTAGTACCCCCCCAAAGTATTTCCCCAGCACCTCTGCTTTCTCCTTATCAGTCTCCGCTCTACTCCCATCATTCAACCCCCCACCAGCTCTGGGATCCCTACTCTTCTTGTTAACTTTTCCTGAATGTACTTCCAGAATATTTTTGGATTATCCTTCATATTTCTAGCTATCTCTCTCTCCCTCTCCTTCACCCCCCTCCTTGTTTCCCACCTTATTTTATTGTTTATTTGTCTGCGTTCCAGATCCACTTCCTTAGCTCTATACTAGACCCCCTGTTCTTTTTTAACAATTTTAATCTTTCCCACAATCGTTTTTCTTCTAATCAATATCCAAAGCTTTCTTTTCATTGGCAATTCTGGGTTAGTTCTTTTCCTCAATTTTGTTTTATCCTTATATTCCCTTACTGGTACACTTTTGGATACAGCATTCTCCAGTTTGACTCTAATTTTCCTCCACATTCCTTCAGCGTCTTCACCGTTCAAATATTCCCCCCAGTCAATGTCCAAACACCGTCTCAGCAGCTCATAATCTGCTCTATCATACATGTATATTTTGTTATTGCTTCTATTATCCCTATCCGATTTAATGTTACAACTAAAGCTTATACAGGCATGGTCACTACGACCTATAGGGCTATCCACATTAACATGTTCCACTATATCCTCTTCATTGCTAAAAATCAAATCAAGTACACTCCCCTGCGTCCCATCTCTACAATATGTTGCGTTAAAAAACAATCTCTCACTTTCTCTATAAACTTATTTTCCAGGCTACCCTGTCCCGCTGGAGTAGTACAATTTGCCCAGTTGATCCTTGGCAAATTGAAATCTCCAATCAAAATTTTATATTTGTTCTCTCTATTATCTATCTCCTCCATTGCTTTCAGTAGGTTATCATCCTCTCCGCTGCTCTTATTTGGGCTTCTATATATAGAGGCAATTAGAATTGATCCTCTTACACATTTTACTTCAATACACAAATACTCACAATACTGCTGTCTCATATCCACCTCATTAACCTTGAGCTCTTTCTTACATAAATAAACAGTCCTCTTCCAACCTCTGCTCTAATAGCATTTCTCTCATATAACTCAAAACCCTCCAAACTATATTCCACCAGTTCCTTTTCAATTCTAACATTTTTTGGTCTTACTTCCTGTAGGGCTATGACAATCAGGTTTTTTCCTCTTCATCCTGCAACCTACATATCAGTTCTCTTTTCTCTTTCGCACCGGATGATCCTTTGTGGAAGATTGATGACTCCTACTTGACTTATGCTTAGTACTAGTTAAGGTCTTTAGGACCTGCTTCCTCAGGGGTGACCTTGATGTGGATCTCGTCGCCGTTGCCGATGGTGACGGTGAGCGAGGCCTCTTAGATTTGCCGGGGGAGGGTGTGGCAACCTGTCCCCGCCCAGACTCTGAGGTCTTACGTGCACGTATCTTACACTGAGGGGGGGGGGCATGTTTGATAATTAGAAGCTCCCAAAGCTCAAGGTTATCACATTGCAATGCTTTATTGTGCTACATTCATTTGAATAAGTAGCGAGAAGTTGGTTCACTTCTTGCAAAGCCACCGCCGCAGTGGTATCCTTTTGAATTAAAACTTTAACACTTAAGAGGTTACAAATAGTGCAATTCTTTGTCACCTATATCCCCCCGTGACTGATCTCTGCATTTAACACATTTAATGCAAAGCTTGTGAGCAAAATTAGGGAGACCTGAGCATAACGGCGTTGAACATACAGCAATGAGAGGTTCAAGTGCCGACATGACAGAGACTGGGGGAAATCTACCCCACCCCCGGGATCTACCTGATCACCTGGCGCAACGCCGGTACTCCGCCCTGGAAAGAGAAAATTTCCAGGAATTAATGCTCATAAGGTTACCCCAAAAAGGTACACCTTTAGTTTCATATTAAAGATTTCAGCATATCTTTACCTGTCCAAAAGATTTAAGCATATCTTCTGAATCGTCATAAAGATGAAAGCATATCTTTATTAAAGATGAAGTCTTTCAAGTATCCCTTTATACTTGAAACACTAGTAAGATTCAGGCATCTTTTTATCCCATAAAAAAGTATAAGCCTATCTTAATCTCTAATCCGACTTCTCCCAGAAGCCCTCATAGATCGCCGTTGCTTGAAGGCCGTGATACCCTATTGTATCAATCAATCGTTTGGCAAACCATAGTGAATTGCAAATTCGTTAATATAACCACCCGAAGGTAGCACCGCCGGGTTTTATATTCAATGTCAAACCAATGGTACCTGCCCCAGACCTCTTTGTAAAAAGGTTGCCGGGAGGGCAAGGCCAAACAAACAAACAGCATTGTTTTTTAATGGCGTTGAAAAGCCGAGAAAACCATAACCAACAGGTGTCAGCATGATCCCCTGGATAATTGTGTGGAGCCCACTTCGCCGGGAATAACACAGGAAGCCTGCTCCCAGGCTCGTAAGGTTACCCCAAAAAGGTACACAAACATGTGTCACAAAAACCGCTGGTCAACGAACCGTAGCCCTCAGCCACTACTTTTCGTTTTCCTTTAGTTTCATATTAAAGATTTCAGCATATCTTTACCTGTCCAAAAGATTTACACATATCTTCTGAATCGTCAGAAAGATGAAGCATATCTTTATAAAAGATGAAGTCGTTCAAGTATCTCTTTAACACTAGTAAGATTCAGGCATCTTTTTATCCCATAAAAGTCTAAGCCTATCTAAATCTCTAATCCGACTAGTTTCATATTAAAAGATTTCAGCATATCTTTTACCTGTCCAAAAGATTTAAGCTTATCTTCTGAATTCTCATAAAGATGAAGCATATCTTTATTCAAGAGCACGTGTTACAAGTATCCCTTTACACATTGAAACCCTAGTAAGATTCAGGCATCTTTTTATCCCATAAAAAGTCTAAGCCTATCGAAATCTCTAATCCGCCTTCGCCCAGAAGCCCTCATAGATCGCCGTCTAGCCTGTCTCAAAATCTAGATCTGACTTCTCCCGAAGCCTTCATAGATCGCCGTAAGTTGAAGGCGGCGATACTTGAAGTATCCCCCAATTGTCTGGTCAACTACACAGAATTGCAAATTCGTTAATACCACCCACCCAGGTGCAACCGCCGGGTGTGAAATTAATTTTAACGTTAACCCCAATAGGTCCTAATCCCACTTCTTTGTAAAAGATCGCCAGGGAGGAAATATCAACAAAACAGCCTAGTTTTTAAATGGCTTTGCAAAACCGGGAAAAACTACTCAACAAGTGGCCGCTTGAACACTTAGTTAAATGGGTATAGCCATCCCGCCGGGAAAACACAGTAAGCCTGAACACAGGCTCCACCACAGAGACGCAGTCCTGGAGAGCCCCAAGCCACCACTCGCCGGGGGACACTAGCCTATTTTAACCACGCGTGATTAAAACTCGGCAACCAGCCGGGTTTTTATGGTGCAACCGAGAAAACCCGCCGGAAAGGCAACCCACACCACCCAGATACAATCTGAACGCACAAATAGTCCGTGGAATTAGCCAAAACACAACTAAACCAGGACACATAATTAGTCTGTGGAATTAGCCAATACACAACTAATCCAGGACACACATGACACAGTAGTACATATTTATAACATAAATCAATAACACTTGGACATGTGAAAAGCTACGAGGCTGGCTAGGCCTAAGCAGGCGGAAATAACATTTAAACAAGTCGTAATATAAACAAAAAGCACTGAATTATATCACAACAGGAACCACCGCCAACACACCATCGTAGCACAAAAATCCCGGCAAAGGGAAGTACTGACTCGGGACCCAGAAAAAACTTCACTAAGTGAAGAAAAAGCAGGGAACGTCAGGGAAAAAGGAAAAGGCCACTTCATCAGAAAGATAAGAAGAAGCCTAACACGCGTAGTTAAAGCCACCTACATCACAAAGCTGGCTAACCGCGAAAACGTTTCACGCGTCCACCACGGGACCACGAGGGTACACCCGAAATAGATGCCCCAAACACACGACCCAAAATACACTGCACTGCGGGCAACACGCCCTTGACACTCCTGCTACGCATATCCTAGCCTTACTCGATACATCCCGGAGTAAACAAATGAGAAAAAACTCACTAGGGACGCAGCAAATGCGGAACCAGCGGAGCGTGGGGAGGCACGTCCGGGCAGGTTGAGCGCAGAGCAGAGAAGGAAGAATGACGCCTGAGTTAGCGTCTGGTCAAAGATCCACACAATTACATTCACGAATATATGGAAAGCTTATGAATAGTTATTCTTATTTTTCTTTTTCCTTTTTATTTGTTACGAAGTTTTTTCGTAGTGAGAACCCAATTTCATAATGACTGAACCATGAGTTAGGTTGCGTGTGCTCATGATGAAGGCTCCTCAATTTTTTATGCTCTGCGCGGTAGATTCAAACTACGGTAAATGAGTGTTTGAAGAGGGTGCCTTATGTAATAGACAAAATCGTCAATGATGGAGGGGCCACTAATAAATACATCACTGTTGGCACAACAATTCCTTGATACATAGCACTTTTTACTTTCATTCCGAGATTTCTCACCTTCCACATACTTCCCATTGCTCCGAAAACCTTCCTTCCTTCCTTCACACACTCTGTTTTACCTCCATTTTCATACCTACCTGTACATCCCTGCTTAATATTCCTCCTAGATATACAGGAAACAGTCCACTTGTTCTAGTATTTCCCCATCCGGTCACACATCTAGATTCACCCTACAAGAACCTCTATTACACACCATCACTTTACTTTTATTGATGTTCACCCTCAGCTTCTTGCTCCCACATACCACGCCAACCTCTTTGACTACTCGCTGCAGTTTCTCCTCACAATCCGCCACCAATGTTGTCACCATCAAACAGCAACTGGTTCAACTCATAGTCCCAACTCATTGGGGCGGGTGCCCAACCCCGAAAGGGGTTGAAATAGGGGAGCTATCCCCCCGCCAAAGGCGGCTTTCTAGGGCCTTTCCTAGCTGATGCTGAGAGGATTGGGTTCTAGTCATATGGTGATGGGCTGGTCTATCAGAGTGAGAACTGAGCGATCTCTGCCATACCCATAGCTTACTCCGACTGTTCCTTTTACTTATGTATTTCCTAGATCTCAAGTGACGGCGTCTTTTCCGTGGATTGACCTCCCAATCTACCAAGATTGGAAGCCAAAGCGTCACATTTTTCCTTTGCCCCTCAACTTTCTCTTCATAATTGCTGAGGGGCACAGGGCCCTGGGTGGGACTTTGGTTTCCCGGGCGTTTCCGCACCCTCCTCAGCTCCCCGCCATGGAGTGGCTTCGGTCACCCAGGCTTTATTGTGGTAGGCAGAGAGGGTTCTGTGGGGGCGCTCAGTTATGGCCTTGCTCGGGGCCTTGGGGCTGTTCGGCCAGGCAGCTTGGGGAACAACAACAACAACAACAACTCATAGTCCTAGCATAGTGTTGTTTATTATATTTTAAAGTCATCCATACTCATTCAAATGTAAAACTTGCAAACTAAACAAACCAAAACTGGGACGATACAAAATAAAGGTAAAATAACTTATCAAAATCGCTATGTGGAAATAACGCTTACTAAAATAAAAAATAAATAAATTTACTTTATTTGTTTAAATAATGCATGTAATACAAAATCGGCAAGTATTTTCGTGCCTTTTTGTTATAATAATGAAGTCGCTTATAGTTATGTTTTGTAGTCATTATCATCTGCATAGGGAAATTCCAATGACTACTTTACTATACACCCCCAGCTATGGGGTATGTGCCCGAGTAAATACATACTTTACTATATAAGTACATGTACTTGGTGTAGTCTTATACTGTATAATAAAAGCATATACAGTATACAGTAAAACCCCGCCCATCCGGACCCCTCCAATCCGGAATCCCAAGACTTTCGGACAGGCATTCGGGTTCGGACACAATCATGTCTCAGACATCCGGACAAGTCCGGATGTCAGGGGAGTTTATGAGGCTTTATTCGGTCAACAACAACCTTTATATTCGGCCATATGTCCCAGCCGGATGGCAGAGAAAAAAACACCGGACCGAAGACCGAACAGCATTGTGGGTAAGTTTCCATTCGCGCCAAAAGTATTGTTTACGTCTAGTCAGGTGGTCCGCCCTAAGCGTCGTGCGTTATCTGGATATTATCCCCGTGTTTGTGCTATTATTTCTACTCGGTTGCCCCACCAAGATGGATAGTGATGTTGTGATGACTTCAAAGGAAGCGGAGAGTGGAGAGAAGGTTGTTAACCCCTTCACCACCAATACGTCATTTTCAACATGAGTATTCTGCAACATTAGACGATTTTCTTTAGCCTATAATCTACCCCTATGACTGAAATGGGTAAATACGATCTCAATAAACCCTCTGAATAACATAGGTCCTTCTGAAACTGAATAATATCGTCTAACTTTACCCTGAATAAAGGTAAAATTACCTCATGGTGCTGAAGGGGTTAAAAGTTGATTAGGCTAAGTTATGCCTCAATATATTACAGTGTTGCAAAAAGAAGAAGGTAAAAGAAGGTCTGTGGTAAGAAAATAAAAAGTTCAGTTCTGGTTTTAAGTGGCAAAAAGTGTTCAGTGTTCTAATGTGTTCAGTACATGAAAAATGTGCTACAGTTGCAATCATTGTTTTTGTATGGCACCTCCGCTACAACCCACTCCACACCACCCACTCCACCCTACACTCTACTCCACCTTCACTGTCCACTCCACTTACAATACAGGTCAGTAAGAAAGAGATAGGTTCTTATACAGTCGGCCCTCGGGTAACACGGCTTTAGGTTCCGCGGTTTTGCTCTAACACGGGTACACTCGGCGACCACAAAAACGGACCCCCGTATTTTAGTGGAAAGAAAACGGAACGGCTCTTTGTACACGACGGCTCACAGGGTAACAAACGCACGAACACACTCACCCTGTGAAGCAGTCAGAGATTTTATTCACTGTGTCATATGAAAACAAAACATCTTCACAGCGCATATTGATTTCATCCAGTGGTTGCGTGTTTGTGTGTTCTTGACTTCTTTTGCATGCTTATACGAAAAATTCTGCATTATCCACATACGCTATTACTAGCTTTGAAAGAGTAAAACTTAACAACATAAATACATAGGTATGCACAGCGCATACATAACGAATTCCATATATTAATGAAATGTCATAAAATAAGGTAAATTACTCGTTTATTCATTGACACACTTATTGCATAAAGTATATAATCCTCTGCAACCAGGCTCTACCAATTTTGTAATTTACTAGACAGATATAGTTTAAGCCGAGAAGCTTATTAAGTATTGCATTAAAATGTCTCTGTAAACTTGGCTGTAATCAATACTTAGATTATGAATGTAATAGAAGTGATGCTAGTGGTAAATATGACAGTGGTTGTGATAATGGCTGTGATAGTTGTTGTTGTTGTTCCCTAAGCTGCCTGGCCGAACAGCCCTGGTTCGTGGTGGTCTCACAGTACGTCGTGGTTGAGCCTCCATTACTGTATTCAAAGAAAAAACATATTTAGTGTAAGATATTCAACTACTGAATGTAAATAATAAGAAAAATTAGATTGTAGATTATACTAGGATTTAGCATTGTGTAAGAATGTTGTTGCATTACCAAAAACCATGAATTACACCATTGTGAAGATCTTCCTATAATAATAACCATCAATGTATCATTAAAACAGACAGTAGTGGACACTGGTCGAGAAGCGAGGGGGGACAGCCCATTAGCACAGTCATTGACACCCCCCTCCCCCCTGGGTAGTAGTCAGATGATATAAAAGGGAACCAAGTGCTTTTATATATTACCATTTAGGCTTCCCTTCTTTAACAAAATTACGTATGACAAAAGTTACATACAGCCGCGTCTAATATGACCTGATCCAACACAAACACAGTAGTGAAATGCACATAATCGGACTACCTTAAATCGTACTGTATTAAAATAACATCACGATAAGGAATGTGGTTCCTTATCACATATTTCTTATCAACCCACAACCACCACCTCCCATGGGACCTGCCATCACAAAAACACACTCTCTCGCAAACACACACTCTCTCCAACACACACTCCCTCTCAAACACACACACACACACTCATTCTCTCTCTCTCTCTCTCTCTTAATTTGTTGTTATAATAGTTAGGCCAATTAATTACATTAAGGATTTTAAATAAATTTGACTGTAATCAATCTGAATGTAAATAACATAAACAGGTGTTCAAACAACACGTATGACCCTTCCCATTATCTTTCCACCCTTGTCCGAACACAATGTTCATAGTGTTTGTATTCCCCCTGACCACAGCGTAATTTAATAGGAGTAAACGTTTATAAATTTGCTTAACTATTATAACACCGTAAATTATGGCGGGGTGTCGAAAGCATTATACTAGACATTCATTATTATCTGACTAAAAGCCTAACTAAAAACGAGGCTGCAAAGTTCATTAAATCATCAGTATATTCTCTTACATTAATTTAATCAAATATATTTTGTATTTTTTGTTTTTTATATTGATATGGAAAGCAAACAAGCATGAACTCATTAGAAACCTTTCTGCCCCATATAGTTACGGCCCTGCGTATATATAGTAAATAACGTAAGTCATTACATATCTCTAATCACGGCGAATGGTTGTTTGCAATAGTGAAAATTAATATTGAAATTGAATGTAATTAACATGAAGATAGTGGAAATAAAGATACTGCAGATGGATATATTGAAATTTAATAGGACTGAATACTGACATAATATTTGTAACCGAGGAGTAGTTGTGTTAAATGAAAGGAGATGAAGGGATGGACACGAGGAAGAAAGGTCAGGAAGGGAAGAGACGAGTGGAGTTGGAGATTAGGAAGAAGCGAGGAAGAAAGAGATGGGAAGGGAACATTGGAAGGAGATGAGGATGAAAAGAGAAAACAAGGTGAGGGAGACAAAAACAAAGGAAGAGAATAAGAGAGCCTGGAAAGGGGACAAGGACGAACAGAGGAAAGGAGACGAGGAACGACAGGCAAAACGAAAGAGGAATTTAACAAAAAACAAAAAAACAATACATTATTTTAAGCACATCCTGTAGATAGGAAGATGCGAGTTATAGGGAAGGGAGATATGGCTGTGCTAAAGTATGCAAATATAAGTTTACAAGTAAAATGCCTTAACTAAAATGTTGGTGGCCTTGGTATAAAAGTAACACCTATTAGATTTGACTAGGTGATATTTCTCACTATGTAAAATACATATTTGGAATATAAAGTAAGTAAACTACTTGCATATAAAGGATTATACCTCTACATTATACACGTTTCTGTGTAACTTCATAATACTTACAGAACCCGTTGTAACTATGCACCAGTCACAGGCATGATGTGATGCTAGGAGAGAAGGCAGTAGTAGAGGCGAAATATTCTGAAAGTGTAAAATATATCAATAACGATATAAAGTAAGTTAGCGGTTTAAGTTGTTATTTCAAACATATTTCAACACACTCATAATATAATAAATAACACAACAAGATATAAGCATGATGCTACCTTTTGAGGATCTGTATGAAATCAAACGATGCAGGATTACTTCTACTCACGTCGTCAGCTCGGCCATAGCTGTTTGGCGAAGGTTTCAAGATTCATTTGCAGTTCCATATTTAGCTCCACCGTGCAGGATTTCTCCCTCCAGTTAGGTTGTTGTAATGGTATTTTGAATGTGGTATCTAACATAATTAGAAATATAGACACAATTTTATCATCACTTACAATCCACACTTTAAATGGTTACCAAACAGTAGAAAAATAAAAGCAGATCACGAAAAAAGAGCAAAGATTCGAATCACTCACAGTCTGTGTGCGTTCGTCCGTCTGTTAAACCTCCGTGATAGTTTGTGTGAGTCGCCATCCAGAAAGGACCCAGTCTTAAAACCGGGGCCGGTAAGGGGGGGTCCGTTTTTGGGTCGCCGAGTGTACCCCAAATGTGCCGAGTCAGCATCTAACACGCTTTGTTTATGTAGCGCTCGTGGCGGGTGGCGGCTGGTCGGCATCTCTCGGCCTGTGACGGCAGACTCGTCAGACCCGTATATACCGGCGTGTATAAGACACATTTATAAACCTCCAAAACCATGGATGGCCTTATACGACTAATATACTTTCAATGCAAGTTAATTTGAAACACCGAGATTCATCAGCTGATTTTCCGAGTGACCGAAATCGTGTGTGTTATTGTTGAGTCAGTTTGTGTGTGTGTGTGTGTGTGTTGTTCTTGTGTGGCTATGTCTAAACCCGAGTTATTTCTGTATGCAATACAATTTTATTATAATATACTCTATGGAATGGAATTTCGTTTTACCAAATAATATTTATAATAGTGAAAGCCAAAGAAAAATACATTAAACTATAACTCTAATGAAGGCGGTAGATTGTTGGCAAGTTTAGCCAAGCTGCCGCCGCCTGCCTCACACGCAGACATGTGGTTTGTTATTGTTGTACTACAGCTGAGCAGCATTGTTTTCGTGTCAAATAAATGGCATTTCATAGTACCAATGGTCTTAATTGGATATATTATTGACCCCTAGTATGAAGGTATGTTGCCAACGTAATAATACTGACAAATAAATAGATAAATCGGCTGGTAAATGGTAAAAAAGGGGGACTTTGGGAAAGTGGCCAGAACGAATGGAATTTTTCCCATAGGCTATAACCTTTGCTTTATGTAACACGTGTTTGCCTAACACGGCCTTGGGCCGGTACGATATACCCGCGTTACCCAAGGGTGGACTGTATACTGTATATTACACTAATTTCTTTTTTCAGATCAAGTTTATTTAGATTAGGAAGGTACTGGACAGTACAAAGTTAGCAATCCGGACCTCATTATATCTCGCATCCGGAGTAGTCCGAATTAGAGAACTGGACATAATTATCTCCGGAATTGTCCGGTTCATAGGGGTTTGTGTGGGACCTATCCGGACCCCACCAGATCCAAAATGTTGGCACTTCTGGACAGGGTTTCCCCCCAATTAGTCCGGTTGGGAGGGGTTTTACTGTATTCATAAGAATTTGTGATAACCTCTGCATATCCTAGGTGTTGAGTATTGTTGAGGTTGACAGTTGTATCTCTGGCACTGGTTCAGAAGCGACCTCTTGTGGGCTCCGTTTTGGTAGTATTATTTTTTTATGAACACAGAGATATTATATTTACAGTATCAAAAATGTTGTGCCTTAGTTTATTTAAGACTAAGATATTATTGGGGATTATTGTATTGATAGTTGTACCATATTGATTTTATATATTTTTTTAATTAATTATCCATCAAGATAATATATACTCTAATAAACCAACTCCTTACCTACGAGTCTTTGATTCTATTTACACTTTATACATTAGTACTGTACATATAAATATAAATTATTACTCTCATACCAATAATTTTGCCAGTTTTATGTAATTTTGGCATGAGTTCTGTACTTCATTATGTATTTCTGAGAGCCTGGACCATCAGGCATCAGAAATATTTTCCTTCGTATTATATAACTATTAAAAGATTCTAAAGTTTTTAATCTGAATTCACAGTAAACTTGACAGTATCATAAGCTCTTGGGAAAAGAAAATCCAAATTATTTCTTAAATGATTAAGCAAGTTAAGCAGCTAAGTAAGAAGGGTAATATCTAAAAAACAAAAAATAATATGTGAAGCTACAAAACCTAAGTATTTTTTACGACCAATTTTGTAGGGTGGTTGTTGTTCCCTAGACTGCTTGGCTGAACAACCCCTAGTCCTTGAGGAAGGTCATAGCTGGAACTGGGCATTCCAACAGAGCCCTCAATGAGTGTATGTTGTGAGTGTAGTGCAGTCTTGTAGGGTGAATGGTAGTGCTGAGAGTAGAAGCTTGAATATATTTTAATCGAACTCTACCTAGCAACTTCCTGTTAGTGGCTAAGGGTCAATCCCAGGCATAGACAGTGTTTTCTGAAAGTCATATTTGCAGCTAATACTGTACAGTACTATACTCCAATGGCACTATAGGCAAACCTCATGTTATCATATGGGAAACGGTTACTGAATTAAATTAATATATAAAGGATGAAGACACCCAGTGAAGAATAATGTATCAACAGTGTTTTTTTGTATTTATGTATTTAAAATGGGGCACAATAGTAATTTCTGCAATAAATAATAATTTTCATATGAAGCTATTATGCCAGGAACTTCTGCGTAGATCCCTTTGTACAGTCACGAGCATAAATGCTGCAACATCAACCAGATAACGTCAACTCCTCCATCACGAGAGTTTTATACTAAGCTGAATACATTCGTCTGACGGTAGCTAGAATGAAATAAGGATATCGTTGTGAGTTTGAATAACAAGTTTAGCAATACCTTTGGAGAGAAAGGAGCGAACATTATCTGGTTGGTGTTGCAGTATTTATGCTCGTGACTGTACCTAATACAGTACCATAATGTAAATGATTGATGCCATTTTTAACGCCGAGCACTCCCTTGATTAACAGTGCTAGGGCGTGCCTTTGTTACAGGGACTTAATTGGACATTTCCACAAATCGCTAGACCAAGTGTCCAAGCTCTTTATATCTACCAATGGCATGGCCTGGGATCGAACTGCCGACCCTTCGATCAGCAGCCAGACGCGCTACCGACTATGCCATGGCCCATGGCAGTAGTGTAAATTATTAACTTTATAAATCTGAGGATACTATATTGACTATTATTTTAGCTACTACTACATAAGTTTATTTCACTTAGGAATGTCTTCTTGAAGTGAGAGGGTTAATTAGGGTCATATTTAACCATTTGATTGCTAGAGGTACTTCCTAATTAGAATAAAATTGTCTAGGGGTAGCCATAGAATATAATGAAAGTCACCAACTGAATAAAAGACCAGTGATAATAGCTAGCTCATACAGTAAACCATACAATTTTCATACAAATAGCAAGTTTACTACCGTACTATTACTCATACAGTACCATTTTGTCTCGCATTTTCAGTAACTATTTCAAAATCTAATCTGCCTTTGTAATTTAATTTCTTGACTTAAAAGGCAATGAGGGTTAAGCTGACTGCCATGTTAACAAGAGTGCCACTATAATTACATCTGGCAGCCAGTATTATCTCACTCCATATGCTATTTATATATTTTTTATTAATTTCACCACAACACCAAACACCTCCAATTAAATTAATGAAAGCATATGTGATCCAACAGTTCTGTAAACCAGTACCTTAAAATTACTTTAGGTAGTCTTGAACAAATTGTTAAGTTGCTATACAGTATTCTGTATTACATAACTAATATTTATGGAATTGCAGTTGCTAGCTTCATAATATAATATAAATAATTATGTTAAGTAGAATGGTCAAACAGGAAAAAAAGGCAATAATATTGAGAGGTTGGTATGATGGATAAAACCAGTCTAAAGTGAGAAATAAAGTAAGGTAGACTATTGGTGGTCCTATAGTACACAAAATATGCACATATTTATAATAAATAGTACAGTAAACTCCCTTTTATCCAAAAATCATGAGTCTTGAAATTTTGGATAAGCGATTTTTATGGATAAACGAGTCCCTCTATATAGAGCTAAATATGTGTACAAATGGCCAAATATATTGTTTTTAATGCATTTAAAACCATTTCTAGGCTGTCTTAGCTTCAAATTATCATCTAATTCAAGCTATGTCTACTTCAGAGGAGTTAAATTGATGCAATTAAGCACCCAGAGAGGCTTAAATAAGTGAAAACTATTGAACAATACGGATAGCAAAAACTTTGGGTAACTGAAATTTTTGGATATTTGCATATTGGATAAAAGGGAGTTTACTGTACCCTCATAAATTGGCGAGTCTCAACATTTACAATAGTTAAGGTACAATTTGATGATAAATTTATAGCACTCTACTTATATATATATTTTGTTTTCCTTTTCTATTTCACATACTGTACTGTATTTGGACCAGTGCGCATATATTTACTAGTGTACCCTATACCTAGAATGTTGTGAAAAAACTGAATCAGTGGAACCTGGATTATGTCATTTTCTATTTCTAATTCACTACTATTTTGATTAAAATGAATACACAATATTGTATGTATGTATATATACTTTAAAGAGTATTTGTATGTACCATATACAATAGTATGTAAAATGTGGTAATCTCAATAACTTACAGTAACTCAATCCACTACCAAAATAATATATTTTATACACAAATAAACCTTATATAGAAAAACTCTCCCCACAACCACACGTGCCTTTGATATTAGGGTTGTTGAAGACAAATTCTGCCGATAACTTGGTATTGACATAGTCCATCTCGGTGCCCAGTAGTGTTAGCTGAGCCTTCTTGTCTATGATCACCCGTACTCCTGGAATGTAAGACACCAATTAGTAAAACTCTTTTAACTATGAGAACCATATAAGCTATTAGTATTCTACAATGGCGTCTTTTTGGGGTACACTTGGAAAGACAAGGGATCATGTCGTATGATCTGATCTCAAGTTTAAAAACCCGACAAGTGAGACAGCCCAGAATTTAGCTGCCTGGAATGCTGCCATTAAACCACGTCCAACGGCACATTAAAAAACTCCCGTCACACCATATCCAGCCGAATCTGCAAATTTGTTATCTTGTATTCATAACTACAGTACAGGTACTTATAAAAATTGCCTAACCTAGGATAGGTACTGTATAGATTAAAATTCATTACTCGTTATCTTGCAAATGGTTAAGACCAGGGCTTTGAAACGGTTTAAGGGAACGAAAACCGAAACGAACGAATTATGCTCCGAACAAAAACGGAAACGAAAACGTTATCATATTTACTGTTTCGGAGCAAAAACGCTATTTTAAAATCCCTGTAACCGGTTAATGACGTTATTTTTTCGTTCCATGCCATATTTGGTCAATCCATTTTCAATTCTAGTAGCCAAATGATTTAAGTAAATACATCTCTGGCGGGTGCCCAACCCCGAAAGGGGTTGAAATAGGGGAGCTATCCCCCCGCCAAAGGCGGCTTTCTAGGGCCTTTCCTAGCTGATGCTGAGAGGATTGGGTTCTAGTCATGTGGTGATGGGCTGGTCTATCAGAGTGAGAGCTGAGCGATCTCTGCCATACCCATAGCTTACTCTGACTGTTCCTTTAACTTATATATTTTCTAGATCTCAAGTGATGGCGTCTCTTCCGTGGATTGATCTCCCAATCTACCAAGATTGGAAGCCAAAGCGTCACATTTTTCCCTTGCCCCTCAACTTTCTCTTCATAATTGCTGAGGGGCACAGGGCCCTGGGTGGGGCTTTGGTTTCCCGGGCGTTTCCGCACCCTCCTCAGCTCCCCGCCATGGAGTGGCTTCGGTCACCCAGGCTTTATTGTGGTCGGCAGGGAGGGTTCTGTGGGGGCGCTCGGTTATGGCCTTGGAATTGCTCGGGGCCTTGGGGCTGTTCGGCCAGGCAGCTTGGGGAACAACAACAACAAGTAAATACATCTTTTATCTGCAAGCATTCTTCAATTCAAGGAGGATTTATCATTCTCTCTCTCTCTCTATAATTATATATATACAGTATATATATTCAAAAGGGAGGCTACAACTATTGCGCGGGAAACGAGAGGCGAGAATAACGAGTTGTCAGTTTGCCACTGCTCACTAGATGTATCTTAACACTTTGTCATGATAATTTTAACAGTTGTACCTAGCTAAATATATTTGCATCATTACATTTTACATGGTATGATGACTTTATATATATCTGGAGTGATAGAAAGGGATTCTTTGAAATACATTTTTTATTTGGATTTTGGATATCAGCTGGCATAATGCCTGAAATTATAGTACAATAATAATACAAACCCTAATGTATGAGAATTGGTGTAGAAGGTACGACTGTTTTATTGTCTATAGATGTGATAATTTAGGCATGGGGATGCAGCAATTCTTTAAATGAAATATACTATATTTAACCTTACACACGAATCGCGGGTTACTCCTTTAGTGAGTTCAGTGACTCAGTCTATCGTGGAAGCAGCAAGTGCACGCGTCATCCCATTTCCAGCTGCGTGCTTATACTGTGCCCTAGAGGTCTCAATTTCAACTTCAAAGTAATATCTGTAATTCGTGTCAGTCTAAGCCTGGTAATTGAATATGTAAGGTTTGATGGTAACTTTGATCAACACCTTGGTAATTTGCAAAGCACATGCAGTGCACATGTATACAGTATGTGACCGGTATTATTAAGCATTACATTTTATTCTATTTATTCATACTATTTGTGCTTTTGACTATTATTTATTAGGGCTAATAGCATATTCAATACATGGTTTGAGAATAACATTCTAACCGGTTTTAATTTTGTTCTAACCAGTTCAGGAACGTTATGTTTGGAGGAGGACCGAAAAACTAAACGCTAATAATACTGTTTCTGATCGGAATGAACCGTTTGAAAAATAATTTAGTTTTTAAGCCCTGGTTAAGACTAGAACACTCTAGACCAATTGGTTCAGTTTTGATGATTAAAATAAAAGGGTAAGTTATCGCTGCCACGAGCATGTATCCCTGTGAATGCTAGCGTTTTGTAATTTTCCAATATTATAGGTTTGACTCCTGTAAGGAGATTAGGAAAACCTAATATTTAGTAGTGGCCCCGTAATCATTGACGAACATGCCTATTACATAAGGCATCCTCTTCAAACACTAATCCGCCGTAGTTTGAATCTACCGCGCAGAGCATTTAAAAAACTGAGGAGCCTTCATCATGAGCGCACGCGACCTCACTCATGGCTTCAGTCATTATGAATTGGGTTCTCACTACGAAAAAACTTCGTAAAAAATAAAAACAAAAAGAAAATAAGAATAACTATCCAATAAGCTTTCCATCATATCGTGGATGTACTTGTGTGGATTTCTGACCAGACGCTGAATCAGGCGTCATTCCTCCTTCACTGACATATCAAGTAAACCAAAATCCTTAATACATCAACGAATGGGAAGGGGACGGTCGGGAGGGCCCCAGTCGTCAATGATTACGGGGCCACTACTAAATATTAGGTTTTCCTAATCTCCTTACAGGAGTCAAACCTATAATTTATTAGTGGCCCCTCCATCATTGACGAACATGCCTGATATCTAAGACTGGAGGGGGACATTCGTAATCATATCATAACTCTAGAAAAGCAGATAATAAAAACAACCACATAGTATTCTTACTTTTGAAAAAATGTATTTAATACGGCGTAGGCCGGAAATATACAAGAAAAAGGGGGTTCAGGCAGGTGCGTGCTTCAAAGAAGCCTGCCTGACAAAAATAGGTAACCCTGAAGATTCTGAACACAGATCTGTAGTTACAAAAGGCACCCCACTCAACGAGTGGTGACAAATAATAAGTTATAAGTTTATATGTGCACATCATAAACCCCAAAATACATGTGGAGATCAATTGCTAATGAACTCCATTGAACTAATGTTACATTGCTTTCGCAGCTAAAACTACTATAACAACACCGTTGTTTTGTACTAAACTTTGTACTAGCACAAATTCTCTCAGAGAAATTTTCATATCACATTTCAACCTTAAATTGTATCACAGTTCTCATACTCCGGCGGGGTCTAGGGTGTCCTATGTCAACTGACTGCACCCCCCCCCCCCCCTTTCCTTGAAAATAAACATAAGTGACTGCAGGGCCACCTAGACCCTCTGCCTTAAAGCTATACATGGTAAGGAAGGTTTGTCTAGAGCAACTGACAAGTATCTAGAGAGAAACGTATGATTAGACGCCCACAACTGTGTGGACGCAATATCTTCAACTGAAAAGTTTTTCAGGAAACGTAAAGAGGCCGCCCACTTGCGTAAATCGTGGGCCCTACCCACAACGCCGGGATTACTCTCTTTAATGACTTCTACTAGAAGAGAGGCTAATCGCCGTTTAAGTAAGCGTTTACCCGTACTCGCTACCCATAAAGCACCTTGGGGGTTATGAGGAGCTATTCTTAAATATTTGGTTAGAGCTTGCACTGGACATAAATTATGATGCACCTTTCCCCTTTTTAACGCCGGCACCGTGAATTCAGAAAACACGTGTGCACTATGCTCATTCTTGGCTACAAACGCCGGGGAGGGTGCAATGGAAATTGAATCATTAAGTCTACCAAACCTAAGACAATTAGGTGTGTTGCTCATCGCCGCCAGCTCAGACACTCTGTTTCCGGTGGCCAAAGCCAAAAGGAAAACTGCCTTCTTTAAGATTAAAGCAAAGTCTGCAGTATTTTGATACAGACGAGAATGAAGTAAAGACAAAGCTTTGTCCAGAGACCAAGTAGGCATGAGCTGACGGGGAGGTGGGCGGAGTTTAAAACACGCTCTCATAAATCCTGTTTCCTCCGCCACCGGTATGGATAGACCTGTAAGGTCGAAAAAGGGCACTCTAATCGCAGTTAAGTGATTCTTCAAAGTAACCACAGATAAACGTTTCTGCTCAAACAGATAGTTCAAGTAATTAAAAACCAATGCCACTGAGGGTACAGTTTGTTCCGTTCTAACAATCCAAGAAGTAAAAGCTTTCCAATGAGATTGATATTGTCGCTTAGTAGACTGAGTATATTGATTGAGCAATTTATTGGTCACATCCCTACCGTATGGTGCTAGCCACTTGGCCTCCTGAATGTCCATAATGCAAAAGTCAGCGAGGTCTCTAGGTTGCCAATCGTGTCTAAGTGGAAGTAACCGACCGGGAGCGATACCGGGTCCGGGCACCACATTATTAACTGCTGGCACCACACCTGCGCTGGCCACAGGGGCGCGATTAGCGAGACTAAGCCTCGATAAACTCGTAGTTTGTTCACTACGTGGCACATTAGTGACGCATCTGGCGGTGGAAACAGATAGATGGAGCTCCATCTGTTCCAGTCTGTCACTAGGGCGTCTGGCCCCCCTGCCGGCGTTATCGTCCGGCGGGTGAGGTATAGAGGGAGCTTGTGAGTCTCCTCGGACGCAAAAAGATCCACTTGTGGATGGGAGAGCTCCGCAATCATTAGGTCGAAAATGGGTTGCTTGAGCTCCCATTCTACTGTCGTGCTCTGTCTCCGGGACAGAGCGTCTGCCCAGACGTTCGCTACGCCTGGGAGATAAGATGCGTGAAGATAAATATCTAGACTGGTGGCTAGAACAAAAATCTCTTCCGACACGAGTAGCAACTTCCTTGACCTCGTTGACCCTTGTTTCTGAATACAGTGAACTGCATTCAGATTGTCCATTCTGAAGGCCACTGACTTGCCCCGTAACGCCGGGCCGTGAGCCTGAAGGAAATACAATGGGACTAGTAACTCTTTGACATTTATGTGAGAGATTTCTAAGTGGGACCAAAGTCCCTGACCCTGGTGCCCCTGATTTGACTGAAATCCCCACCCTATGGTGCCTGACGCATCCGTGTCTACCCATACCGTTGGAGGAGGAGAGGTCCATGACATGATTGAGTGCAATGTTTCCCTCTTCGCCCAGACCGCTAGTAAGGTGTGGATTAATTTTGGTATGGGCCATAATTTTCCCGCCGGTAAGAGTGGGAAATATTTGTTGCCCTCCAATATTAATCGTTTTACTTTCAACCGGCCCAACTTGACAGTTAGGCTGAATCCAGTTGAGAGAGCCGACCAGAGACTCCCAGACTCTTCGTGTCGTAGTCAGACTGTGAAGAAACCTGAACAGTTTCCTGCGTGCACCTGTTGCGATTGTCCACACTCTGACTCAGAGTGAGAGCGGCGGTGTCCCAGACCAGCCCTATCCACTGAATTACTCTTGAGGGAACAAGGTTTGACTTTACCAGATTTACCTTGAAGCCTAGAGTTTTGACATGATTTAAAATGATATTGACATGTTCTTAGCCTGTGCGGGACTGTGCTTCACGGCCTGTGCCATGTTAAACACTGTTCGCCATACATCAGGGGACATTAAAGAAGGTGTAAGTACTGGGGACATTACCACCTGGTTAGCAATGCGATCAGGCAGCTTGCGAACTAATGACATTCTAAGATCCTGTCGTGCTCGCACCGCCTCAAGTAAGGCTGTGCGTATGTCACCTAAGGATTGAATTGACGACTGAAGAATCAGACGCCGGGATAATTCAACTGATCTTCGAGCATCCGCGTCTGCGATTGCCTGAGTAGACCTGAGTAAAGACTTAGCCACCTGTTGAGAAACTATGTACTGTGAAAACAGGCGGAAAGCTTTTCCCCTTAGCCTAAATTCTCTGTCTAGGTGAGAAGGGGTAGGGGTAATGAATGGTTCCTTTAGTTCACAAAGATTAATCTTAGGGGCAGCTAAAAAGGAAAATAAAGCTGACGGAACTCCGCCGGCAGAACCTACCGGCATTGAGAACCATGAATGTGTATCCTGAGGGATCTGGTGGGAAGATTTAGAAGTGAAAGTGGTTGCAAAGTTTTGAGCCTCTACCTCCCAATCCACCCAAGGTCCTGGTCCTAACTGTCCCACCTTCAACACTGGATTAGCTGTCTCGTCTGTGACGGTCTGTAAATCTAGTTCAGGAGTAATAGCCAACAGAGCCTTAATATCATTAAAACCCATCCAGCTTAGACCAGTCTGAAAAAAGTTTTGAAGCTGAGGCAGGGGGTAAAGCAGGCTTAGATGCATAAACAAAATAATCCTGATAATAATAACTAGGTATAGCCTTGATATTTACGTCCAAAACATTACCCAAGGCATCCAATGCCCTTAATTTCTTAGACTTATTTCCCTGGATAAACCACTCACGTGGTACCGGGAGTTCCCCTGACAAGGTAGGCTGGGCAAGCTCTGGCTTAGAGGGGTTCAAAGGGACCCATGACTCGTCTGGCCCATAAAGCAGGGGCATAGCTACCTTTCTAAGAGGCGCTTTGTCTAGAGGGGGTGGATTAACATCCGTAATGACCCTGACATTTGACGTAGTGCATGCCGCCGTAGCTGGCTTAGAGCTCCCTGCCGGTGACAGAGTAGGAGGGTTAGGAATCTTAGATAAATCGATTGACGTTATCAGAGGCCGTACCGCAGAAGAACCTGTCAAGGGAGCCCCCAAGTCCATTGTGGGGTTTTCTCGTTGTTGATTAAAGAATTTTGATAGAGCATGAGTAAGTAACCCATCAATTTCTTGTGCTGTAACAAACTGGTTAGGTGCAGAACTTTCAGGTGAATTAGTATTATCATGGGCGGCGTCCAGGCCTGAGCCTGACCCTTGTCCTTCCCTATCTGAAATTAATGACACTTCATCTTGTTCCTCCCGATCCTCCTGAGAAGACCCCGCCGAGGCAGGGGCACCTTGTTTCCAAGATAAATCAGGGATAGAGGATGGGGTCGCCGCGTCCCTGTGGACATCGGCTACTGTGTGACTCGTATGAGTCGGACGTGGATGGACAGACCCTGGCTGAGCAAATCGCCAAACACCGAGGCTCTGGCCTACGCTCTCTTGAGAGTCTGAAACATTCTCAATTATTGAATATCCTGAACTCTCCATTTCTAGGGTTAAAATATCAATAGGTAAATCTTGTTTAGGGACAGGCGCTTCACTATACTCTGAGGCTGTAACAGAAACATTGTCAGGTGTAGAGGTACGATGAGATGCACTAGACTTAGAAGAATGTCGAGAGGACTTCTTATGGGAATCCTTTTTGGAGGATTTGTGGCTACGGTGTGACCGCGAACTGGACCTAGGTTTGGAAGAATCACCACCATGGCCCCTGGGGGAAGCTTCAGTCTTGCACTTCTTACTAGCCGGGGAAGAGGCCCGACTTGAAGACCGTTGTCTGAGGGGTGACCTTGACCTCGATCTCGCCTGCGACGAGGAGGTGGCTGCCGGGGGAGTAGGCTCTCTCGGGCGTTTAAACGTCTCCACAGACGATACAGAAACCCGGCTAGTCTCTGTCGGCTTAAAACCCCTTACTCTAGAGGTACGTTTAGGGGGAGGGTGCTCTGACAGCAACTTATCCCAAAGTGGGACGTTGTCACATTGAAGTGACTTATGTGCGACAAAGGTAGTGTAGGCCGACATTTGTTGTCTGACCTCTCTCAACGCTACCGCCGCGGTCTTGTCATTGTCACACAGGACTTTATTGGTTAATTGGGAGCAAAAAGAACAATTACGTGTAACCCAGAGACCCCTTGAACGGTCTAGACATCTAACACACCTTATGCAAAGGGTATGTGCAAAAATTGGGATACCCGCGCAAGTAGGGGTAATGCACAGGGCAAAAACTGGGGTCACATTAGCCATGACAGAGACTGGTGAGAGGAACTACCGCCGGGTCTGTATTGGTCCGCCGGAGCTCAGCTCTGGAAAAATAAAGAAAATTTCCAGGAATTAATGCTCATAAGGTTAACCCAAGTGTTCGCATACAAGTGTTAATAACCCGCCGGGTAACGGGATGCAAAGACACAGCTAACACATCTCGCCACGCGGCTGGGTATAAAGAGGCTAAACAAGTCTTCTTAGCTAAGAACATGAAGAATACCCTCTGATATAATGGTCCAGTATGGCACTAATAGTCTGTAGGAGGTGGTGACTGTCTCAAGATTCAATTTTGTAACAAAGCCCCCCCTCATAAAGACGCCGGCCCTTGAAATATTTTAGTAGAATAGCCCAGGGCAGGAATATACGAGATCTGATTTTTTAACGAATTGTCCCAAACGATCGTCGTAAAATTAGAAGGCGGCGATACTGAAAGTATCACCCAATTAAGGTTAATCGAAATTGAATTTGTTTATAAATTCCTTAGTTCCTTTACTTAGGGACACCCGCCGGGTGTGGAAATCGATTTGGTTAAACCTCACTGATCCTTCAAATGCCGTAAGAGTAAAGGCAGCGATACACAGAGTATCACTCACATGGATTGGTTAACTATAAGAGACCTAAGTCGTTTTATCCCACCCTGCTAAGGTGCACCCGCCGGGTGAGAAGTCTAAAAGTTAACCCCACAAGTTCCTGACCCCACTTTGTAAAAGATCGCCGGGGAGGAACGCCTAAACAACAGCTAGGTTTTCCCCGTGGTTTGTCGTAAACCAGGTAGAAAAACCTATAAAAAACGAGTGTTCTCACGAACGTCGTTTCTTTATATATAACTAAATATATATGTAAGGATGGGTACAGCCATCCCGCCGGGAATTATAAAGGAGGCCTGAAACCAGGCACCCACAGATACGCAGTCCTGGAGAGCCACAGACACCTCCCCTCGCCGGGGAACCAGCCAGTGTTAACAACCACGTGTGGCCTAACACTGCTCATCGGTCAGGATTTTTCACGGTGAAACCGAGAAAAACCCGCCGGAAGGCAAACCCCACCCTGAACAGACACCATCTGAACAATACGACACGAGGAGAGACACGCACGACTAACCAAGGTCACAACATAATCCGTGGAATTAGCCAATACACAACTAAACCAGGAAACAAATATAGTCCGAGGAATTAGCCAATACACAACTAAAACCCGGATACACATGACACAGTAGGGCATATTTATAAAATAAATAATAACACTAGACATGTGGCAAAGCTACGAGCGGCTGGCTAGGCCTAGGTAGACGGCATGAAAATAGTTGAAATATAAACACACACTGGAATATTACAACAGGAACCACCGCCAACACACCACCGAAGCGATAACTTCCCAACCCCGGGAAGCCTGACACGGACCCAGAAAAAACTTCACTAAGTGAAGAAAAATACGCTGGGAACGTCAGCAAACACACAGCTCACCTCATCAGAAGGATAAAAGGCAGCAATTATTAACGCGTAATGAAAGCCGCCTGCATCACCAACTAAACCAAACTGTGAAAAGTTCACGTGTCCACAACAGGACCACGAGGGTACATCCGAAAAAGATGCCCCATACATACGACCCAAAATACATTGCACTGCGGGCAACCAGCCCAGGACACTCCTGCTACGCCTATCCTAACCTTACTCGATACATCCCAGAGTAAACAAATGAGAAAAAACTCACTAGGGACGCCACGAATGCGGAACCAGCGGAGCCTGAAAGGAACGTCCGGGCAGGCTGAGCGCAGAGCAAAGAAGGAGGAATGACGCCTGATTCAGCGTCTGGTCAGAAATCCACACAAGTACATCCACGATATGATGGAAAGCTTATTGGATAGTTATTCTTATTTTCTTTTTGTTTTTATTTTTTACGAAGTTTTTTCGTAGTGAGAACCCAATTCATAATGACTGAAGCCATGAGTGAGGTCGCGTGCGCTCATGATGAAGGCTCCTCAGTTTTTTAAATGCTCTGCGCGGTAGATTCAAACTACGGCGGATTAGTGTTTGAAGAGGATGCCTTATGTAATAGGCATGTTCGTCAATGATGGAGGGGCCACTAATAAATACAGTACTGTACATAACTGCATTTAAATGGCTTAACCAAGCTTATATATACAGTATCTCAGGAGGCATTACTTACTGTTATCTTGCAAATGGTGAAGACCACAACATACCACATCAAGTTGTTCTCGTTTGAGGTGGAAAATAAAATTGTTATTTTGGTCCCGTGCCTCGACTCGTTCATTTACGCAGCCACCATACCAGCGACGACGGCTATTTATTGGTGGCTCCTTACGTCAATGACGTAAGAGCCTATGTTAATATGGCCTCGTTCCGGGCTCCTCTGAGCCCGGGTTAACCTAGATCACGGCAGTCGAGAACCAAGATCATCATAGGGGGTACCCCTTAATCATTCCTACAGTACGTCATTGGGACGGAGCCACTGAATAGTAGGAAATAAAAAGAAAATAATTAGCACAGTTTGAACACCGCGCCTACGCACGCTCTGATCTTCCTGTTTCCCATGCACAGCTAGCCACCTGTCCCCCTCAGGGACTATCTCTCGCCCGCCGACCAGCCAAGGTAGACAGGCGTATCCTTACCTCATGCTCAGTGTTACATAGCCCCTCTTGAACGCGCCAGTTTTGGTCCATAGTGAATATTAGTGCAGTTGAAATCATATATGGGGATATGAATGGTAAGGTGGGTGATAGGAAAGTTGAGGGAGTGGTGGGGGGTACCATCAGAGGTGAATGGGAATGGTAGTGCACTTGTGGACGTATGTGTGGGGAGGAGGCTGTGGATAGCCAACACCTTCTTCCGACACAGAATGATCCACAGGTACACGTGGAAACGGATGTTGACGATGAAGGATAAGACAGTGGTGGAACGAAAGTCATTGATTGATTATGTATGTGTGGATGAACGAATGAAGAAATCTGTGATGGATGCTAGGGTGTATAGGGGTATTGGAGGGGGTCTGTCTGATCATTATGTAGTGGTAGCTAAGGTTAGGATACAAAAGAAGTGGGTGAGGAGAGCTGGAGGGAGGCGAGAGGAGGGTGGAGAGGTTGCAGGAGGAGGAAGTCAGGGAGGAGTACAGGAGAGCAGTGGAAAGACGACTAGGTGGGTTCGACCTGGAAGTTATGGAGGAAGTGGAGGAGATGAGCAAGGTGTTTAAGGATGAGATCTGTGCAGCATGTGAGGAGGTGTGTGGAGTGAGGAGAAGAGGGAGGGGAGTGAAAGGTACAGCATGGTGGACAGAAGAGGTAAGAATAGCTGTGGAAGAAAAGAAGAAAGCATATAGAGAGTGGTTGGGTAGTAGAGGGAATGAAGATTCCGAGAGACAGAAACGAGCGAGGTACGTGGAGAGTAAGAGGGTGGTGAAGAGAGTAGTGAAGGAAAGTAAGAGAAGAGTAGATGAGGAATTTGGAAGGAATCTGAGTGTAAAATGGAGGGAGAGTAAGAAACTGTTCTGGAAAGAAGTCAAGAAAGTTAGGGAAGGTAGCAAGGGAAACAGTAAGGATGTGAAAGATAAGAATGGGAGAATGCTAGCCGAGAAGCAAGAGAGAGTCGAAAGATGGAGGGAGTACTTCAGTGAGTTGCTAAATGTAAGGAATGAAGAGCCAGCAAACATAGCTGGATATGGTATGGGAGGGAGAAGAAGAGAAGTAGTGGAGGAGGAGGTGGGGATCAGGAGGTCAGAAGTGTGGGAAGCCATGAAAAGAGTGAAGTTGGGGAAAGCACCAGAAACAGATGGAGTGTGTGGGGAAATGTTGAGGTATGGTGGTGAGATAGTGATAGAATGGGTATGGAAAATGTGCAAACTAGCATGGGAGAAGGGGAGTGCACCCGATGACTGGAAGACTGGCATAATAGTCCCCCTATATAAGGGGAAAGAGGAGTGTGTGGTAACCACCGAGGAATATGTCTTCTAAGCGTAGTAGGGAAGGTATACAGTAGGGTAGTGATTGAGAGAGTGATTGAGAACGGAGAAATGGATAGGCGACGAGCAGGGAGGTTTTAGGAAGGGAAGAGGATGTGTAGATCATATTTTTACCCTGAATTGTGTTGTGGAGAAGTATCTGGAGAAGAAACAAAAGGTGTATGTTGCCTTTATGGACTTGGAGACGGCCTATGACAGAGTGGATAGAGAAGGTTTGTGGAAAGTACTAAGAATATACGGAGTAGAGGGCAAGTTGCTGAAAGCAGTGAAGAGCATGTATGAGGGTGCAAAGGCGGCAGTACGTGTGGAGAGTGAGCAGAGCGAGTTCTTTGACCTGAATGTTGGTTTGAAACAGGGGTGTGTGATGTCCCCGTGGTTGTTTACTGTATATATGGATGGAGTCATGAAAGATATACTATCAAGAGCAGTGGATGTTGGTGTATCGCTGAAAAGGGAGGGAATTGAGTGGAAGCTACCTATACTGCTGTTTGCGGATGATACAGTTCTGATGAGTGATAATGAATGGGAGTTGCAGGGTCTGGTAAATGAGTTTGGAACAGTGTGCGAAAAACGGAATTTGAAGGTAAATACGGGGAAGAGCAAGGTTATGGTCTTCGAAAGGGGTGAAGTCACAGAGTGTGAGGTGAAGCTGAACGGTCAGGCTATGGAGATCGTCAACTCTTTTAAGTATCTGGGCAGTGTGTTGAGTAAAGATGGGACTATGGATGAAGAAGTGCGGGAGAGGGTACAACAGGGGAAGAGGGTTGTAGGAACGCTAAGAGCAGTAACAAGAAATAGGGTGGTCAGTATGGAAGTGAAGAAGTCCTTGCATGACAGTGTGGTAATCCCGACACTGACTTACGGAAGCGAAGCATGGACGTTGGTTGAGAGACTCAGACCAAGAGTGAGAGCAGTGGAAATGAATTACTTAAGGAGTGCGTGCGGAGTTACATGGAGGGATAGACAGACTAATGAGGAAGTAAGAAGGTGTGGTGTGGAGGTAGATGTGCTGGAAAGTGTGAAAAGGAACAACTTGAGATGGTTCGGCCATATGGAACGTATGGAAAGCGAGAGAGAATGACTAAGAGGGTGTACGAGAGCGAGGTGGAGGGACAGAGAGGGAGAGGTAGACCGAATATGAGGTGGAAGGATGGAGTGAGGAAGTACATGAACGAGGGCGGTGCTGGTTGGGGGGAGGGGCGTCGACTGACTGGGGACAGAGGTGCATGGGGGCGGTTCGTTCGTGGCCACCCCTTCGGGGATCACGGCGTCAGGCAATAGATAGATAGATAGAGAAATCATATACGCGTTTAGGAATGTGTTTGTTTGGACCAATATCACTTGTAATCCTGTAAGTAAGGACTTTAGTCTGGGCTGGTCGACATGCGTGTTATTTAGAGCCACTTTCACTTTCTAGAGCCTCGAATTAATGTATTTGTTAGTAGTCTTGGCAAATCCAACGTCAAGGCTATTAACCCGTTGAGCCCCGGCTAGTTATAATATTTTGTTCACCCCAGTCCCAAGCCATTTTCACTTCTTATTTTTGTTTGCTAAAATGGAAGACAAAGATGAGAAATGAAAAAAAAAAAAAAAAAAAAAATCACCTCGGATATTTTTTTTTGGGGGGGGGGGGGGGAGCCTCAAAAAAATGTGTTGAGCCAAAATGGAAGAGAATGGTGAGAAATGAAGAAAAAAACTCACCTTGGTCATTTGGGGGGCGGGGGGGGGGGGTCGAAAGTTCGTCTCCCCCGCATGACCACCCGCCCGGGAGCACTAGGGTGAAAACTGAGTATGGCATTGTACGGCATACATACTAAGGAGTGTCTCACATAAATCTCAAGCCTCTAGCTCCCATACGACCGGAGTAATGAAGGTTCAAAGTGGCGGTGAACTAAGGGTGTAAAGTATCCCCACTAAGCCCACCACCACCAGCCGCGCGGCTGTCTTGGCCCGCTCACACCTACCGGCCTGGCTCCCACACACACTACGGTACTTCCCCCTCCTATTCTCCCGCCATTTCCTACCTTACGAGCCACGTAACTGATTTTAATATGTAGGACGCACGTGATGCGTCGCTGGGAGTTGGTGATCAAACACTGCCGACGCATCACGTGCGACGCTGGGTCTCACTGGGTTAACCTAATTGCAATGAAGACTTGTCTATTTTGACTGCTATGTCGTCATTCCAACCGCGGTTAAAAAGAAAACGTCTAGAGTCTACTCCTTATCTTGCTCTAGGAGACGTTGTACATTAACCAAAACTACCACCGAAGGTGAAAAAAGCATAGAAGAGAAGAAAAAGGGGTTTACCTTAGTTACCGCTTAAGGCCCATCCCGTGTTCCGTCATGTGCAGATCCCTGTCGAACGTGCACATGAGCGACCCTCTCTTGTCATCATTTGTTCACGCGCTCCATTGAATGAAGTCGCTTTTGTTGTGCTCCTTTAATTCACCCTGTTTAGGTTCGTTTCGGCTTATCTGGCCTTCTTTTTGTTAGACAGATGTTACGTGATCTAGGGCACACGTAAATGGGCTCCTAAGTGTGTATAATGGAGACGCGTGTGGAAATAGCCTACCGAAGGTACGGGGGCGCCTGGCGTTCCTCGTGTATGTTTTTCATTCTTTCTCTTTTCATATTCTTTTTTCCTGTTAGTCTGGGCATAGTTTAGCTTTTAGCTTCATTTAGCCTAACTCGTTTTCTCATTCAGGAATTGCTATGCCCCTATGAGTTTTCATTTTTTCATAGCCTAGGTGTACCGTTGGTAAACAATCTGAGATTTCGTTGGTGGCGGTGCTGTTTGTAGAGTTTGTGTCGGCCGCATTATTAGCGTTATTCCCGAGTCCCCCCTTTCGAGTCTTTCACTGTGTCTCAAGGGCCTGGGCGACAGGTGGTTCGTGATACTCCAGGGGTACCCCACGGGGGCCCCTCCTTCGCACCACAGGGTTTTTCGCCCCTGACACATTCTCTGCTCACGGCTAGGCCACCCTTTTTCTCACCAGTTTCATTTACTGGTTTTGTTTTCTCTTCCTGTTTCACCTCCGTCCTTTCATAGTCTTTTGCCCAATCCAGGGGTACCCCACGGGGGCCCCTGTTTGTGCAAAACCACCCTCCCTGCCACTTCTCCTCATGGGCTTTGCTCTATCTCTGTGGGTTGGGTGGTTCCTGGGGGATGTGCCTCCTCTCCCCTGGTGTGTCTTCCTTGCCTCTCCCTTTACCGGTTAAGTCAGGATAAATTCAAGGAAGACACTGCTCAGCTTGATGGCCATCATTGCTTGGAGTTCATAAGGAGATGACGCATTTTTTGTGGCCTTTTTTGGTTTTCCCTAGACGCTCCTCTCGCTTTTTTCGGTGCCGGACCATCTCGGCCGGTCCCGCAAATTTGCGGGAGCTCGATTCGGTCCTCTGGGACGTTTCGGCTCCCCGCAAATTTGCGGAGATCGTTTGGGGGGGGGTCCCGCAAAATTGCGGGAGGGTGGTGTCGGTACGGTACCGCAAATTTGCGGTAATAGTTGGCTTTCACTATTGACCTTTTTGATGTCATCTTGTTGCCTGATACTATATTGGTGTATGCACTTTACTGGTGTTATAGGCCCTGCATGTAAGATGTTGAGTGGTGGTTAACACTTTCTCCATCTTTGCAGGTTCTGCTAGTGCTCTTCCGCCTCGGCCGCCCTCCTCACCTACCTCTGTGCTCCCAGTTTAGGGTGAGTACGGATACCTGTTTGCATGTGTGTTCCTGTTTCCCCATGCTCCTTCCCTGGTTCTTCTTGGACATTCTCTCCACTTACTCCTTCGACGTGCTGATTATGGTGTGTGTTCTTCTAGTGCAGGTAGGCTGCCTTGCTTTCGCCTTGGTTGTCACTCCCCGTGCTTGGAGAGCCACAAGTCCTGCTTGCGCCACTCGCTCTGTGTGTCCTCTACGGCCTACCTCCCTGCTCTGTGTGGCACGTGTCTGGCCCTGGTGGATGTGCTGCACCATGGCCCTGGTTCCTCGGCGGCGGCTGTGGCCTCTGCTTCCCTTCCGTCGGTGTGGACGATGGTCTCCCGCCACATTAGGACTGTGGGCCACCGTTCCCCGGCCTTTTTTGCCGACCGGATCCGCGTCGCCCTGGGTATCCCTGACCCGACTGAAGGCCGTTCACCTGGCCCTCTCCCTGCTCGGGCCCTCTCCCCTGGGTCCCGCAGCCGGTCATCCCATCGTCGGGGGATTCCCCAGCTCCGTCCACGCTCTCGCTCGCCTCGTCGTCCGTCCTCTACTGCCCCTCGTCGTCCTCCTGATCGCCTTGACGACGCCCATCGCCCTCGTCATGGTTCTCGCCCTGAGGCCGGGGTTAGCGGCTCTGCCCCTGTGCGCCCTCCCCTGGCCTCTATGGATAGGGGCTCTACTTCCTTCCGCCCGCTTCCCCAGCCCAGACGGCTTCCTCTTATGATGTCCTCTCCGCGCGCGGTTGTTCATGCTGTAGCTGGCCCTCTGCTCCCTCCTCCTACACTGTCCAGGAGGGTCTGCCTGGGTGGCGTTGCTTCTACTTCACCTGCTTCAGTGCCTATTCTTCCTTCACGGTCTCGTCCCACGGTGGAGGTCCCTCCCTCCTCCGCCTCGGTGTCGGGCCGCCCTGTTATCTCAGCCCCGGGGATCCTTGCTCTATTTCTCCCCGCGGCTCCTTCTGGCCTCCTTTCACCCGGCCAGCCTTCCCACTCCCATCGTCCTGCTCCTCCTCATTCTTCTCTTCCTGACCTTCATTTACCGTCTCGCCAGGGGGGTACCCCTCCTCTTGCCTCGGTGGGGTTTCGCGAGGTTTCGGGGTCCCCTTTCTCAGGAGCTGACGTGTCGCTGGAAGAGGGGGATGGTGCTGTTTCCCCCTCGGCCGTTCGTGATCGGGGACGAGTCCCTCAATGGCGACACAACCGTCGTCGCTCACCTTCCTTGGGCCGCGACGCTGCTGGTTCGTGTCGTGGGTCTCGCTCCCGCTCACGCTCGCCCCTGCGGGCCGACCAATCTTGGGGGGGGGTCGCCTCTCTCGGATCGATTGTCGGCTATGCAGGGCTGGGTTGTGTCACGCATCGACGGGCGCTTGGAGTCGATGCAAGACTCCCTCTTCTCACGCTTCTTGGCGGTGACACATCCTCAGCGCCTCACCCTACCTACCCCTGCTCCGGTCCCCCTCCCTTCTGCAGGCCTACGCTCTGGTCAGACTTCAGCCGCCCTGACATCCTTCCGGCTGTTCAGTCCCTGGCTGTGTTGACGGGTCTGTCCTCCTAGGGGACAGGTTTGTGCGACGCCGGTACGCCTGGCTTAGCCATCATGCTCGGTCACCCTCTCCCGTTGGAGGCCTGGTTTGCTGAGGCCTTCGACTTCACCAACCGATCCGTCGACGGCTCTCCTTCAGTCCCTCCCCCGGACTCATCACTGATTTTGCCTCCTCTTGTGTCTGTCGGCGGGTTGGACGGCGCGTTCTGGTCCTGGATAAGCGCGCCCGTTCTTGAACTTTGTTCTATTGCTACCCCGTTCTTCTCTCACCCGGATCAGCCCTCTGTCGCCGAGGTTTTTCCCTTGCGACGGAGGGTGACGGACTTATTGTCTTGTCTTTAGGTTCCCTCCAGACGTCTGTTCACCACCTGCGGCTTTTCGAGGCGTCTGCGCCAGGCGATCTTCGCGAGGGGTTTGACCGCGTTCAGCGGATCCACCTTCGGCTCGCGGTATCTTTGGTTCCCGAGCTGAAGGAGGTTTTGTGCGCGGCAACTCGGCAACGCCCGACGGTATGGTCCTCGTTCTGCCGGCCGGCCCCCTTGGATATTCGTCAGGGTTTGTTGTACTCTGCGCTATATACGTCGGGTTTTTTTGAGCAGGATGCTTGGGAATGCTACGCTTCTCTGTCGGCGGCCCCTGCTTCCGACACGCGACGACGCGCTGTGTCGTTGCGGACCCTGCTTACGACGCGCTGTGTCGCGCGCGGGGTCTTCTCAGTCCCGTCCTTCTGCCGGTCCTCTTCGGGGTGCTGCTGCAAGTGCTGCCGCCTTGCACGGGCGCAGGACTGGGACGTTGCAGGCCAGTGTGTCGGTTCCGCCTCGCACTTCTGTTCTTGCCCCCTTTCATCCCCGCCGTGTCGGGGCTGGCCGGCCACCCTTCGACGGGGTCAGCCCCGCGACGGCCAGGGGTTGGGGTGGCCCGCCCTTTTCGACGAGGTTGGGGGGGGTAGAGGAGGTCAAAGTGGCGGTCATGCCCGCACAGCCCGTACCGGGGGTACCTCCACGTCAACACAATGTGTAGGTTCTCTGGGTCGGCCTCCTTGTTCTCCTTCTCGCCTGGCCGACCGGGTCGCTCCCCTCCTCTCAGGTGCTCCCTCGTGTTGTTTTCGCCCTTGCGCCCCTCGGTGGCCGCGAGGGACGTTGAGGGCGGCGGGATGCGCGGAGGGGTCTCACCTGGAGGTGGACGTCCAGACCCCCACTCCGCTCTTGTCACCGACGCTGGCCCATCTCTTCAGAGGTGGCCAACGTGTACACTTCCATGCCCAAGCTGGGTAGCGTCGAGGGAGTTGACCGCCGGTCACCCGGTTTTCCTCTCCCGTGTCTTTCTGGTACCGTAGACGAACTGCGACGCGATGCAACTGGTGGTGGATCTGTCGGCCCTCAACGGGCACATCGTGCACACACGGTTTCGGGTGCTGCCGGTACCCCTGGTACGCCTGGCCCTGCGCCCTCTGTCGTGGGTAGTGTCGCTGGCCCTCCAGGATGCGTCTTGGCTCGTTCCTCTCCATCCTCGCTTCCAGCGATTCTTGGCCGTTCGGACTTCCGCTCGTGTGTTCCTGTTCGACGGCCTTCCCTTCGGTCTCCACATCGCGCCGCGGATCTTCTCCGCACTGGTGGGGCAGGCTCTGGGTCCTCTCCTCAGGAGCGGGCTCCAGATCCTGTTTTCCTTGGCCGATTGGTTGGTAGTTTCCTAAGCCCTAGGACTGTGCATAGGCGACGCCCTTACAGTCATTCGCAACGTCGCACGGTTAGGGTTCCCCTTCGATGTTCCCAAGTCATGCTTGACCCCGTCGCGTGTCGTGCCATGGGTCGGTCTCGCATGGGTTTTGTCCGGCGCTACGGTGACCCGGGGTCTGCCGGCTGCGGTGCACCTTCGGTGGACGGTCTTCGCCGTGTTGCACTCGGTCTCCCTCCCGGGGTGGCTCTGGGACTCGTTCGTGGGTTCGCTGCATTGGGCCGCTCTGCCCCTTCCCTTAGGGAGCCTCTGGCTACGCCGCCTCCTCCTCATGGGCACCGTGGTGTTTCCGTTGCCCCTATGGATTGGCTCCTGCCGCTCCCGCGTACCGTTCGCAGCCGCTTCGGTCGCTGGGTTGCTCGGGGCGCGCTCTCTGCGGCTGTGCCCTGGACCGCCGACGGTCTGGGTAGCCACGGATACGTCGAGCGAGGTTGGGTGAGGTTCCCGATCGAACCTGGGACGTCCACTTCCCGGCAGATGGGTGGGTCTCCCTCCACTTACCCGTCTATGCCCTCGGACTGTTGGTTCCTTTGTTCTTCCTGCGGGACCACGCGCTGGCCCTTCGGGGTAAGTCGGTGGCCTTTGGGTTGGACACTCAGACAAGCTGTCCACTGTTTCCTAATGTGGGGGTCCTCCAGGTCGTTGACTCTATTGGGGGTCTCGGTGGAGTTGTTCTTCCTCGCGGACCGACGCCCCTTCTCCTTGCATGCCTCCTCCCTGCCCGGGCCTGCCACCCTGTGGGCGGCCGCCCTGTTGAGAGGGCAGGGCGTTCTTGTAGAATGGGCAATGAAACGGACTGTGTTCGCCGACCTCGCGGCTTCCTGAGGTGTTCCGGAGGTCGCCTTGTTCGCATCGGGGGTGCCGCGCCAGTTGCCTCTGGACCTCTCCCTCCGGCCTCGCGCTCCGGACGCTTTCATGGTAGCCTGGTACAGGTGGCGGTCGATCTACATATTTCCGCCACCAGACGCGCTGTTGATGTGCCCAGTCCTCGCGAGGCTGCGGCTGTACCACGGCTGCGTCTGGCTCCTCGCGCCTCTGTGGCCGGCACGGGCTTGGTACGCCCGGTTGCCGCGGTGGTGCCCGAGTCCGGTCCCTCTACCTGTCTCCGGCTTCCACTTGGGCTAGGTTGGGGACCTTGCGGACCTCGTTGGCCTTCGCATCGTGCTTGTTCATGAGGCACGGCTGGCTCCCGGTCCCCGGCCGGGCCCTGCCTGACTTTCTGCAGCGTTCCTGGCCGTCTTCTCCTTGGGGGGACTTACGGGTCCCGCTGGAGGTCTTTTACTAGGTGGCTACATGCCACTCGCCTGCCAGTTGGCTGTCCTTCCCTCGTCCTACGCTCCTTGTTTCACCTCTTCCGTACACGTCACTTTCAAGTCGACGCTATACTTGTCTGCCGTCCGGGGGGTCTTTGGGTCCGTCGCTGGGCTGGTCGTTCCGCCACAGGAGCTGGATTCCTTCCTGACGGCTGCCTTCCGGGATCGACCGCCTCCGCGCCAGGTCCCTCCGCAGTGGGATCTGGGGCGGGCTCTGGTCCTTCTGGCTTCACCCACGTATACGAGGGCCGCTACGCCGGTTCCGTTGCTCGGGCGTCCACTCTTCCTTGTCGCTCTGGCCACTGGGGATCGGGTGTCTGCACTAGCGGCATTGTCATGGCCCCGGGACTGCGTGCGATTCTCCCCGTCCTTGCATGGCGTCTCGTTCGCCTCCTCCCCTCCTTTTGTTACCACGCATGGGAGGGAGGCCCCCGTTTTCCAGCCTTTCGCCGTCCAGGCTTTACGGCGTGGGCATCCTCGCCATGTGTTGTGCCCGGTGTCAGCCTAGCACTCCTCTGTTGCGTCTGTGGCGCCGCCTTCGGGTACTGCTGTGTGGGTGTCTCCTCGGATAGGTGGGAGGCTCTCGCAGGTGCAGATGGGCCGCCACGTTTGTCGGACCGTTCGTGCCCGTCACCCTGTTTGTAGGGGTTCTGCACACGATGTCAGATCCTTTGCTGCCTCCTTCCGGTTCCTGCCACGTCGATCCTTACCTGCCATCGCCTCAGCGGTTTTGTGGTCTTCTATCGATTCCTTCATCTCCTCCTACCTCTCCGTGTCCAGTGTTCGACCCCCTCGGCCGGTGATTGCTCTCGGGGGTCGTGTTTCCTGGTGCTCTGGCGAAGATCCCTGGTCTTCCCCCCTTGTCCTTCGTTCTTTTCCTTTGTTTTATTTGACAAAGGGGGGGGGGGGGGGTGTACGGGTTTGCAACACTGGATTGCAAGTTTGGGATTATGTATTGTTCCAGTACATAAGTGTTTTTGCCACATTGAAAATTGTGTTTTGTTCTTGTGTTCAGTGTTTTTGTTGGTTTTTGAAGAAAAGGGATTTTAGGTACAGTACCTTTTTGGTTTCAGACAAGTCTATGTTTTTGCATTACTATGAATGACGGGCATGTGTTAAAACTGTTCTTTTTAGCTACTCCTCAGTTTTTCACTCTTTTCTTAAACTCTCTTGTTTAAATTGTGTCTTTGTCATTCATAATGTTGTTTTATGCATTGTTTTTTTTTGGTATGTTGGGCTTGGATGTCCTCCTCCTATTTGTTATGCAGCCTTGACATTGGATTTGCCAAGACTACTAACAAATTGGGAGGTTTGACGTACCTCCCAACCTACCAAATAGGAAAACCTACTATTTGGTAGTAGTCTTGGAAAATCCAACGTACATAATACCCTCCCTCACGCCGGACCCCTGCCCATCCGCGTTCTTCTGCTGACGTGAGATGTGATGACAAGAGAGGGTCGCTCATGCGCACGTTCGACAGGGATCTGCACGTGACAGAACACGGGATGGGCCTTAAGCGGTAACTAAGGTAAACCCCTTTTTCTTCTCTTCTATGCTTTTTTCACCTTCGGTGGTAGTTTTGGTTAATGTACAACGTCTCCTAGAGCAAGATAAGGAGTAGACTCTAGACATTTTCTTTTTAACCGCGGTTGGAATGACGACATAGCAGTCAAAATAGACAAGTCGTCATTGCAATTAGGTTAATAGCCTTGACGTTGGATTTTCCAAGACTACTACCAAATAGTAGGTTTTCCTATTTGGTAGGTTGGGAGGTACGTCAAACCTCCCAGTTTATTTCTGTATGTCGTATCATACGAACCTCGGCTCTTTAGCGGCAGTGTCTTTTTGTTCTGTGATAGTGTGTTTTAACATTATAGCTCGATAGATACTGACTTAAGTGTTGAATTATATGCGAGTGTCATCAGCTTATATCTGTGAGTCCTGACAGACAACCCCCGGTTGTGCCTAAACCAGAGTTTAATTTTTTATACCACCATAAGCCTGGGGTTATTTTTCAAGCCACCGTAGGATTTGTACTTACGAACAAATTTCCTAAGCCTTCTGTGCTGGTTGTGTTTTAACATGATAGCATGATAGATATTCCCTTAACCCTTAAAGATCGGCGCGGAACATAAGTCGAGTTGAAAAAACTGGCAAAAAACGGGTGAAAAAAGGGTGGAAATAGAGTGAAAATGGGTGGGATAGTAATGATCCATACGTCCGACATCTGTGGCCTCCCGGCCCACACTAACTCCAGTTCCCCCACCGCGCGTGAGGATGACAGTGTAACCAATAGTTCGCTAAAAGTGAGCAAGGTAGCAAAATCAGCTAAACTTCCATCTTCGAGGTAACACTGTCAGTGCTCCACGAGTGCTACGTAGCTGTATGTGGCGTCATTGTGTAGCGATTTCCACCTAGTTTTCGGCGCAATACAGTTCCTTTCATACTGATGGTTGATATAGCAGTCAGAACGGCCCGGAAAGGCCCAAAACGGCCACAGAGCACCCGCTAGAGGAGGGTTAAGGGTTGAATTATAGGTAAGTATAAGATTCATATATCTGTAATTCCTGACAGGTAAGCCCCGGTTGTGCCCAGACCAGAGGTTATTTTTCAGGCCTCCGTAATATTTGTACTTAGGAACAAATTTCCTAAGCCTAATTTCCAGAAAATTTTAACCTATTTTCATTCAATGCTTCACACCACAATAAACTACGATACTTTCAATATTTACTTCCAAGTTTTTCTTTAAAAAGTGAATACATATCACTTTAATATTAATCAATCACGAGTGCCTCATCATATAATTAGTTTCATTAGAACCAGCAAGACTACAGCTGATAGTCTCTATATTGCGAAATGAAATACAATTAAATTTCATTATTAACCAAATCCCCAGGTACCCCAGGCCCTATCTCGATAGGCCCGGGTACCAGGACTGCCAGTTATGGTGACAGTCCCGGATCCCAGATGGGCGGATAATATCATAACAACATACATCCTCAAGCCCCCGATTTCCCTAGGCCTTATCTCAATAAGGCCCGGGTACCAGGACTGCCGGGTATGGAGGCACTCTCGAGTACCCAAATAGGCAGGGGACATTATAGTATCATACACTTCCAAGTCCCCGGGTGCCCTAGGCCTTATCTCAATAAGGCCCGGATACCAGGACGGCCACTTATGGTGACAGTCCCAGGTCCCCAGATGGGCGGATAATATAATACCATACATCCTCTAGTCCCCGCTTATATCTGTGAGTCCTGACAGACAACCCCCGGTTGTGCCTAAACCAGAGTTTAATATTTCATACCAACATAAGCCTGGGGTTATTTTTCAAGCCACCGTAAGATTTGTACTTACGAACAAATTTCCTAAGCCTTCTGTGCTGGTTGTGTTTTAACATGATAGCATGATAGATATTCCCTTAACCCTTCGTTCCCGGAAGGGCTCTTTAACGCCCATAAAAAAGCATACCAGAGCTGCCCGGAAGGGCTCTTTAACGCCCAGTGGTTGAAAGCCTGTGAGCTTGGTGTGCGAGGCGTCGGTCCGACGCATGTAAACAACAGCCGGCTGGACCGACGCCCCGCATCTCCGGCCACAAGAAGGAGAGCGTCGCTTGTTCGTGTGTGCCTGTATGTTTTTGTTAAGTATCGAAAAGTAGTGTAAAGTGGCTGTTTTTGCCATAAGTTATCTCCAATGAAATCATCATCACAACTGAACCAGTTGACTTAGAGAGCTCTACTTAACGCCATTCTACAGGTAAGAAACACAGCTACGCTTGGGGATGCGCGGGAATGCGGAAGCAGTCAGAATAACAAAGATACGGTAGCCTAGGCTAGAAGTTTTTCGGCCAAAACACCCGGATTTCGGGGAATATATATATAATACATAGCCGGGGCTGGAGGGTTAAGGGTTGAATTATAGGTAAGTATAAGATTCATATATCTGTAATTCCTGACAGGTAACCCCCGGTTGTGCCCAGACCAGAGGTTATTTTTCAGGCCTCCGTAATATTTGTACTTAGGAACAAATTTCCTAAGCCTAATTTCCAGAAAATTTTAACCTATTTTCATTCAATGCTTCACACCACAATAAACTACGATACCTTCAATATTTACTTCCAAGTTTTTCTTTAAAAAGTGAATACATATCACTTTAACATTAATCAATCACGAGTGCCTCATCATATATTTACCTTCAAGTCAATTTAGAAGCATTAGTTTCATTAGAACCAGCAAGACTACAGCTGATAGTCTCTATATTGCGAAATGAAATACAATTACATTTAATTATTAACCAAATCCCCAGGTACCCCAGGCCCTATCTCGATAGGCCCGGGTACCAGGACTGCCAGTTATGGTGACAGTCCCGGATCCCAGATGGGCAGATAATATCATAACAACATACATC
Source organism: Paralithodes platypus (assembly GCA_032716605.1). Taxonomy (NCBI): domain Eukaryota; kingdom Metazoa; phylum Arthropoda; class Malacostraca; order Decapoda; family Lithodidae; genus Paralithodes; species Paralithodes platypus. The sequence goes on along the minus strand of CM064513.1, from coordinate 57,976,306 downwards.
CTCAAGCCCCCGATTTCCCTAGGCCTTATCTCAATAAGGCCCGGGTACCAGGACTGCCGGGTATGGAGGCACTCTCGAGTACCCAAATAGGCGGGGGACATTATAGTATCATACACTTCCAAGTTCCCGGGTGCCCTAGGCCTTATCTCAATAAGGCCCGGATACCAGGACGGCCACGTATGGTGACAGTCCCAGGTACCCAGATGGGCGGATAATATAATACAATACATCCTCTAGTCCCCGGTTTCCCTAGGCATTATCTCAATAAGGCCAGAGTACCATAACTGCCGGGTATGGAGGCACTCCCGAGTACCCAAATAGGCGGGTGACATTATAGTACCATACACTCCCAAATATCATACACTCTCAAGTCCCCAGGTGCCCTAGGCCTTATCTCAATAAGGCCCGGACACCACGGCCCCGGTACCAGGACTGCCGGGTATGGAGACAGTCCTGGGTACCCACACGGGCGGGTGATACAATAATACCATACAAACATAAAGTCAAACCCGAGTACATACAGACTACGGCCATCTACCCAAGCATTATAATACCGAGTGGTATTATAACTCAATGCAACCGGGTCGTAACATAATACCATAAAATCGGCCGTGCCCCAGTAAGCCAATTTATTGGTGGCTCCTTACGTCAATGACGTAAGAGCCTATGTTAATATGGCCTCGTTCCGGGCTCCTCTAAGCCCGGGTTAATCTAGATCACGGCGGTCGAGAACCAAGATCATCATAGGGGGTACCCCTTAATCATTCCTACGGTATGTCATTGGGACGGAGCCACTGAAAAGTAGGAAATAAAAAGAAAAGAATTATCACAGTTTGAACACTGTGCCTATGCGCGCTCTGATCTTCCTCGGTTTCCCATGCACAGCTAGCCACCTGTCCCCCTCAGGGACTATCTCTCACCCGCCGACCAGCCAAGGTAGACAGGCGTGTCCTTACCTCATGCTCAGTGTTACATAGCCCCTCTTGAACGCGCCAGTTTTGGTCCATAGTGAATATTAGTGCAGTTGAAATCATATACGCGTTTAGGAATGCGTTTGTTTGGACCAATTTCACTTGTAATCCTGTAAGTAAGGACTTTAGTCTGGGCTGGTCGACGTGCGTGTTATTCGGAGCCACTTTCACTTTCTAGAGCCTCGAATTATTGTTTATTTCTGTACAGTATGTCGTATCATACGAACCTCGGCTCTTTAGCGGCAGTGTCTTTTTGTGCTGTGATAGTGTGTTTTAACATTATAGCTCGATAGAGACTGACTTAAGTGTTGAATTATATGAGAGTGTCATCAGCTTATATCTGCGAGTCCTGACAGACAAACCCCAGTTGTGCCTAAACCAGAGGTTAATTTTTCATACCACCGTAAGCCCAGGGGTTATTTTTCAAGCCACCGTAAGATTTGTACTTACGAACAAATTTCCTAAGCCTAAGTTGTTCTGTGCTGGTTGTGTTTTAACATGATAGCATGATAGATATTCCCTAAAGGGTTGAATTATAGGTAAGTATAAGATTCATATATCTGTAATTCCTGACAGGTAACCCCCGGTTGTGCCCAGACCAGAGGTTATTTTTCAGGCCTCCGTAATATTTGTACTTCGGAACAAATTTCCTAAGCCTAATTTCCAGAAAATTTTAACCTATTTTTATTCAATGCTTTACACCACAATATACTACGATACTTTCAATATTTACTTCCAAGTTTTTCTTTAAAAAGTGAATACATATCACTTTAACATTAATCAATCACGAGTGCCTCATCATATATTTACCTTCAAGTCAATTTAGAAGCATTAGTTTCATTAGAACCAGCAAGACTACAGCTGGTAGTCTCTGTATTGCTTAATGAAATACAATTACATTTCATTATTAACCAAATCCCCAGGTACCCCAGGCCCTATCTCAATAGGCCCGGGTACCAAGGCCCGGATACCAGGACTGCCAGATATGGTGACAGTCCCGGATCCCGGATCCCGGATCCCAGATGGGCGGATAATATCATAACAACATACATCCTCAAGACCCCGATTTTCCTAGGCCTTATCTCAATAAGGCCCGGGTATCAAGGCCAAAGGGTATCAGTGGACCTGCAGCCAACAGATACCCATAATACAGTTTTGACAACCCGTAGGGAAGGAAGGAAAAACTAATATTTATTGGTGGCTCCTGAAGTCAATGACATAAGAGCCTATGATAATATGGCCTCGTTCCGGGCTCCTCAGAGCCCGGGTTAACCTCGATTACGGCGGTCGAGAACCAAGATCATCTTAGGGGGTACCCCTTAATCACTCCTAAGGTACGTCATTGAGACGGAGCCACTGAAAAGTAGGAAATAAAAAAGAAAAGAATTAATACAGTTTGAACACCGCGCCTCAGCGCATTCCGATCTTCCTCTGCTTCCCATGAGCCTGACTCATACCTCCTCCTGCCCAGGAGCGACCTCTAAAGTATATCAAGTTGGGCATGTGAATGGGAAGGGGATGGTGGGAGGGCAATTGTCGTCATTGACTTCAGGAGCCACCAATAAATATTAGTTTTTCCTTCCTTCCCTACGGGTTGTCAAAACCGTAATTTATTGGTGGCTCTTTACGTCAATGACGTAAGAGCCTAGAATATCACGACCGGTGGAGGGACCTTCATATGCTCATCAAGCTAAAAACAAGAATCTATTAGGAAGACCAAAAAACGAAAACTGTGACATGTGTTTAAATATATTAAGAGTATAGCAGTAAGAAAAAGATGTATAAGGCAGGTACCATTAAAGAAGCCTTATCTCAGAAGAGGCGGGTGCCCAACCCCTTAAGGGGTTGAAATAGGGGAGCTATCGCCCCGCCAAAGGCGGCTTTCTAGGGCCTTTCCTAGCTGATGCTGAGAGGATTGGGTTCTAGTCATGTGGTGATGGGCTGGTCTATCAGAATGAGAACTGAGCGATCTCTGCCATACCCATAGCTTACTCTGACTGTTCCTTTTACTTGTATATTTTCTAGATCTCAAGTGACGGCGTCTCTTCCGTGGATTGACCTCCCAATCTACCAAGATTGGAAGCCAAAGCGTCACATTTTTCCTTTGCCCCTCAACTTTCTCTTCATAATTGCTGAGGGGCACAGGGCCCTGGGTGGGGCTAGGCTTCCCAGGTGTTTCCACACCCTCCTCAGCTCCCCGTCATGGAGTGGCTTCGGTCACCCAGGCTTTATTGTGGTCGGCAGGGAGGGCTCTGTGGGGGCGCTCGGTTATGGCCTTGGCCTTGCTCGGGGCCTTGGGGCTGTTCGGCCAGGCAGCTTGGGGAACAACAACAACTGAGGTGTGAATACTGGTAATCGTAGATCACAAAAAATAAAATTAACAATAAAGTTACACATTGCAATAATGTATAGGTATTGCTATGTAACAGATCTAGTGCAGTAATAGCACTCCTGCTATCCATTCGGATTGTGTGTCCTGCCAACTTGTCATGGAACTTAACACGCCCCCTCCTTTTTCCTTTAAGGTGGATGGTAGGACACAACTTCTATTGCCTTCCAACACTGGTAATAAAAGCATTGAACAAATATATCCATCTACTTATTGGCCTCAGTGGGCATGTTCCAGCCTCAACGTTATGCTTGGTAGTTTGTGTCTTATCCAGATGTACCGATAAGCATATGGCTAGGGAACGCCGTGTTAGAGGACCAAAGACCCGCCTGAGTTATATCCTACACTGAAAAACCAATGGGGAAAACTCCTGGTGGTGGCCCATATGTGCATATCATGGGTTTTATGCAATCAACTGAGGCTCAGCTTCCTTAATTATATCTGCAATAAAGGTTGGTTGCTAACACTTTCTTTCCTGACCTTATTGAACCTTCTGGAGGAAACCACAATTGTGTCATATTCCTAGGAATAACAGACTTAGAGTGGGTATATAGTGCTTTAACAGGGCATAGAGCATGGAGTATCTTTGCTCTTTTCAAGGCGGGAATAAAGAAAGGTGTAAGGATATGTTCCTAGTGCTCATTTTTGCGATGAATCTGGTGCAGTAACCATATGTACAGAATCATTATTAGGGGCAAAAAACAGACAGTTAGTGGGCCTTGCCATGGCTGTCCATTCTGAGACCCTATGGACAGTAGCCAGGGTCATCAGAGAGACACACTTTTTTAAGTTTCTTGTCTGTATTTGGTCTCGCAGGATAAGACCTCTACTGTGACAAAGTTAGGACCCTCGTGATTGACCATTGAGGAAGCAAATGACGATTTGGGGCTCTGAGCTTAAAGCAAGCCTACATAAAACTATGTTCGTCTTTCTGGGGCAAAGATAAACCAGTAAGAGACAAGAAGGGTTGCTTTCTGCCGATACGTGGTTTATAAGTGTGTTAACTGTTAGTTTTAACAAAAACGATTAAGCAATTTAGGTGCTTCAGTAACAAAGCAACCGATGGAGACTGCTGGGTTGACTCTACACTCCAAGTTGTAAATTGTTTACAGTGTGAACTATACTGTCTTAAGTTGATGCTGTGTATTGATTAGTGAGCGTATCCGTGATTTCATTGTAGTAGGCCGGTAGCCATTTGGATTTGAGAATGTCCACATAGTAAAATTGAGCGAGGTCTGCAGGTTTCCAATTTCTTTCGAGTGGAAATAGGACAGGGGGGGGGGGTTGCAGAGGTTCTTGTACCACTGAGTAAGTTGAGTGTGCAATACCTGAGTAGGCCACATAAGGGCAACGCGGTCCATTTGACCCTGGAAAAACCTGAGGTGATGAATGATTCTCACATCAAATTCTATGTCCACCTGTTCCAATTCACTGTGAGGGCATCTGGGCCCCTTTCTCGTGTTATGTCATTCCGAGATATGTAAGACTGGAGCTTCGTTGATTTTACGAGATGTAAACAGATCAGCAAGGTTATGGTCTTCGAAAGGGGTGAAGTCACAGAGTGTGAGGTGAAGCTGAACGGTCAGGCTATGGAGATCGTCAACTCTTTTAAGTATCTGGGCAGTGTGTTGAGTAAAGATGGGACTATGGATGAAGAGGTGCGGGAGAGGGTACAACAGGGGAAGAGGGTTGTAGGAACGCTAAAAGCAGTAACAAGAAATAGGGTGGTCAGTATGGAAGTGAAGAAGTCCTTGCATGACAGTGTGGTAATCCCGACACTGACTTACGGAAGCGAAGCATGGACGTTGGTTGAGAGACTCAGACCAAGAGTGAGAGCAGTGGAAATGAATTACTTAAGGAGTGCGTGCGGAGTTACATGGAGGCATAGACAGACTAATGAGGAAGTAAGAAGGAGGTGTGGTGTGGAGGTAGATGTGCTGGAAAGTGTGAAAAGGAACAACTTGAGATGGTTCGGCCATATGGAACGTATGGAAAGCGAGAGAATGACTAAGAGGGTGTATGAGAGCGAGGTGGAGGGACAGAGGGGGAGAGGTAGACCGAATATGAGGTGGAAGGATGGAGTGAGGAAGTACATGAACGAAGGTGGTGCTGGTTGGGGGGAGGGGCGTCGACTGACTGGGGACAGAGGTGCATGGGGGCGGTTCGTTCGTGGCCACCCCTTCGGGGATCACGGCGTCAGGCAATAGATAGATAGATAGAAACAGATCGGTTTGGTGTAAAAATTGGGAGAATTAAGTGGTTGGCTGCTTTTTGTTTGAAAGCCCATTCCGCTGAGGTAATCTTTCCCATGGACTGAACATCCGTCCACAGGTTGGAGATCCCTGGTAGATATGTTGCATGGATTAATATGGAATGTTTTTGGGCTAGAGAGCATGTCTTTTCCGAGAGATCTTGGGGAAACCTGGCCCGGGTGGGGACCTGTTTTCTCAAGAAAATTACAGTGGTCATGTTGTCCATCCGGCATGCCCTTGACCTGGAGGTCAATGACATTGCATGAACTGGAGGTCAATGACATTGCATGAACTCTGGGAAAATTAGAGGGACTGTTAGCTCTTGGGTATTGATGTGACCCTGACTTAATGTTGTCCCTTTCCCGTGATTCTGATGGCCTTCCGTTGACTGATAGTCCCATCCTATTAGACTCGAGGTGTCTGTGTCCACCCATAGAGTGGGAGGTGGATCTGACCAATGTGTCACCGATCCCTTTACCTGAGGTTTTACCACAAACGACAGAGGGTGTAGAATTCTCTTTGGGATGAAGAGAGGGGAATTGTGAGGTGTTAGAAGGAAGGCTTTGTTGCCTGGCCAGATTAGTTCCTTCAACCTGAGGAAGCCTAGGGCCTTGTAATTTTGAGCCCAGTTTCAAGGGCCTATAGGGAATTCCCAAAGTTTCCTGGTTATAGTCTTGGTATGCAATACTTGAACAGTTTTATTTGAAGACGTTTGGCATTGGTTGGATTTTGTTTTATAGTCTGAAGTTGTGTATCCCAGATTAATGCTATTCATTCTGCTGATTGTGTAGGAGTGAGATTTTGATTTCTCTAATTTTACTCTGAAAACCAACTTTGTCCCATGTTGCATGACTATCAAGGTTTGTTCTTGGTAATGGTGTGGGGAAGACCACAGTATCATCCAATCTTGAAGGTAAAGCAGTATTTTTACACCGTCTTTGAGTAGAGGGAGGAGAGATTGTTTCACTATCTTGGTGAAAAAATCTGGGAGCTATGATCAAGCTGAAAGGAGTTCTGGTGAACATTGTCGCTTTGATTCTGAATGGGATAGCTAGGAACCTTTGGTACCTCTTGCTATTGTGATGTGTCAGCAGGAGTCTTCTATAGCTAGAGTAATTATTCAGACCTTGGTTGTAGAATTAGGTTTACTTGGCTAATAGTTAACATCCTGAACTTCATTTTGTGAAGTAATTTGTTGAGGAGGAACCTGTCTATCGTAGGCTTTAGTTGTAGACTGTCCTTTTTGGGGAGAGGAACATGTGTGATAGAGAAGCTGGCATGCCTTCTGGCACCTAAGTCACAACATTGTCTGTCAACATTTGGTTCATCAATGTTTTTTAACTCTAGCGATAGTTGTCCATTGTTAGACTGAGCTCTGAGGGGGGGTTAGCTTGTTTGCCAGTAAATTGCCCAAACAAGTCACTCTGAGGGCTTAGCAACAGAGCATGAACCTTATTCCAGGTCGTTTGGGGAAACAATCTGCATGTGAATCGAGGTGAGAAGAGAGCCGGAGTAGCAATATATTTGGGTATATTGTTGGACAATTGGGTGAGTGGATACTGTCTAGCTCTAGTTGCCTTAAAAATTGAAATCTTGATATTCCCAGTGGTCATCCGAGAATTACCACGTGAAGCTCTTCTGATAAAATGAAGTGCAGACCTGGAGTTTTGTTCAGGGATAGAATCTGCTACTTGCCTCATGGCTTGTGCAAGTTGTTGTGTGATAACATTTTACAGTAACCTATGGGTTCTTTGTCGTAGTTTAAAGTCTTTATCAGTTTGTGCAGGGTAGGTGTATTAATCATGGGGTCAACTAGTTGGTTTACAACTATTGTTGGAGATCTGAGATATTTCCAGAAACTCCTGGGGAATAGAGTCGGAGTTGTATATATATGCATGGTGGTAAATTTTGTATTACGTCCAGCAATCGGTCTTGTGCATCGTTGTATGTAGATGCCTAAGCTCGTCTCTTTCAATAATCCACTCATTTGGTATTGGCACCAAGTCTGAATGACCTGTGTTAGCATTAGTAGGTGCTATCCTGGTAATTGTTTCCAGTATCGATATTCACCAATTAGTAGAGCGGGAAGCTTCTTGAACATTTCATGAGCAGGTTGTTTAGGCTGGACAGGTAAATGAGACAGTGGGACTGTGTCTGGTATGGCATATTGTAACATGGGTGGAGCCAGAGACCTACTTTGGAGATCTCGGATAGCTTTATCTAAAGACGTAAATTTCTGTTCAATTTTGTCTGTCAACTCATGCATGGATTTAAGAAAATACCTGAATTTCACCCACCAAGCCAGCAGGCGGGCTCTGAGTAGGAACTATATCAGGAAACTCTTCTTCACTTTGTACTAATGGATAACCATGGTACTCATTCTACTCCAACCCTCTTCGGTATGGTTACTGGTTTCCAATTCATACCACCCTACCAGAGCATTACTCATGACCAAAGGTTCTGGGGTATCCTTAGGAAGTCATTTTTCCGTATTGCCCCAACCGTACTGTGACCAAAATGTCTGGAGCTGCCAGAGAAGGGTCTAAACGAACAGGTAAGTCCGTAGGATTAGTGTATGGGTTTATGTACTTCAGCTTCAATATTCACCTGAATCAGTTTAGGGTGCTTTAATGTGGGTGGAGCAAGCAACTGGGTTTATTCAGATTGCTGTTCAATAGTATCAGCTAACTGTACTAGGGAAAGTGGAGGGGAACTGATACACTCAGAACTTGGATCAGTCAAGGAAGTAGATGAGACAGGTAATTTTGATGTAATAGGGTTAGCCGGGTGGCTGACCACATTAGACAATGTCAAAAGTCTGGGGATATGTGGTGTAGAATGCAGGATTTTGGAATCATGACTGCGAGTCAAGTCGGGGAAGTTTGGTACTTAGCAGGTCGCCTTTTAGTTTTAGATTTGCTCACTTTCTTCTGTTTATTTACTGGAAGAATTTGAGTTGGGGGACCTATGTCTTTTCCTGATAGGTCCAGACATTTTCTAGTCAGGAGATGGAGAGGAGCTAGGGGTTCTAGAAAAAGATATTTCTAAAAAAGCTTACATACTTTGCCTCCATAATACCTGGATATTTTGTTTAACCCATCAGACCCGGAAGGGCTCTGAGGCACTCATAAAAAACACCCCCCGCGCAACCCGGAGGGGTGCTGAGGCTCCGGCAGCTTGAAAGCCTGTAAGCTTGGTGTGTGAGGCGTCCGTCCGACGCATGTAAACAACAGCCGGCTGGACCGACGCCGCGCATCTCTGACCACAAGAAGGAGCACGTCGCTTGTTCGTGTGTGCCTGTATGTTATTGTTAAGTATCGAAAAGTAGTGTAAAGTGGCTGTTTTTGCCATAAAGTTATCTCCAATGAAATCATCATCACAACTGAACCAGTTGACTTAGAGAGCTCTACTTAACGCCATTCTACAGGTACAAAACACATCTATGCTTGGGGATGCGCGGGAATGTGGAAACAAGCAAAATAACAAAGATGCGGTAGCCTAGGCGTAGAAATTTTTCGGCCAAAATCCCCGGATTTCGGGGAAAATATATAATATAATAGCCGGGGCTGGAGGGTTAAGGTACCTGAAATGTCAGACATTTACCGAACCCACACAGATAATAACACTTGTTTGCATGTGACCGAGGGCATAAATGTTTTTTTGGGTCATGGTTATTAACAAAATTATGATTAGTGACTTAGTCACTTAGCCGGTGAGCCGGAAACATTTAGTGTTTTGTAAAATTTAACTCACCTTAAAATGTAAGGTGTTGGGCTCCTCCAGTGGTTATTACTTGGCCGAAAGGGATCGTTCTAATTGTTGAAGAGCCTCTTCTCCGGTAATGCAGCAGCTCGCCTGTGAAATACCAAGGAGTCAATGTTGCATGGTGGAAATAATACCGGAATTATTAGATCTGCTTAGATTTGGCAAAATAGGATCTAGTCATGCATCGTTTATTTTAAATAAACTGTAGTTGCCTTTTATCTAAGAAATAGTCTAGTGAATTATTACTCGATGTCACTGGGTATAATTACTTGGTAATTTTTTAGTCAGGTATAGGCTAGCCTTTTTAGAAATGGAAAGAAAACTTTTTACTAATTTCTTGGAAATTAATTACAATTATGTACAGTAGTTAGTAAGAATCTACTTAGTAGGTGACCCTGAAACTTCTAGAGTTTTGCCCAGTGAACTCACCTTAAAGATTACGGTTTTGTTAGCCGAGTGAAGGGAGTAACAGGTGAAATGGTTAGGTCTACCCTGGCCTTGAAATCTGGAATACTGTTCATCTCTTGCTGAGGGTAGGCCTATCACTTGGCCGGGGCCTAGGCCTACTTAACTTGGGCAAAATTAGGATCTAGCCTTGTATTGTTTACTTTAAATAAGCTAATTAGATAGAAGTACTTATGTAAGCTCTTGTTTCTATCGTAAATCTGATAGTTATGTTAATTACTGGTAGCCGGGCCTGTCTCTAATATGGTATGACATCCTTATTATAATGTGACCAAGCCTAGGGTAGGCTACCCGGCAATAATTTCCATTTGATTCCATTATTGGAACCCTGGTTTGTCTTTATTAAAGTGTGACAAAGCTTAGGGTACCTGGTAAAATAATATCTGTTACTCTTACTGTTACTCGGACTTGTTCTTGTCATAGTATGACAAGGCTTTGGGTAACACAGCACCCATATGGTGGTCTCAATTTTTTCGGTACCCGGGCCTGTCATAGTGAAACTATGAACTATGTCATGGTGCCTGGTATCGTAATATGTCTCTAATATGTTAAGACATCCTTATTATTGTATGACCAAGCCTAGAGTACCCGGCAATAATCCTAAACAGAGCAAATAACAAGAGAAACCTTACATGACAAGGTCACTGTTGTTCCAGCTGATCTGTGTAAACATTCAAGGTTGAGTATGGAAACGCATACTAGTCAACATATGAAACGCACTTAAACAGGTGTCGTTTCAAAGGCTTGATATTTGTTTTGGTAAAATGATACCATCCGGGGATATTGGTATTAGACTAACTAGATAGAAGTACTATTTAAGCTCTCATATCTAGCGTAAGTCTGATAGTGGTGTTACTTATTGGTAACCGGGAGTGTCTGTAATATGTTAAGACATCTTTATTATAGTACGAGCAAGCCTAGAGTACCCGGAAATAATTTCTAGTTTGGGAATGTCTAGGTAAGGCCTAGAGTGGCCGGTAAATGGCCTACTGGTGTCCTAGCCTGGTTTCCGGCGGGTTTGTCTTGGTACCAGGGTTTGTCATCGTCGTGACAGCCTCCAGAGTACTCAGCTATGGCCTATTAGTACTCGGGGCTGTGTAGGTAAGGCCTAGAGTATCCGGTAAATGGTTTATTGGAGTCCGGGACTGTTGCCAGTGGGCTTGTCCTGGACTCCGGGATCGTCATTGTTGTGACAGCCTCCCGCGTACCAGGCTAAGGCCTATTAGTACTAGGGGTTGTCTTTAGTTTTTTAACAGTCTCCAGAATGACTGGTCGTAGCCTAGTGGTGACCGGGACTGTTATTTACCGGTAGTATTGGTACCTGGGGCTAGATAAGGTCTAGGGTACCCGGGGGCTTAGAATTTTCGAAAAGGGTCCGGTGGACTTTGTACTCGTAAGGTTAGGCCTACTCGGCCACGAGTGTTAATTAGCGATCCGTTATGTAACTTGTACATGTTTTTAAAGTTCTCATATCTTTGTAAGTCAGTGAGATATAAACTTGTTTTGTAAATTTTGTATATCTTTGTAAGTCAGTGAGATATAAATATGCTTTTTTTAAATTATTATATCTTTGTAGGTCAGTGAGATAAATTCAATCAAGGTATTATTTCGAGTACTCTGGCTACTTGTTGTAGGCCTAATTGGTACCCTTTGGAAAAATAAATACGAGTGCCTAAAAGTAGTGAAATAGGCTACTATAAAATTTGTATATGTATTTGACATCACAAAATGTTGTTATCCGCTATAAATATTTGGTGTTTAACACCGAAAATAATGCATATATCTGTCTTGAAGACAAACACTGTATGAAAAAGCACTCTTGATTGAATAATGTGAGGCATTAAGAATTCCACCATCTCATAGATGGTTTTGATGGTAGGTACTGAAGGTATTGCAGTTGATATGGGAAGAACTATCTATTTTCTACAATATGTCATAAATTAATGAGTAACTTAGCAGTGATTGGTTATGAAAGTAACCCCTGGCCTGGGCACAACCCTGGGGAGTACAAGCAAAGGGATAAAATTCTATGAATTTGACACTAACATAGCACTCAACACTCAAGGAAATAAATATTAGTTACAATGTTAATACACACTTTCACAAAAAAAGGGACACTGCAGCTAAAGAGACAAGGCTCGTAAGATAACACATTTAGTTGAAGCAAAGTGGTCCTGAATACACGAACGGCGATCAGCCTGGAAAACTAAGTCCTTGCTTATTCAGGTTACAAGTGAAATACAATTACGAAAACTACATTCCCAAACGCATAAACAACTCACTATGGACTTGGTGAGTTATCTGCTCAACAGGTGGCGTTGTGTGTGTGTAAGTGTGAGAGTCCGAGTATAGGTGGTGAGACAGTGAAGCACGGGAACGAGATGGCTTCAGAGATGGGGTCGTTTCGGGCCATGAGTGAGCACCGTGCCTCATGTGAAGGCAAGATGGCAGGTGCTCGTTGTACTCTACGTGCTTCACATGTCTCACTCCCTAGACTGGAACAAGACCTCACGGGCTTCACTGTTCATTGTAAAGCGGTGAATGTTAAGGCTTTCAGCCTATGCCTGAGAGGAAGTAAGTTGGAATATAGAAAAAAAAAAAAAAAAAAAAAAAAAAAAAAGCTGATGCGTTTGGGAGGGGCTATGGAAACTGAATAAGGGAGCAAGGGATTTGTGTGGTTTCCTGTTGGTCGCCGGTCGAGAGAGGAGGTACGAGTCAGGCTCATGGGAAGCAGAGGAAGATCGGAATGCGCTGAGGCGCGGTGTTCAAACTGTGTTAATTCTTTTCTTTTTTATTTCCTACTTTTCAGTGGCTCCGTCTCAATGACGTACCTTAGGAATGATTAAGGGGTACCCCCTAAGATGATCTTGGTTCTCGACCGCCGTAATCGAGGTTAACCCGGGCTCTGAGGAGCCCGGAACGAGGCCATATTATCATAGGCTCTTACGTCATTGACGTAAGGAGCCACCAATAAATTAATATCATATTGGAATATCCACCTAACCAAATCCCCAGGTACCCCAGGCCCTATCTCAATAGGCCCGGGTACCAAGGCCCGGATACCAGGACTGCCGGGTATGGAGACAGTCCCGGGTACCCACACGGGCGGGTGATACAATAATACCATACAAGCATAAAGTCAAACCCGAGTACATACAGACTACGGCCATCTACCCAAGCATTATAATACCGAGTGGTATTATAACACAATGCAACCGGGTCGTAACATAATACCATAAAATCGGCCGTGCCCCAGTAAGCCAGTTTACCAAGTACAGTAAACCCTCGCCATCTCGGACCTCTAGAAGTCGGAAACCCGTACTAGTCGGACTGGCTACGGCCTCTCGGACATGCACTTCCGTATTTCGGACATTTCCGTCATCGTTCCGACAGTCTCTGACGTTGTCGGACTTTATATAATTATTCAGAAAATGTCCGATATTATATTTTTCAATTCCATTGCATTAGAAATGATTCAAAGATTACAAGAAGTCCAAATAAGACATAGTTATGTTAATGTATAAGGGAGTTACGTAGATGCATTAGAGAGATAGATAGATAGAAAGAGAGAGTTACAGAGGGGGAGTGCGTGATAAACACGAACTATTATGAGACAGACTTAATTGGTTCTGAAAAGACAAAGGAGACTTTTATATCGACTCTTTTTCATGTTATTATTTGTGTGCTAGAAGGATAATATTGTTTTCAATTCCATTGCATTAGAAATGATTCAAAGATTACAAAAAGTCCAAATAAGACATAGTTATGTTAATGTATAAGGGAGTTACGTAGATGCATTAGAGAGATAGATAGATAGAAAGAGAGAGTTACAGAGGGGGAGTGAGCGATAAACACGAACTATTATGAGACGGACTTAATTGGTTCTGAAAAGACAAGATAGATAGAGAGTTGCAGAAGGAGAAGTGAACGATAAACATGAACTATTATGAGACGGACTTAATTGGTTCTGAAAAGACAAGATAGATAGAAAGAGAGTTGCAGAAGGGGAAGTGAGCGATAAACACGAACTATTATGAGACGGACTTAATTAGTTCTGAAAAGACAAAGGAGACATTTTTATTGACTCTTTTTCATGTTATTATTTGTGTGCTAGAAGGATAATATTGTTTTCAATTCCATCGCATTAGAAATTATTTATAGATTACAAAAAGTCCAAATAAGACATACAGTAGTCACGCATCTCACGCATTTTGATCCCACGATTACGCATCCCACGGTACTATCCAATGGCTACCTGAATTCTCATCCCACGAAAAACCACACGAGTCCCACGGATGCGCACCGACGCATCGTGGATAGCATTTGTTGGCGGCCATGTTGATGACGCGCTCCTAGGCTTCCCGCTCAGTGTTCCTATTGTCCCAGCTCTCTCACGTGTGAATTATTCAAGGTTACCTGTTTTTTCATTGTGATTACCCGTCCCGCGGTCCGACCCACGAACAATGATGGCTTCCCAGGGTAGTGGGGGCCCCAGTGGTCCTAGTGGGGAAAGAAAGGAGCCACCTAAGCGACCAGGAAAGGCCAAAGAAGACAAAAACAAACATCATCGGTGTGGCCAAAAACTGAGGAAGTATAGTGTAGAAGAGAAGAAAAAGATTATTCAAATGATCGAAGAAGGCTACAGAAACTGTGATATAACAAAACGAATGAACTGTCCAGAAGGAACTGTGAGAACATTTAGAAAGAATAAGGAACAGATGAAGAAATCGTTGGCTGTTGCTGAGAAATATTTTGGTGGTGAAGGTGGTGGTGCTAGTCGGGCAGTGGTGGAGTACAGTGAAAAAAATCAAGTGCTAGCTATAACTGAACATTATTTGTTAAAGTGGGTTCAGAGGCGAGATAAAGAGAAAGCAGGTGTTGCAGGCCCACAAATTAGAGCAGAGGCACGTAAGATTTACGATGCACTATGTAAAAAAAAAAAATACAAAATCCAGTGCCTTTTCATGCCTCAGTAGGTTGGCTTCAAAAGTTTAAAACAAGGTGTGGGGTGAAGCATGCTGTGTACCAGGGTGAGGTGGCTTCTGCTGATGAACCTGCAGCCAACTCTTACCCTGCAATTGCTCGCCAACTGATAGAAGACGGAGGTTATTGTTTGGACCAAATATATAATTGTGACGAGACAGGACTGTACTGGAAGCGAGCACCAAAATCCACATTCATCTCAGTAAAAGAAAAGCAAGCAAAGGGGGTAAAAATGGCAAAGGATCGCATGAGTGTTCTCTTGACTTGCAATGCGTCCGGAACTCACCGAATGAAACCTTTGGTAATTTATAAATTTGCCAAGCCTCGCGCCTACAAGAACTGTGACATGAATCGTTTGAATGTGTACTGGAGTCAAACTCGCAAGGGATACATGACCACACCCCTCTCCATCAGCTGGTTTGATGATCATTTTGTCCCGGATGCTAAAGCCCATTGCAAGCGCCAAAACATCGATTTTAAAGTCATTTTGTTTTTGGATAATGCGCCTAGCCATGCAAAGTTTCTGGTTGGTCGCCACAGTGCTGTGCAAGTCTGCTTTCTTCCCCCCAATACCACCTCCAAAATCCAGCCAATGGATCAGGAAATCATTGCCAATGTGAAACTTTTATTTTACAAGCAATTGCATGACAAGATGAACCGAGGCACCGATTCACAAGAGGAACTGAAGGAAATTGGAGAGATGGAATCAAGTGACTCAGATGAACCTCCTGGCAAGCCCTCCACTTCTTCCGCCGCCTCTCCCCCTGCCTCACACTCTGCCTCACCCTCTGCCTTGCAACCAACTTCCAATACTGCCGATGCTACTCTGACTGTAAAAGAATTTTGGAAGCTTTTCAATATTCGTCATGCAGTAGACTTCTTTGTGAAGGCTTGGAACTATATTTCAGTGGCCTCTATTAAGCATGGTTGGAAGCTACTGTTACCTCACTTAATAGTGGATGAGGCTGCAAAAGGTCAGGATCTGATGAGGGCAACTCTTGAGGCAGTGAGGAGTGTTCGAGCCCCCGGATTCAACGAAGTCAACGAGGAAGACATCGAGGAACTGATTCACAACCCACTAAGGCCAGAACAAACAACAGAAGAGATGATAGCGGAGGACGAAATGGAAGAGACAGAGCAAGAAGAACAACCACAGCAAGTTGAAAAACAGAAAGAAGCAACAACTCAGCAACTGTCTGTCATCTTGGGACTTTGTGAAAACCTGAAGGAAGAGCTGGAAGGCACACCTGGCATCTCTGATTCTCGTGAACAGTTCCTGGGATACATTCAGAAAATCAGCACACGTTTCCATGACCTCTACAATGCCAAAGTAAACGATTGCCACCAAGCCCTAATGACCCGCTACCTGAAGAAGAAGGAAGATGATGATGAGGCAGATATAATAGAAGCTCTACATTACGCCGAACTTGATGCCATCGACGATGATTTCACGGGCTTTGGCGGCGACGGTGGGGTGACGGAGAACGAGAGTGGGGCCACGGAGGGTGGTAACTAACATCCGCCTCCCGTCTATCACCACATCCATCACACTAAGCACCTCATCAACTTTTCTAAGGTTTGTGTTTGTGTTTTACTTACCTTTCTTTTCATTAAAGCAACTTACCTTTTGATTATTGGCATGTAAAGTGAAGGTCAATAGTCGCCCGACGATAGCCTCCAGTACTTTTGTAATTTTCCCCATTACTTTAATACTCCGCATCCCACGAATTCCGGTCCCACGGTCATATTTCGGTACCAATAAATCGTGGGATGCGAGATTCTACTGTAGTTATGTTAATGTATAAGGGAGTTAGTTAGATGCATTAGAGAGATAAATAGATAGAGAGAGAGTGGCTAGGGGCGAGCGAGCGATAAAATACTAACATATATGAGACGGACTGATGTTTCTGAAAGACAAAGGAGACATTTCTATTTACTCTCTTTTTCATTTTATTATTTGTGTGTTAGAAGGGTAATATTGTTTTCAATTCCATCGTATTAAATTGATTCATAGATTAAAAAAAGACCAAATAAGACATAGTTTTATATATGTATAAGGGAGATAGATGCATTAAATAGATAAAAAAAAAAAAAAAAAATCTCAATTTCTCTGGTGACACGGACTTTCCTCTTCTAATTCGGAATTTTCCCTCTCTTAAGTCGGACATAAGTCGGACTTCGGACATCTCGGACTGGGTCTCCCCCCAATTAGTCCGAGATAGCGAGGGTTTACTGTACTCTAACGACTGCCAAGACGACAGCACATATTACTTTACCGAGTACTCTGACGACTGTCAAGACGACAGCATAGATCACAAAAAAAATCTTTTGAAAGTCTCGGTTACTCTAGGCCTAACCTAAAAAAAAAAAAAAAAAATCCACCGGGTACCCTAAGCGGACCCAAACTTTAATTTAAAAAACAAACCAAGTCCCAATATAAAAATTAATTAGAAATTATTACCGGGTACTCTAGGTTAGGTCAAACATAATTTTAATTTAAAAAAAATAAAATAAATAAATAAAAATAAAATGTGTGTCAATCCAGAATGCCAATATTCCTGGGTGACATCATACCGCCACCACCATAAGGGTGCCAGGTGATTCAAGGCTGTGCCATACTGGGACAAGAACAATGCCAGGTCCCAGTAAGAGAAACAAATATTATTTTACCCAGTACCCTAAACTTTGTCATACTTTAAGAAAAACAAACCAGGGTTCCAAGAAAGGAATCAAATGGAAATTCTTGCCAGTTACTCTAGGCTTGGTCATACTTATTATAATTTTATTTAAAATAAACAATACAAGGCTAGTGCCCATTTTTTGCCCAAATGAAATTGACCCAAATAAGCCCTATTGTCATCTCACTATGCAACATTAACTCCGTGGTATGATTCACAGGCTCAGGGAATGCACTACATTCCCAGAGAAGAATCTGGACAACAATGAGAACGTCCCTTCCCAGCCAAAGGATAACCACAGCAGCAGCGGAACAGCATTCCAGTTTACAAGGCCATGGTAGACATGACCACCTCACCTGTTGCTCCCTTCATTCGGCTAAATAACCGATATCTCTAAAGCTCAAGGAGCGACAACACTACCGGAGAAGAATCTTTTCAACAAGTAAAACATCCCCTCCCGCTCCAAGTGACAACCACTGGAGTATCCTAACACCTTATATGTTAAGGCGAGTTCATTTGACAAATTACTAGACGTTTCCGGTTCACCGGCTAAGTGTACCTTCACTATTCATATAGCTTGGCTTATAACAATGACCCAAAAAACATGTATACCCTCGGGCATATTATCTTTATGGAGGTAAGTAAAATCTAACAATTCAGGTACTTTTTACAAAAAATCTCCAAGTACTGTATCAGCAATACTAAAATATATAAGCTTTTTAGAATTATCTCTTCTAGAACTCCTAGCTAGTCCCCATCTCCTGACAAGAAAATGTCCGGATCTAGCAAGAAAAAGACATAGGTCGGTCATCTCAGAGCCTTCCAGTAAAAACCGGAAGAATAATAATAACAATAACATTTACTCAATTAAGCTTTTACAGAATGGGTACCACATAATATGTTACAAATATGACGGGCACCAACCGGGCTTAATCCCAACTAAGGATAGTCCATTAAAGCCGTTAGACATCTTCCCATTGGGGTCCGTGGAAGTTAACAAACCACAAACATAAAAGCGACCCACCTTCGAAGTCCCGAACTTCCCTGACTCGCAATCAGGATTTCAAGTCCTGCACCCTACACACATATCCCCAGGCCTGGGACATTTATCTGACATGGCCGGTCACCCTGCTAATCCGGTTTTCTTCGAATAAACAAAGAATTACCTGCCTCCTCTACCGCCTTGGCTGAGCCAAGTGCTGAACATGTCATCCCCTCCCCCTCCTTCCCTAGTATGGCTAGGTGATACTATTGAACATGTTGATTCAACCCTGTTGTTTTCCCCACCCACATTGATTCTCCCTAAAAAACTGATTCAGACGAATACCGAAGCTGAAATACATAAACCCAGGAAGTTAGTTGGGCTAATTTCAAGTAATTTTTATTAAATCCATGCAAGAATCTATCTATCTATCTATCTATTGCCTGACGCCGCGATGCCCGAAGGGGTGGCCACGAACGAACCGCCCCCATGCAGGAATGTGGCAAGCAAATCCAACGGACATTTTTTACGCCATTAGATAAGTCTATCCGAGATCTCAAAGTAGTCCTCTTGCTCCTTCCAGATCACAACATGACATACCAAACACAGTTCCACTGGCTCAGGTACCTGTCCATCCTAAACAACCTGCTCGTAAAATAACAAACTCCCGATACGGGAAACAACCACCAGAGTAACACCTACTAATGCTGACACAGGTCATCCAAATTGGTATCAATACCAAAGTAGTGGATTATTAAAATGGACGAGCTGAAGAATATACGTGCAAAGAAGCACAAGGCCATTTGCTGGATGTATATATATATATATAAAAAAAAAAAAAAAAAAACACTTCCCAATCCGATTGGAGGCGAAGTACTTTTCTTACACACAGACACCCACGGTTCCTTCAGGAAACGCTGCAAACTATAGTCTGGCGTGAATAAGACGGATGGACATATTACCATTAAATCTCTCTAATCTCTATAAATCCGTAGGTTGCTCCACAAAAATGTCAGGGAACAAAAACCCTAGGATGGGGGTATACACTCTAAGAGATGACCCAAGGGCCAAGTGGTTGACTGAGTCAGAGTGATTGACCCTGTCTTGGGGGGATGCCCCCCCACAAAACTCCCATTGGAGGATCTCCAATTTACCACTAGGCATACATAAAAAACTCCCACTCTATTCCCCAGAAGTTCTGGAAATATCTCAGATCCCCAAATAATAAGTTGTCACCAACTACTTGACCCCATGATAAATACACCTACCCTGCACGGATTGATAAAGACGTTAGACTGCGTCAAAGAACCCATAGGTTACTGTCAAAATGTTATCACACAACAACATCCCGCACAAGCCATGAGGCAAGTAGCAGAGTCTACCCCTCAACAACACTCCAAATCCACACTTAATTTTATCAGAAGAGCTTCACGGGGTAATTCTCGGACGACCACCGGGAATGTCAAGATTTGCTCTTGTTTGCGCTTGTAGTGATGTAGGTGAAATCACCAAGGTCGATCTGGGGATCCGCTGTTATTACAAATTTTGAAGCAACTAGAACTAGACAGTATCCACTCATCCAATTGTCCAAGAATACCCAAAGATATGGCCACTGTAGCACTCTCTTCACCTCGATTCATATGTAGTTTGATTCTCCAAACAACCTAAACGAAGTTCATGCTCGGTTACTAAGCCCTCAGATAGATAGGTTGGAGCAGTTTAATAAACAAACTAACCCCTCCTCAGAGTTCAGGCCAACAATGGACAACTTCCTCTAGAATCAAAATATTAATGAACCAAATGTTGACAGACAATGTTGTGACTTAGGTGCCAGAAGGCATTCCAGCTTTCTATCACACATATTTCTCTCCCCAAAAGAGACAGTCTACAACTAAAACCCTACGATAGACATGTTTACTCCTCAACAAATTAATTCACAATAGAAAGTTCAGGATATTAACTAGTTACCAAGTAGAACTAATTCTACAATCAAAGGTCTGGATAATTGCTCCAGATATAGAAGAGTCCTCTGGCACATCCCAATACAAGAGGTACCAAAAAAGGTCCTAGCTATCCCATTCAGAATCAGAGCGAGAATGTTCACCAGAATTCCTTCCAGCGTGGACATAACTCCCAGTTTTCACCAAGGGAGTGAAACAAACTCTTCCCCCTATACTCAAAAGTCAGTGTAAAAAATACTGTTTAGCCTTCAACAAACCCTGATAGTCACGTAACATGTGACAAAAGGAGGTTTCAGAATAAATTTAGAGAAATCAAAATTCTCACTCCTCCACAATCAGCAGGAGTAGGATTAATCTGGGATACACAACTCCTGACTATAAAACAAAACCCATCCATTGCCAAAAGTCTTCAAATATAACCATTCACAGTATTACATACCAAGTCTGTAAACAGGAACTGGGATAATCTCCGATAGGCTCTTTAAAAAATTGGGTTCAAAATTACAAGGCTCCTAAGCTTCCTCAGGTTAAAAGAACTAATCTGACCAGACAACAAAACCGTTCCACTAACACCTCCCAATTCCCTTCTATTCATCCCAAAGAGAATTCGACATCCCCTGGCGTTGCGGGGGAAAATAATCTGATAGGTTGGCACTATCAGTCGTTCTGAAGTTCATCAATCAAAGAAAATGGACAACCTTAAGTCAGTGTCACACCATACCCAAGAACTAACAGCCCCTCTATTTTCCCAAAGTTCATGCAATATCATTGACCTCCAGGTCAATGTCATACCAGATGGACACCATGACTACTGTATTTGGCTTGGAGAAACAGGTCGAAACCCGGACCAGTTTTCTCTAGAATTGCTCGGGTAAGAGATATGCTTTCTAGCCCAAAACATTCCCCTTTAATCCATGCAACAACTCTACCAGGGTTCCCCAACCCGTAGACAGATATAACACTTGCGATATGGACATCCTCTAATCCAAATGGCTACCATCCTGCGACAAGGAAGTCACAGATACACTCACTAGTCAATACACAGCTTCAACTCTTAAGACAGGATAGTTCACGCTTGAAACAATTTACACCTTGGAGTGCAAGTTCAAAACCAGCAGTCTCCATTGGTTGCTGGGTCGCGGAAGCACCTAAATGTCTTAATTGACTTTAAAAGAGCTAACAATTAACACACTTATAAACCACGTATCGCCATAAAGAAACCCTTCTTGACGCGTACTAGTTTATCTCTGCCCCAGAAAGACCAACGGGGTTTGGTAGGCAGGCTCAGAGCCCCTGATCACCATTCGCTTCCTCAATGGTCAATCTCGAAGGACCTAACTGTGTCACAGTCTAGGCCTTCTCCTGTGAGACCACATATGACAAGAAACTTAACTCCTTCAGCCATATTATGTTCCAGTAAGTCCGAGGAGGCGGGAGCCCCAGGATCATTGCCACTGCCTCGCACTACACTCACAACAACACTGCGGCCGTTAGAATTATCGCAGGAGGCTGAGGTTGCCACCAACGGTTTTATCGTATGGTAACTTATCAGACTTACTGAGCTCATATGACGCAAAATTGTGTCATAAACTTATTGGAGAGGTATAGAGATAAGTCCATATGACGCGATCGCGTCATATGAGTTTTTGGTTATAAGTTCCATATGACGCGATCGCGTCATATATGTCGCAAGGAGTTAATAAGTGCGTATTGTCAAAGGACCCAGACCATTGGCCAATGGGTCTCAGAACTGACATCCATGACAAGGTCTACCTAGCTTTGCTACTAAGAAAGACTCTGTACATATTGTTACTACACCAGAGTAATCACAAAAAGGAACACCAGGAACATCTCCCCACACCTTCCTCTATTCCTGCCTTGACAAGAGCAAAAATACTCCATGCTCTATTCCCTGTTATTCCTAGGAATAAGACACAATTGTGCTTCCCCCATGGTGGTCAAATAAGGGGGGAAAGAAAGTGTTAGCATCCCTTTTGCAAAGATAATGAAGGAAGCTGAACCTCAGGTGATCGCAAAATCCTATGATAGGCACATATGGTCCGCTACCATTAGTTTTCCTAAATAGGTGTTTTCGGGGGAAGATATAACTCAGACGGGCCTGTTGGTCCTCTAGCAATGCGTCCCTAGCCATATACTTGTCGGTACATCTGGAGAAGTCCCAAATTACCAAACATAGCTGTAGGGCAGGATGATGCCCCCCAAAGCCAATAAGTAGATGGTTATGTTCGGGTGGATGAGACTCGTTACCTTTGGTAGGCAACTCATCTAGGGGAGACAACCTTATACAAATCCGGGTGGATGGGACTCGTCAGCCTTGGTTGGCAACCTGTCTAGGGGAGTAAACCTGATACAAATCCATACTGCTTACCTAAGGGTAAGGCAGGTTAGTGGATGGATTAGCCGAACACCACTGTAGAAAAATAGTGCTAACAAGATACACAGAGGGCCTCGGAGTCGGACGGATCCTAAATCATGTGGTCAATCCTGTAAGTCCTTCACTAAACTGGCTCGGGTTGTCCCTCTCACAGGGAATAGGTCCGCTTGGGGGCATTCTGTGTATGGCCACCCTCGTAAGGGGAGTAAGGCGTCCGGCAATAGATAGATAGATAGATTATGTTTATTCAATGCCTTATTACCAGGGTGTAAGGTAATAGAAAGTGCGTCCTACCTGTCACCTTAAATGAAAAAGGAGGGGGCGCGTGTAAGTCCAGGACAAGTTGGCAGGACACACAATCCGGAATGAATAACAAGAGTGCTATTACTGCACTAGATCTATTACATAACAATATCTATACGTTATTGCATCTATAAATACATAACTAGTTTAATTTTAATTTTGTGATATACAATTATCAGTATTCACACCTCAGTAGTTCTGTCTTTCCGAGATAAGGCTTCTATAATGGTACCCGCCTTATACATCTTTTTCTTACAACTATACTCTTATATTTAAGACACATGTCACGGTTTTCGTTTTGGTCTTCCTAATAGATTCTCGCGGTTTAGCTTGATGAGCATGTGAAGGTCCCTCCACCGATCGTGATATTCTAGGCTCTTACGTCATTGACGTAAGGAGCCACCAATAAATTACGGTTTTGACAACCCGTAAGGGAAGGAAGGAAAAACTAATATTTATTGGTGGCTCCTGAAGTCAATGACGAAAAGTGCCCTCCCACCATCCCCTTCCCATACACATGCTCAACTTGATATTACATTAGAGATAGTCCCTGAGGGGGACAGGTGGCTAGCTGTGCATGGGAAACAGAGGAATATCAGAGCGCGCGTAGGCGCGGTGTTCAAACTGTGCTAATTCTTTTTGTTTTATTTCCTACTTTTCAGTGGCTCCACCCCAATGACGTACCGTAGGAATGATTAAGGGGTACCCCCTATGATGATCTTGGTTCTCGACCGCCGTGATCTAGGTTAACCCGGGCTCAGAGGAGCCCGGAACGAGGCCATATTAACATAGGCTCTTACGTCATTGACTTCAGGATCCACCAATAAATATTAGTTTTTCCTTCCTTCCCTTACGGGTTGTCAAAACCGTATTATCTTGTTTACACTTGTTCAACTATTGATTTATTTCACCATTGTAACCATTTTTAGTCACGGTCTACTGCTTTCAAGCATCAATTTGGACTGCAGAAAATTATCAATCGATTGCTTTTAGCCCCGAGTCAATCACTAGTCAGCTGACTGACTGTGTGTGTCGCGAACTGCCCATCATAACAACTAAACTTTCTCTAGCACATTTTTAAGTACTTTTATAGCCCTGTAATAGCTCCAGGAGTCCAGGCGGCCATTCGGGCTCGCGGTGAAGACTATTTATCCGCTAGGGCCAGGGCGGCTATCTGGGCTACGTGGGCTTACAGGTTCTAAGCTTTATGTTAAGATACTCCAAGGCTACTACAAAACAAGAGGTTTGCCTCTTTTTGGTTATTGGAGGGTTGATTTTGTAGTCTAGATATTTTTTTCATAAGCACAGTAAAATTGTCATACCGGTACAGTATATTCATATTAGTTTTCACCAACTTGCCAATTAATTTACAAATAAACCTAACTAATGAAATCAATGAAAGTAATGAATACATGTAGTACTCCAAGGACTCGAACCTAGGATACTCACACCTAAATTCCGCACACTAAGCACTAGGCCATCATGACAGTTAAAGGTTTATGCACAAGCCTACGATATATTATGCATTCTCGAATACTGCATATTAATCTTAGCCTGTACAGTCGCGCTAATAAGTGATGTCTCGGCACCAAGTATATTTTGATCAAGTATATTTGGCATCAGCAATATCTAAGCTCCATTTCTTCATATTGAATGAAATATACAAACATGTTCCTACACTTACCCACCCTATTCAACATTTGACAGACATAAATACAGCACAGAGAAAGCCAAACGTAATGACAGCTGGGACATGACATATTAGCGCGACCGTACATATACCCAACTGCACTCTGATAACGAAATGATTAGACGAATGGAAGGGGGTAATTACTGGGGCACTTAACCACAAAGGAAGGTCTCACTATAAATTAATCCTAAACCTGGATAAATTCATATTTGTTTTCACCAACTCAATTAAAACAATGAAAGTGGTGGCCCATATGTGCATATCATGGGTTTTATGCAATCAACTGAGGCTCAGCTTCTTTAAATATATCTGCAATAAAGGATGCTAACACTTTCTTTCCTGACCTTATTGAAACCACAATTGTGCCATATTCCTAGGAATAACAGACTTAGAGTAGGTATATAGTGCCTTAACAGGGCATAGAGCATGGAGTATATTTGCTCTTTTCAAGGCAGGAATAAAGAAAGGTGTAAGGATATGTTCCTGGTGCTCATTTTTGCGATGAATCTGGTGCAGTAACCATATGTACAGAATCATTATTAGGGGCAAAAACATAGCCAGTTAGTAGGCCTTGCCATGGCTGTCAATTCTGAGACCCTATGGACAGTAGCCAGGGTCATCAGAGACACACACTTTTTTAAGTTTTTTGTCTGTATTTGGTCTCACAGGATAAGACCTAGACTGTGACAAAGTTAGGACCCTCGCGATTGACCATTGAGGAAGCAAATGACGATTTGGGGCTCTGAGCTTAAAGCAAGCCTACATAAAACCATGTTCGTCTTTCTGGGGCAAAGATAAACCAGTAAGAGACAAGAAGGGTTGCTTTCTGCCGATACATGGTTTATAAGTGTGTTAACTGTTAGTTTTTAAAAAAACAATTAAGAAATTTAGGTGCTTCAGCAACAAAGCAACCGATGGAGACTGCTGGATTGACTCTACACTCCAAGTTGTAAATTGTTTACAGTGTGAACTATACTGTCTTAAGTTGATGCTGTGTATTGATTAGTGAGCGTATCCGTGATTTCCTTGTCGTAGGACGGTAGCCACTTGGATTTGAGAATGTCCACATAGTAAAATTGAGCGAGGTCTGCAGGTTTCCAATTTCTTTCAAGTGGAAATAGGACAGGGGGGGGGGGGGGTTGCAGAGGTTTTTGTACCACTGAGTAAGTTAAGTGTGCCATACCTGAGTAGGCCACATAGGGGTAACCCAGCCCATTTGACCCTGGAAAAACCTGAGGTGATGAATGATTCTCACATCATAATTCTATGTCTACCTGTTCCAATTCACTGTGATGGCATCTGGGCCCCTTTCTCGTGTTATGTCATTCCGACATATTTACGACTGGAGGTTCGTTGATTTTACGAGATGTAAACAGATCGGTTTGGTGTAAAAAATGGGAGAATTAAGTGGTTGGCTGCTTTTTGTTTCAAAGCCCATTCCGCTGAGGTAATCTTTCCCTTGGACCGAGCATCCGCCCACAGGTTGGAGATCCCTGGTAGATATGTTGCATGGATTAATATGGGATGTTTTTGGGCTAGAAAGCATGTCTTTTCCCCGAGAGAATTTGAAGGTAAATGCGGGGAAGAGCAAGGTTATGGTCTTCGAAAGGGGTGAAGTCACAGAGTGTGAGGTGAAGTTGAACGGTCAGGCTATGGAGATTGTCAGCTCTTTTAGTAGCTGGGCAGTGTGTTGAGTAAAGATGGGACTATGGATGAAGAAGTGCGGGAGAGGGTGCAACAGGGCAAGAGGGTTGTAGGAACGTTGAAAGCAGTAACAAGAAATAGAGTGGTCAGTATGGAATTGAAGAAGTCCTTGCATGACAGTGTGGTAATCCCGACACTAACTTACGGAAGCGAAGCATGGACGTTCGGGAAGAGACTCAGACCAAGAGTGAGAGCGGTGGAAATGAGTTACTTGAGAAGTGCACGCGGAGTTACATGGAGGGATAGACAGACGAATGAGGAAGTAAGAAGGAGGTGTGGTGTGGAGGTAGATGTGCTGGAAAGTGTGAAAAGGAACAACTTGAGATGGTTCGGCCATAAGGAACGTATGGAAAGCAAGAGATTGACTAAGAGGGTGTACGAGAGCGAGGTGGAAGGACAGAGAGGGAGAGGTGGAAGGATGGAGTGAGGAAGTATATGAATGAAGGCGGTGCTGGTTGGGAGGAGGGGCGTCGACTGACTGGGGACAGAGGTGCATGGGGGCGGTTCGTTCGTGGCCACCCTTTCGGGGATCACGGTGTCAGGCAATAGATAGATAGATAGATAGAGCAATATATATGGCTCAGTTTGTGTCTTATGATATAATTACAAGCTATGGATTTGGAATTGGCAATGAATCGGTCAACAATTATTATGAACAGAGGTTTTGCGGGCTATAAAAACTGTATTCTGGGATGGGAATGTACACTGCTGCCCGGGCCGCGGACCTTTAACCCCTCCCCCCCCTGGTCCTCATTTCCCTATCTGTTAAATAGCTCTCCCCCTCCCTCCCCCCCGGGCTGGCCTTCTAAATGACAGCACTAGGATCCGGGTGATCTGGCCAAAAAACTTCGTAATAGGCCTAGGCCTAGCTTTGTTATTTTAACTGCTAGTGAATTCACACACATAGCTACACAATAGCTACATAAATGACAGATTAAATTATAGTAAAGCTGATTATGTATCCTTGAAAAGATATTTAGAGGGAGTAGATTGGGATCTTATTTTGAAGGAACAGGACGTACAAGGTAAATATAGTAGATTCCTCGAAATTTATAGAGTAGGAACCAATCTGTTTGTCCCAAGATATAAAACTGGAAATTTTACTAAGCAGAAAGATTGGTTTAATTTGAAATGCAAAAGAGCTTTGGGTAGGCGTGATGCAGCTTGGGCTAGATTAAGAAGAAGGAACACTGAGAGTAATCGGAATAAATATAAACAGGAGAGGAATAGATATGTTAACATAATTAGGCAAGTTAAAATGAACTATGAGAAGAACATAGTAAATAAATGTGAAAGTGACCCTAGATTATTTTATAAATATATAAACAGTAAGTTGAAGGTAAAGAAACAAATGACTAAATTAAGAGTTGATGCTAGGACGTATGAAAATGTATCGGACATGTGCGAGGTAATGAATAACAAATTGGGGTCAGTTTTTTACTAGAGAGGAAGGTTTTGACGAACCACAGGCGGGAGTACTGGAGAGTGGTCTTAGTAAGATTGAAATAACTAGAGATGAGCTGTTATCTGCGATGAGAGGACTTGAAGTAAGGAAAGCTATGGGACCGGATGAAGTGTCTGCCTGGGTTTTAAAGGAGTGTGCAGAGCAATTAGTGGAGCCAGTGAGGGACATCATTCAAGCTTCCTTAGATAAAGGACAGGTTCCTGTTGAATGGAAAAGAGCTAATATCATTCAGATATACAAGAATGGAAACCCTGAGGACCCTCTAAACTATAGACCAGTTTCACTTACTAGTATTGTATGCAAGATTTGTGTAAAGCTAATTAGGAAGAGATGGATGAAAATGTTGGAGAGAAAGAAGATAATAACCCCAAAGCAATTTGGATTCAGAGAAGGGACATCTTGTGTTACCAGTTTGCTATGTTATTACAGTAGGGTGATAGATGTACTCCAAGAAAGAGGCGGATGGGTGGACTGCGTCTACTTAGACCTTTCCAAAGCATTCGATAAGGTACCACATAAGAGATTGTTATCTAAGCTTGAGACGCTAGGATGTGTCAGGGGGAGTTTGCTGAAATGGATGGAGAGCTATTTAACAGATAGGGAAATGAGGACCAACATTAGAGGAACTTACTCATCGTGGCGGAAAGTTGAGAGTGGTGTGCCGCAGGGATCTGTGTTGGCACCTCTCATGTTCCTTATGTATGTGAATGACCTGCCGATAGGCATAAACTCCTACATGTCAATGTTTGCAGATGACGTTAAAATTATGAGACAAATAACAGATAAAAGTAGTTGTGAGGAGCTGCAAGGGGATTTAGATAAAATATACAAATGGAGCACCAAGTGGAAAATGAAATTTAATATAAGTATATGCCATGTGTTAAATATGGGAAGAAGTGTGAATAGACCAAATTGGGAGTACAGGATGGGAGATAATATAATTAGCAAGGCCGAAAAAGAAAAGGATTTAGGGTTGATTATACAAGATAATTTGTCGCCAGAGAAACATATTAACAAGCTCTTTAGCGGAATGTATGCAATGGCCGGGAATATGAAAGTTGCTCTGAACTACTTGGATGAGACCATGGTAGCGAAAATTATGAAGAGTATGATTAGACCAAGATTGGAGTATGCAGCAGTGGTGTGGTCCCCGCATCTAAAGAAGCATATTCACAAGTTAGAAAGAATCCAGAGAGCAGTTACTAGATTGGTTCCAAGTCTCAGAGAACTGCCATATGAAGGGAGGCTAGACAAATTAAATCTACCGAGTCTAAAAGAGAGGAGAGAGAGGGGATACATGATAATGATGTACAAATGCACCCAGGGGCTGGAGAGGCTGGATAGGGAGGATATATTAATTATGGATACAGGAATAACTAGAGGCCACAGCTACAAAGTAAAAAGACCTACCTGCAAGAACGATATCAGGAAGTTTAGCTTCCCCTATAGATGTATTGACAAATGGAATGGGCTGGAGGAGGAGGTGGTAGGGGCAAGGAACATCCATATTTTCAAGAAAAAATTTGATAAAAAGTAGACTGAGAGACGGGACAACACGAGCTTAGCTCAACTCCTGTAAACTACAATTAGGTAAATACATCTCGAAATGTAGCCCTGTTGTATCTGTAGACTGGCATTGAGTGTAGCTCTCTAGGTCAACTGGTTCAGTTGTGATGACGATTTCCGTGGAGAGTTTTGATGCGATATTAGCAATATCGGACAATAACAATTTCCGTGGAGAGTTTTGATGCGATATTAGCAATATCGGACAATAACAAACACTAATTCTCGTTCTACTAAACAATAACAACAGTCCGAATTCTCCTTGTTTTTGAAGGTGCGTGTCGCTCCGATCGGCTTTGTTTACATACGGTTCGACGCACGGCTTTCAAACCACGCTTAATAGGCTTTCAAGCTTACGGATTTTAAAATGACAACCGGGCAGGAAGGGTTAAACGGGCAAGACAATGATTGGCGGGCGAGTGTTGCCTTTAGGGGAATATTGCCACTTTGTTGGTAACATTATTCGCCTCCTTTACCTTCATTACTAAATACTATATTGTCTCTTGTATCCTATTGAAGATTACATGGGATTTTGACAGTTTAGTATGTCTACTAATAAACAGATGTATAATATATGGAAGTTAGAGGTGTTGGCGTGTCATATCTTGTCCTTTTTAATGTTTCACTCCCACCGACCCTTCCGAAGTTGTATATAATTGTCTAGGTATAATGATAAATGTTGTAAGGCATCATAAACTTCAAGGGGTTAACATTAGGCAATATCAGTGCATAATGTTGTCAACATTCACAGCTAATTGATATCGTACTGTATTCGGTATTATATTTGCAATATGCTATACAATTCATTAACAAAAGTACAGTAGGCTATAGCTACTCTACTTATTTTACAGTATAGTTACTTCAAGTTTTACATTATTGCTACCATTTCGTATTCTAGGCTATGTAAAAATATAATTTAATCCCATATCGAAACTTGGCTCCAGTATTATTTTATGTATAACCTAAAAACCATGGTGGCGCTTAGGACTACTGTAGACCTAACTCCTTGGGATACCTTCAGAGCAGTTCTAACTTTTCCCAGCACTTAGGACAGTCCTAAGGCTTGGGACACTTTATGAACAACCCCTAGGAATATTCCCAAAAGTTAGGAGCTATTCCTTAGACTTAGGACTGTGTCTGAGACCTTTTATGAATACCGCCCCAGGAGTCTAGTTCATCACTAGGATAATAGGACCCACATAAAATTTGATTGTATGGCGTGAAACATGCGAACGCATAAGTAAACCCTCGCCATCTCGGACCTCTAGAGGTCGGAAACCCGTACTAGCCGGACTGGCTACGGCCTCTCGGACATGTACTTCCGTATTTTGGACATTTCCGTCATCGTTCCGACAGTGTCCGACGTTGTCGGATGACGCTCACGTCACCAAGCAATAAGGGTGAATATCCGACAAACAGAAGGGACGTCCGACGCCATCTACATCCGGGGCAAATTTTCGTTGCGTGAACTATTAGTTATATGGGATTAATTAGGTTAGGTCCGAACCATCAGGCATATACTGTACCCCTATAATGTTCGTAAACACCAAATAAAAGTCATAATAAATTGTTATAATTAATAAATGATATACAGTAAACTCCCGCTAACTATAAGGGTCGTATTTGTCATTAATATGATAAATTTCACATATGAAAAAAAAAAAAAAAAAAAAAAAAAAAAACAACACTCACACAAAAACAAAGATATCCCCGCGCTGTAGGCCTAAGGGCCCGTTCACACCAACGCCGGAACTAGACATATTCTGATGTAAAAAGTCCGACGACATACTATATGCGCCGCAAGGTTCTGATATGATTCGGACCACCAGTGTGAACGCTTCACCAGGTTCATGAATCATTTTAATGGTTGTTACCACGTCTGTTTTTTTCCGACGGAGATGGTCGGACAATTTGCGCCGCAATATGTCTGCTTCCGGCGTTGGTGTGAACGGGCCCTAATCCCTCCCTTCCCTGTCCCAAGCCTCAACTCCGACCCCGTTACTGTGATGATGTTGATAAGTCTATCTTATTTATTATATATCTATGTGCTGGAAGGATATTATATTGTTCAATTCCATCGCATTAGAAATTATTCAAAGATTACAAAAAGTCCAAATAAGACATAGTTATGTTAATGTATAAGGGAGTTAGGTAGATATGCATTAGAGAGATAGATAGATAGAAAGAGAGTTGCAGAGGGGGAGTGAGCGATTTTATGTGGAAAAAAGCTAAAAATACCCTGGCAAAAAACTTCCGACCCATCGGTAAATCTCGGTAAAAAATGTGTAAAGTCGAGCCAAAGTGTTTGTTGTGCGGGCAAGGGGTAGTACTATGCAACCTTCGTTAAAGTGAAATTTTTTTGCAAGTGTTCGTTGTGCAGGGGTTTACTGTACTGTGTTTTGTATTACAGATTATAGGGTTCGAATAGGGTTGTCTTCATTTTCTAGGTTGACGCGGACGTCTCTCTTGAGGTTGGATTTTTTCCGTAGTCTCCGATTTCATTGTTGTCTCGGACGGACATTGGTTAGGTCGGATTTTATCCTCTGTTAGGTCGGACACAAGCCGGACTCCGGACATCTCGGATTTTCGGTCATCTCGGACTGGGTCTCCCCCCAATTAGTCCGAGATAGTGAGGGTTTACTGTACTGTACAAGTCACCCGGGATTGTGGTACACAATGCTATTGACGCAATTACGTGTCACCCTAAGTTTAAGGGTTAAGTTACCATATACTTTTCATTGACAATCCCTGTGTTTCTAATAGCCTGTGATTAATGCTCTTGTTTAGCATAGAAGTGTCTTAAAATTGTTCTCTCTATTCACACAAATTATCAAGTTTCTAGCAAGATTTTGATTTTTTGACTAAGCTGCTGCATTTTATGGCAAAGAGTAAAACCTATTAAACTTACCATCCTGTACCACTTCCTCATCCAGTTTGCTCTTCTCCTTGGCATAATCCAAGGTGTAACTCAGACCATTGCAACCCCTCTGTCGTACACCAACCTTCAGGCCAATCTGAAAGTACAAGATAGATTAAAGTCAGCTGTTACTTACTACAGTACTATTGTTATCTGAGTGATAGCTGAGCGATCTCTGCCATACCCATAGCTTACTCTGACTGTTCCTTTTACTGTACTTATATATTTTCTAGATTTTAAGTGACGGTGTCTCTAACGTGGATTGACCTCCTTACTGCCACCCTAGAGGTTGGCAGTGTTAAACAGTATATCCAGCAAACATAGAAGGTTGTTGTTGTTGTTGTTGTTCCCCAAGCTGCCTGGCCGAACAGCCCCAAGGCCCCGAGCAAGGCCAAGACCATAACAGAGCGCCCCCACAGAACCCTCCCTGCCGACCACAATAAAGCCTGGAGTGACCGAAGCCACTCCATGGTGGGGAGCTGAGGAGGGAGCGGAAATGCCCGGGAAACCAAAGCCCCACCCAGGGCCCTGTGCCCCTCAGCAATTATGAAGAGAAAGTTGAGGGGCAAAGGAAAAATGTGACGCTTTGGCTTCCAATCTTGGTAGATTGGGAGGCCAATCCACGGAAGAGACGCCGTCACTTGAGATCTAGAAAATATATAAGTAAAAGGAAGTCAGAGTGAGCTATGGGTATGGCAGAGATCGCTCATAGAGGGTTGACAGATACGCTGGTGCAGAGATAAAACAGTTTATTGAACCGCTCCCAACCCGGTTCCCCCTTCCTCAGAGTAAACAAAAAATGACGCTGCGATAAGCGTGCGCAATATGATAATAGTGTACAGTAATATATTAACTGTTGGCTATATTTAACACATTCCCTATTATTAAAAAAAAAAAAAAAAAAAAAAAATCACATATCCTACTCAAAGAATGAGCATAACTGAAGTTTATCGATACAGTACAAAGATGTTTTCTTCAAACTCTGGCGAAAGAAAATATAAAGTATGATACAAAAAACAGTACCGGTATTGTACCAGAATTGTTACAATAAGGTTCTGCAAAATACTCTTATTTCACTTAAACTATAGTATTACAAAAAAATTAATATATAGATCAAACATTTACAAATGGGTAGCCTACGGCCACAGGCCGTAGCTCGATTGGTAGAGCGTTCGCCTGCTAACCGTGAGGTTGACGGTTCGAGCCTCAGGCCAGCCAGTGAGTTATTGGCAGACGTCAGTGCTGTTGGTGAACGGTGCGGTCTAGCAATCTGTGGCAACTATTCACTAAGTCCCTGATTCATCAGGACACCCACCCTAGCCTTGCTATTCAGCAGAGAGTGTATGGTGGTAAAAACTGCATCATCATCATCATATAGTATATAATGTAAAGAAAAAGAAAATACATAAAAATATAGAAAAGCAAAAAAAACTACACATATACAGTATATACTGTACTGTATATACATATATATGTTGCAGAATTACATATTTGTACACAACAAACCCCTTGATACAGCATGAATTAAAGGTTTTACATTGGCTCCTCTCTTTGTTAAGCCATCTGAAATCTGAAAACTAGATTCTACCAAATTCATACACATTTCTTCCTTATGAATCATTTGTTTGATCATGACCAAGTCTATTCTCAGCCTCTTCTCTGCAACATTCTTTGTTGAGTGTACATTTTCATAGAGGGATTTGTTATCAACATTGCAAATTATTGGAAACTTATTTACAAAACTTCCATTATACAAAATTTCAGAGAGTATTTGACCGAGATAGTAACTTGTTGTTGTTGTTGTTGTTCCCCAAGCTGCCTGGCCGAACAGCCCCAAGGCCCCGAGCAAGGCCAAGGCCATAACCGAGCACCCCCCCCCCCCCCCCCCCCCCCCCCCCCCCCCCCCCCCCCCCGACCACAATAAAGCCTGGGTGACCGAAGCCACTCCATGGCGGGGAGCTGAGGAGGGTGCGGAAACGCCCGGGAAACCAAAGCCCCATCCAGGACCCTGTGCCCCTCAGCAATTATGAAGAGAAAGTTGAGGGGCAAAGGAAAGTGTGACGCTTTGGCTTCCAATCTTGGTAGATTGGGAGGTCAATCCACGGAAAAGACGCCGTCACTTGAGATCTAGAAAACATGTAAGTAAAAGGAACAGTCAGAGTAAGCTATGGGTATGGCAGAGATCGCTCAGTTCTCACTCGGATAGACCAGCCCATCACCACATGACTAGAACCCAATCCTCTCAGCATCAGCTAGGAAAGGCCCTAGTAACTTGTATCAATAGCTTCACTAGCTGCGAGAGTCTCGGCTGCCAAAGTACTTTTAATCACTCTTTTAATCTTTTTGGACTCCCATGATGAGACACAGGTTTTCCCATTTTCTCCCACAAGAAATACTACATGACCCCCTGCACTGGATGACCCATCAGGCAAATTTGCATGTGAAGCATCACTATATGTCACAAGTTTACATTTTTTAAAGTCCCCTAAAACAGGATACAGCAAGTTACAATCTTCATTATTCAGCTTCCTTACACATTTATTGGCTTTCATTACATCTTCAATCTTGGGATGCTTCATATTGCAACTGAGCTCTAGGACATCATAACTAATATCAGGTCTGGTGTGATTACTCATCCAACCTAGTTTCCCTATCAGACTTCTCAGTTCTTCAGTTTGAGTTTCATTCAAATTGTCATCCTTATTACCACTCTTTAGTGTGATGGGCTTTACTTCATTTAGATAAGCATTTTGGTCAAGAGAAATGCCCTCTTCACCTTGCCTTAGGTCTAGTCCAATATACCTGAAGGCTTCCGCTGACTGTTGCCCTATCTTTAACTTATCTTTAATTCTACTGATGACAACCTTCTCAAACAACTGTGTTCCTCCCCAGATAAAATCATCCACATGCATAAGTAGAAGACCTGATAATTTGTTGTTATTATACCAGTAAAAACCAGCCTTGACTTGAGTACAACCCAGAGTGTGAAGCAACTTTCTTACAGTAAGATACCACTCTCTCGAGGCATCATTCAGACCGTAAACACATTTCTTTAATTTTCACAAAATTTGATCAGAAGAGTTTGCTTCTTTGGGTGGTTTTAAGTAAACCTCTCGGTGGAAATCTTCACTCTGCAAAAAAGCTGCCTTCACATCAATGGAATTACACTGCCACTGATTAGTTGCCATGACTGCTAAAAATATCCTCAGGACTTCTTTGCTTACTGTGGGAGAATCAGTTCTAGTGCATTCAGACTCTTCAAACCCTCTTGCCACTAACCTGGCTTTCACAAAAGACTTACCCTGACAGTCTTGTTTTTCAGTGCATACCCACCTAACAGACACACTACTCTGCCCTGTGTTAGGGACTTCCTCATAGACATGAAAATTCTCCCAATTGTCTAATTCTCTCATCTTGGCCTCTTTAATTCTTCTCTCATTACAAACATTGAATGTTATCAAACACTATTTTGCTTTCAAACCCTCATTTTGAACATTACCAGCATCACATGGCAAAGAGGTCCAGTCATCTACTGCCCTAGACCAATCCAAAGAATATGGGTCACCATCATCAGGTTGAAAGTTGAACCAGTACCTCTTATCAGTTGATCTTTTACCTGCATAACCTGTCACAGTTCCTGTCTTCCACTCAGAAGAACCAGTGGGTAAGTGACTCTTCCACCAGGTTTGGGTAAAGCTATTTGGATTTTCTCTGACATCATCTCTGCACTACAGGTGCCAGATTCATTCATATCATTCCCTAGATCTACATTTCCTTCATCAGAAACAGCATCACTTTCATTAGTCATATCATCCATGCCTACACACTCATTAGGTTTGACATTACTTTCATCAGTCAGATTATCCGAGCCTGCATAATTTTCTATGTTGTTATCTTGAATCATATACTGTAGTCACTTTCAACTACTTTTGAAACATGAACCCTGAGCAAAGAGTTACCATGCATAATAGAAACAATTTTACTGTTCTGGCCTATGACTACACCAGGACCTTTCCACTCATTGTCCTCATCTCTCTTAAAGTACACATATTCCCCATTACAGAATATCCTTCCTGATGACCTTACCTGATGTCTTGGTGCACGTTTTACCTTTTCAGAAGTCTCAGACACAGTAAAAGCTCTTCTGGCAGAATGTAATGCATTTAAATGTTTACCAAAAGTGCTACTGATTGTTGTGCCTTCTAGAGCAGGTGGATCATTGTCTAATACACATGGCAACTTTGGATTTCTACCATATACGAGCTGATAAGGACTAAAACCATTATTCATTTGTAAACAATTCTTGGCATGAATAGCCCAGAAAAGAGCAGTTGCCAATTCACAGTCAGGCTCATCTGCTACAATTTTCCGTACCATGTCATCAACTACTGCATGATTCCTCTCACACAGGAAGGAGAAAAGGATTTTTTTTTGGAGAGTAAAGGAAGGGAAACTAAAGAAGTGGTACACTCAGAGTCAGAAAGAACGGAAAATACAAGGAGAAATGAACAAGGAGACAGTGAGTCAGGTAGTGGATCAAATCGGGGACAAGGAGATAGTGAGGGAGGAGCAGGAGATAGAGACAGTGAGTCAGGTAGTGGATCAAACCGAAGACAGAGAGATGGTGAGGGAGGAGCAGGGGATGGAGGCGGTGAGTCAGGTAGTGGATCAGACCGAGGATGGAAAGATGGTGAGGGGGGGGGGGGAGAGGAGAATAGAACTAGCAGGGAATGTGGAGGTAGGTCAGGGAAGGGATGGAGGAGGTGAACCTAATAGGAGGCAGGGAGGGAAGAGAAACAAGGAGGAGGATTCCGATATACTGTGCTACTACACTAATATAGATGGAATAAACAGTAAAAAGGTAGAATTGGATGATATATTAAGAAAGGATCAACCACAGATAGTCTGTTTGACGGAGACAAAGCTGAACCAGGACTTTGACAGCAATATAGTGTTTAGTGAAGGATATAATATATGGAGATATGATAGAAAGGGAAAAAGGGGAGGTGGAGTGGCAGTATTAGTTAAGAACCTTATGACAGCAAAGCAAGTGGAGTTAAATAATGACAAGGCAGAAATAATGGCAGTTGAACTCAATGATATAGAAGGAAAAAAGCTAGACATAGCAGTAGCTTACATGCCACCAAAGACCAGAGCATGGAGGGAGTTGGAGTTGTTGTTGTTGTTCCCTAAGCTGCCTGGCCGAACAGCCCCGAGTCCCTGAGAAAGGCCATGGCCACGATCGGGCTTTCCCACAGAGCTTTCATTGAGTGTAGATTGTGTTGTTGGCGTAAGTGGTTGTGTGAAATGCAGTCTTCTATGATGTGTTTAATGGTATGGGGTGCTGTGTTACATCCCGGGCAGGCGTCGACAACGGAGTCATCCAGTCTCTTCTGATAGCTCAGGAGAGCTGGATGGTGTCCGCATCTCAGCCTGGCCAGGTGGACTCTGTCCTCGCGAGTAAGGGAGGATTCGGAAGGATGGATTTCGGGAGGTCGTGCATGCAGCTGCGCGTTGTCTGTGAGTGAGTGGATGGATCGGTGAGAGATATGAGTATGGATGTGCTTCTGGAAGTTGGTTCGGGGTGGGCAGGGAGGGAGAGAGGACAATAATTGTGTGTGATACCGTGTGCTGGGTGTTGTTTTGATATTTCTTGGTGTCTGTGGGTGTGTTGCCATGTAGTTTAGTGGGTGGTCCTGGTTCGTGGAGGCTGCTGCCAGGAATTGAGCGCCTCTCATGTCCAGATGGTCTTTGACTTTGAGAATTTTGGTTTCTTGATGTAGGTGATCTGTGGGTGAAGTAGCCGTGCAGCCTGCAATGATCTTCAGGGCTTTGTTTTGAATAGTCTGTAAGGTCTTATGATGTGTTTCAGCTAGGTTAGAAGCCCAGGCTGGGCTTGCGTATTCCATCACTGATCTTATGTATTGTTTATATACTGTGGTGGTAGTTTCTTTGTTGTGTCCAAATTTTGTGTGAGCAAGTGACCTGAGGGCGTTAAGTCTGGGTGTCAGTTTCTTTTTAATGTTTGTGGTGTGCTGTTTGAATGTCATATGAGTATCATATGTTACTCCTAGGATTTTGGGTGTGTGTGTATGTGTTAGGGGTGTGTTGTTTATGGTGAGTTGAGGGATGTATTCGTGTTCTCCTGTCCAACTTGTGAGCAGGGTTGCGGTGGATTTGGCTGGGGCTAGATTAAGTCTGTTTGTAGTGCACCAACCATGTAGTGTGTTGAGATAGGGTTGAAGGAGATCTGTTGCTCTTTTTGGGTCATGGTGTGTGCATGTGAGTGTTATGTCATCTGCATAGGAGGCTAAGTTTATTTGGGGCGTATTGGGTGTAGTTATATCGTGCATGTACAGATTGAAGAGTGCGGGCGATAGGACGGATCCTTGTGGGACTCCGCTTGGAAAGTCTCTGATTTTAGATGACTGACCGGCAAAAGATACGTGTGCACATCCGCCTGCTAGGAAGTTGGCCAGCCACCTTTTTGTGTTGTTGTGCATGTTTGTGTTGTAGATTTTGTTTGTTAGGTTGTGGCGGGGGATGGCATGGAGTTGGAGTTTAAGGAGATGGTCGAGGATATGATTCAGTCGTTGAGAAGATTGCTTTTAAGGAAGAATCGATTGATCTTGGTAGGAGATTTCAACTGTAGTCAGGTTGATTGGGAATCGGGAGATGCAGGGCCAAATCAGAGATCTTGGGGAAGTCGGCTAGTGGAGTTGGTTACGGAAAATGTACTTGCACAACATGTGAAGGAAAATACAAGAATGAGGGGTAATAACGAACCTTCTAAACTCGATCTGATTTTTACAAAAGATCCTCACGAAATTAGTGATATAAACTATCTATGTCCTGTAGGTAAAAGTGATCACCTATTACTAAAATGGAAGTTGACCTCGAGTAATGCCAATAGATTAGACAATAGCTACATAAATGACAAATTAAATTATAGTAAAGCTGATTATGTATCCTTGAAAAGATATTTAGAGGGAGTAGATTGGGATCTTATTTTGAAGGAACAGGACGTACAAGGTAAATATAGTAGATTCCTCAAAATTTATAGAGTACTGTAGGAACCAATCTGTTTGTCCCAAGATTAAAACTGGAAATTTTACTAAGCAGAAAGATTGGTTTAATTTGAAATGCAAAAGAGCTTTGGGTAGGTGTGATGCAGCTTGGGCTAGATTAAGAAGAAGGAACACTGAGAGTAATCGGAATAAATATAAACAGGAGAAGAATAGATATGTTAACATAATTAGGCAAGTTAAAATGAACTATGAGAAGAACATAGTAAATAAATGTGAAAGTGACCCTAGATTATTTTATAAATATATAAACAGTAAGTTGAAGGTAAAGAAACAAATGACTAAATTAAGAGTTGATGCTAGGACGTATGAAAATGTATCGGACATGTGCGAGGTAATGAATAACAAATTGGGGTCAGTTTTTACTAGAGAGGAAAGTTTTGACGAACCACAGGCGGGAGTACTGGAGAGTGGTCTTAGTAAGATTGAAATAACTAGAGATGAGCTGTTATCTGCGATGAGAGGACTTGAAGTAAGGAAAGCTATGGGACCGGATGAAGTGTCTGCCTGGGTTTTAAAGGAGTGTGCAGAGCAATTAGTGGAGCCAGTGAGGGACATAATTCAAGCTTCCACATAAAGGACAGGTTCCTGTTGAATGGAAAAGAGCTAATATCATTCCGATATACAAGAATGGAAACCCTGAGGACCCTCTAAACTATAGACCAGTTTCACTTACTAGTATTGTATGCAAGATTTGTGAAAAGCTAATTAGGAAGAGATGGATGAAAATGTTGGAGAGAAAGAAGATAATAACCCCAAAGCAATTTGGATTCAGAGAAGGGACATCTTGTGTTACCAGTTTGCTATGTTATTACAGTAGGGTGATAGATGTACTCCAAGAAAGAGGCGGATGGGTGGACTGCGTCTACTTAGACCTTTCCAAAGCATTCGATAAGGTACCACATAAGAGATTGTTATCTAAGCTTGAGACGCTAGGATGTGTCAGGGGGAGTTTGCTGAAATGGATGGAGAGCTATTTAACAGATAGGGAAATGAGGACCAACATTAGAGGAACTTACTCATCGTGGCGGAAAGTTGAGAGTGGTGCGCCGCAGGGATCTGTGTTGGCACCTCTCATGTTCCTTATGTACGTGAATGACCTGCCGATAGGCATAAACTCCTACATGTGAATGTTTGCAGATGACGTAAAAATTATGAGACAAATAACAAATAAAAGTAGTTGTGAGGAGCTGCAAGGGGATTTAGATAAAATATACGAATGGAGCACCAAGTGGAAAATGAAATTTAACATAAGTAAATGCCATGTGTTAAATATGGGAAGAAGTGTGAATAGACCAAATTGGGAGTACAGGATGGGAGATAATATAATTAGCAAGGCCGAAAAAGAAAAGGATTTAGGGTTGATTATACAAGATAATTTGTCGCCAGAGAAACATATTAACAAGCTCTTTAGCGGAATGTATGCAATGGCCGGGAATATGAAAGTTGCTCTGAACTACTTGGATGAGACCATGGTAGCGAAAATTATGAAGAGTATGATTAGACCAAGATTGGAGTATGCAGCAGTGGTGTGGTCTCCGCATCTAAAGAAGCATATTCACAAGTTAGAAAGAATCCAGAGAGCAGTTACTAGATTGGTTCCAAGTCTCAGAGAACTGCCATATGAAGGGAGGCTAGACAAATTAAATCTACCGAGTCTAAAAGAGAGGAGAGAGAGGGGAGACATGATAATGATGTACAAATACACCCGGGGGCTGGAGAGGCTGGATAGGGAGGATATATTAATTATGGATACAGGAATAACTAGAGGCCACAGCTACAAAGTAAAAAGACCTACCTGCAAGAACGATATCAGGAAGTTTAGCTTCCCCTATAGATGTATTGACAAATGGAATGGGCTGGAGGAGGAGGTGGTAGGGGCAAGGAATATCCATATTTTCAAGAAAAAATTTGATAAAAAGTAGACTGAGAGACGGGACAACACGAGCTTAGCTCAACTCCTGTAAACTACAATTAGGTAATTAGGTAAATACAGCCCATTGCTAAAAGGGTTGTAACCCGCAGTATTTACTATTTTAATGTTGAGGTTTTCACACATATCTTTGAATTCTTGGTTGGCAAATTCTCCACCATTATCAGTCAAAAATTTCTGGGGACAACCTAAACCAGACCCAATCCACAATTTGATTACTTCATCAATAATGGTCTTCTTGTCTTTACAATATACAACAGTTGCTTTACTAAATCTTGTAGCCACATCAACAAGGTGCAAAAAATAAATCTGACCTCTCTTCCATTCCTTCAAATCCATGGCCACACAACATTCATTGAAATCCCGAGCAAGTGATACACTGACAATAGGCTTAGATGGAGTTCTTTTGTATTTCCTACAAATGTCACACTTTTCTGAAATAATGTCTACTGACTTTAAATAGTCCTCATCTTGAATACCAGCATCATTCAAAAGAAGCTTTAATCTCCTTGCTGTTGGGTGGCCAAACTGATGATGCATTTTTTTACCTTCTTCCATTTGTTCTCTGCTGTTTCAACTTCTTCTGTCATCATCACTGATTAACATTTACTTGAGGGGTGTTGTCAAATAAAGGTACACAATAGTGTCCACAAGGAGTACAACTTAACTTCACATTCTTTCCAAAAATCTCAGCAGTTATTACCAGTCTAACTTAATTCTCGCCTTCATCATGGATGGCTTTCCCAACAGCAGAGGAATGTCTTTGTCAACAACATCTGACAAAATATTAACACTCTTATCAGCAATTTTACATGGGAATTGAATCTTCTTGAGTGAAGTTACTCTCTCTCCATCACCAAATTTGAATACTGTATAACTGCTAAATACCTTGACTTTGTTTGAGCTGCTTTCATCCAGAGAATTTAAGTAGCAATCTATCCAGTCTTTACCACATACAGTTGAAGTACATGCAGAGTCAAGTACTGCACTGTTGAAAGATTCAATTACCAATGCCCTCATTTGATCATCTTTCATACCATCACCAACCATTAGCACAATATCTTCCACATCCTCTCTGCACTTACTCTCAGTCACATCTATTTGTCTTGATTGTTCTTGTCTATCTTGATTAATTTTTCTTCTATGAGGACAGTTAGAGGCATAGTGCATGGTTGACTCACAAATCCTACATTTTGTGGGATTACCATCTCTATCTAAAGGGTTACCTTTCCTAGGTCCCACAGCTGCAACATTATCCTGTCTCCAACCTGATGACTGAGACTTATACAGATTACCGGTACCCTGCTGTGAAAAATTTACATCGGGGCAACTGGGGTCCGCCCATGCGAGGGTCGACTGTAACATCATCTTGTCTGCTAGAGGGACCACTGCTGTTTCGATCTACCCCGAGTACCGGATGAACGGGAGGCGCTGGCTGTGCTACCCGACGGGGGATCGTAAATTGAGGTGTAGGGGGCTATGACACTCGCATCTGAGTCTTGCGAAGAATCCCGTCGAGATGAAGAAGATTTGTGTTCCGGCTTGGCGAAGGTCTGAGACTTAGCTGACTTCTTCGTAGATGACCGCTTAGTGGGTTTCTTCCGAGTCCTTCGACCTTCCATCGCCCGATGCCAGGGAAGAAGTATTTACCTATTTGCCTATTTGTAGTTTACAGGAATTGAGCAGCGCTCGTGTTGTCCTGTCTTAGTTACTTTACAATCAATCCATTTTACTTAGACAAGTATCGTAATGGATATTCCCAGTTCCCAGTATTTTGGACTAACATATCATAACTTATGTTGCCCTATTTCCATATTTACTTTTATCCAACCTAGATTTGAACATGTTAATGTTCCTTGCTCTCACCACCTCCTCCTCCAAGTTGTTCCAAGTCTCTATACTCCTATATGGGAAGCTGAATTTCTTTGTGTCCTTACGACATCTGCCCTTCCTCAGCTTAAACTCGTGCCCTCTTGTCCTTCCATTATCCCTCACGAATAGATCTTCCCTATCTACTCGTTCCAAACTTTTTACTCCCTTGAACATCGTTATTAAGTCGCCTCGTTCCCTTCTCTCTTTCAAGGTAGGCAGTTGTAGTGTCTTAAGTCTTTCCTCATATGTCAACTCCTTCAATCTTGGGATCATCTTCGTTGCTATCCTTTGGACTTTCTCTAATTTGTTTATATGTTTTTTCAAATGTGGTGACCATATCACTGCTGCATATTCTAATCTTGGTCTTATCATAGTCATTATCAATTTTCTTAACATTTCTTCATCCAAATAGTTAAATGCCACTCTCATATTGGTTATTATTCCATATGCTCCTCCAATGATCATGTTAATATGCTTCTCCGGGGATAGATCATCTTGTATTATCACTCCAAGGTCCTTCTCATGCCGTGTTTTGCCGATTATTTCAATTCCTAATTTATACACCCAGCTTGGCCTTATCTCACTTGTTCCCACTTCCAAAACATGACACTTTTCTGCATTGAAACTCATTTTCCAGGTTTGGCTCCATCTGTGCAACTCATCTAGGTCCTTTTGAAGATCCTGGCAACTTTCTATACAGGTGACCTTCTTCATGATCTTAGCGTCATCCGCAAACATATTCATATGACTATTCAAATTTTCTGGCATGTCGTTTACATAAAGTAGGAACATTATCGGACCCAACACTGATCCCTGTGGTACTCCGCTCGTCACACTCCTCCACTGTGAATATTCGTCTCGTATCGTGGTCCTCATTTCTCTTCCTATTAAAAAGTTTTCCATCCATTTTAACATCCTACCATGTACACCTCCAACAACCTGCAATTTCCACAATAACCTTTTGTGAGGCACCCTGTCAAAGGCCTTTTTCAGGTCCAGGTAAACACAGTCAACCCATCCCTCTCTCTCCTGTGTAACATCTACAACTCTGCTATAAAAGCTTAATAAATTAGATACACAAGATCTCCCTTCCCTGAATCCAAACTGTTTCTCGCTAAGCACCCCCTGTCCCTCAATAAAGTGTGTCCACTTTTTCCTTATAATTTTCTCACAAATTTTACAAACAATGTTAGTGAGGGACACCGGTCTGTAGTTAAGCGGATTTTCTCTGTCTCCTCCTTTGTAAATTGGTACTATGTTAGCTCTCTTCCATTCCAATGGCAGGTCTCCCTCATTCAGTGAAGATTTGATGATTTCATAGATTGGTTCCACTAACTCTTCCGCACATTCTTTGAGGATCCATCCAGCCACTCCATCTGGTCCCATTGATTTCCTCACGTCCAAATCCTGCATCAATTTCAGCACTTCACTTTTTGTCACTTT
This sequence comes from Paralithodes platypus, assembly GCA_032716605.1. Classification (NCBI taxonomy): domain Eukaryota; kingdom Metazoa; phylum Arthropoda; class Malacostraca; order Decapoda; family Lithodidae; genus Paralithodes; species Paralithodes platypus. The sequence goes on along the minus strand of CM064513.1, from coordinate 57,931,490 downwards.
CATTTCAGGCATCTGTGGTGTTATCATTTCTCTATCAGGTTCTATAAACTCCTCCTCTTTTACAAACACTGACTGAAGCTTTTCATTCATAACTTCACACAATTCTTTATCTTTCTCATAGCTGTTTGTTCCACTCTTAGTCTGACAATACCTTCTTTTGTTTTTATTTTTCCATTTATAAATCTATAAAATAGTTTTGGCTCATTTTTGCACTTCTCTACAATATTCCTTTCATATTTATATTGTTCCTCGCGTCGTATCTTTACGTATTCATTTCTTTTCTCCTTGTACTTATTCCAGTTATTTCAGTAAAGTCGGGACAGTGCTTTTTCGCCTCTTGTAGAATTAGAGGTGATGAAGACCTGGGCTTAGCCAATGGGGAACGTAACCGAGCGCGCCGGGAGGTCGGAGCAGGCGACCCCGGCGCCGGCCCGTCAGAGGTCTTGGGTCTTTTATGGTGGTGGGAGGGAGCATCACGACCGCTAGAGTTATCAGAGAATTTCGAAACTGTCTATTTAGTAGTAGCCTCTAAGTCTCCAACGTAGAGCTATATACTTCTCGTACAATTCCGTTCCGTTATGGAGCGGGCAATTATCGTAATCCATAGCGTGATTAATCGATAACATCTAGAGTAGCACCTACTCTCTCTACTAGGTATGTTGTACATACTTTTGAGGCTACTATTTAACCCTCCAGCCCCGGCTATGTATTATATATATATTCCTCGAAACCCGGGTGTTTTGGCCGAAAAACGTCTAGGCTAGGCTACCGTATATTCGTTAATCAGACTGCTTCCCGCATTCCCGCGCATCCCCAAGCGTAGCTGTGTTATTTACCTGTAGAATGGCATTAAGTAGAGCTCTCTAAGTCAACTGGTTGAGCTGTGATGATGATTTCATTAGAGATAACTTTATGGCCAAAACAGCCACTTTACACCACTTTTCGATACTTAACAACAACATACAGGCACACACGAACAAGCGACGCTCTCCTTCTTGTGGCCGGAGATGCGGGGCGTCGGTCCAGCCGGCTGTTGTTTACATGCGTCGGACCGACGCCTCGCACACGAAGCTCACAGGCTTTCAACCACTGGGCGTTTAAGAGGCCTTCCGGGAACCTGTTATATGCTTTTTTATGGGCGTTCAAGAGCCCTTCCGTGGTGAGAGGGTTAAAGGAAAAATGAAAGTATTGATGAGAAAGAAAAGAGAAAATTGTAAGATCTTGGCCATCCTATCTGGGTCCTTAAGCCGTTGTCATGGGCTTACCGTACAACCCGACCGGGTTCATTAGATCATCTGTTTCACGCTACCCTCCTTATCAACACGCGATTTTTCTGAGCTCTGGTTTTGTGTCTTCCACGCCTGTCACCTTCCCCTTGGGTGAGTTGTGGGCCTTATTTAACCCCCCAGACCCGGTTGGGCTCTGAGGCCTCCATAAAAAACACCCCCCGCGCAACCCGTGCTGAGGCTCCGGCAGCTTGAAAGCCTGTAAGCTTGGTGTGCGAGGCGTCCGTCCGACGCATGTAAACAACAGCCGGCTGGACCGACGCCGCGCATCTTCGACCACAAGAAGGAGAGCGATCCTTGTTCGTGTGTGCCTGTATGTTATTGTTAAGTAGCGAAAAGTAGTGTAAAGTGGCTGATTGCCACAAAGTTATCTCCAATGAAATCGTCATCACAACTGAACCAGTCGACTTAGAGAGCTCTACTTAACGCCATTCTACAGGTACGAAACACATATACGCTTGGGGGATGCGCGGGAATGCGGAAGCGGTCAAAATAACAATAATACGGTAGCCTAGGCGTAGACGTTTTTCGGCCAAAACCACCGGGTTTCGGGGAAATTATATAATATAATAGCCGGGGCTGGAGGGTTAAGGTACCTGTGGTTTTCGACAGATGATCTGTGATGTAGGCACGCCGAAAAATGGGCTCTAATGTGTTTTTATTGGAGTGTGGCATTGAAACTGGTGGTTACTTTTCTTTTTGCTTTCTGCGCATGTGTCGCCGCTTGGGCGACTCTCGTTCAATAAGGTTTAGCCTTTTTTTATTAATTTTCACATGCGGTGGCTTTAGTTTTTGACTTTAGTTGGTTCTTTTCATTTTGTTTTTGTCACTGCATTAGTTTTGCTAATTCTTTTTCGCGAAATTAGGCCTAGGCTTACTTGTGCCCTTCTAGTTGGTTGGCCGGTGGCTTTAGTTTTTGTCTTTACACTTCAACCTCCATTCAACGGACAAATGCGTGCAAGCACATGTCCGTTGCTGCTAAATACTGTCCAGTCCGGATGTAATCCGGAAATTCCTTGAGAAAAATCCGGTGTGGAGTACAGGTGTCCGGATCGTGACATTTAACTGTTATGCATCCTTTTTTTTTTACTGTACCTGAAATAAATCCTGGTACACTAATATGTATTGTTTTTATTAGTATACAAATGAAAAGTTGGTGTTTCTTACCATATATCTAATATATGTACACTATTTACATGATCAAGAATAGCTTGTTATTCTTGATCCATGGCATCAGCCTCACCACCAGACACCGGCACCGGCAGGGGATCATCGATGTCAAACATGTCTGGTGAGGGGGCCCTGGAGCTAGTACCTAGCCATGGCAGAGGGATGGCAGGGCCTGGTAGAGGTCTAGCCTCAAACCCAGTGAAGTCATTGTGAGGTAGAGGGCTAGCGGGACCAGGTAGAGGGCTAGCGGGACCAGGTAGAGGGCTAGCAGGGCCAGGTAGAGGGATAGCAGGGCCAGGTAGAGGGATAGCAGGGCCAGGTAGAGGGATAGCAGGGCCAGGTAGAGGGATAGCAGGGCCAGGTAGAGGGATAGCAGGGCCAGGTAGAGGGATAACAGGGCCAGGTAGAGGGATAGCTGGGCCAGGTAGAGGAATAGCTGGGCCAGGTAGAGGGCTAGCAGGGCTTGGCACTCTAACTCCTGAACACCCTGGCTGTGGGCTACCTGGACGAGTGACTCTAACTCCTGAACACCCTGGCTGTGGGCTACCTGGACGAGTGGGAAGGGGGGCAAAGAAGCTGCTAACCTTAGTTTGGTGGCCCACTTTATATTGTTCCTTGATAATATAGTCCCGCAGCAGTCTTAGGTGCCCATGCTGCACCCTCACTTCCTCAAAACAGCTGTACGTGGTGTAATCAAGGAGTTTATCGACGCAGGTATGGAGTGAGGACATCTTTTCACGTTTAACAGGCATTTCGTCTTCCCCCTCACTACTATCACTTGACTCAGGGTTGAGTACTGAAGCTACTATCTCAGCGTCTGTTAATATTTCGTAGCCGTGATCTGCTTCTTGTTCATCCAACCAATTTCTGACGTCGTCCACATTTGGTCCGGTTTCACCACCACGCCTCAGCTGTCTATGGAAGTCTTCAGCCTCAAACCCATTAAAGTCAGCCTCTACGTCAGTGCCAATCAGAATTTTTTTCCAACAATTAGCCAAGGTGGACACTTTCATATCAGACCAACTGTAAGAAAAGTTGTAGATAGCGGAACGGATGGTGTATGCTTTAATGTTAGCTAGTGTTCTGGCGCCACGGGTATCTTCGACTGCATCACTCTCTTCCTCCAAAACCACCAACACTTCATCAAGATAACGGCGAATGTAGTGACGCTTCAAAGCAGAAATTATGCCCTGGTCCATGGGCTGGATGACAGAGGTGGTGTTGGGAGGCAGGTAGATTACACGAATATGGCCGTCAGCACTCACTAGCCGTTCAGGACTGGGGTGGGCGGGAGCATTGTCAAGAAGCAGAATGGCCTTCACATCTGCTGGAGCAATGTGGAGAACCTCAATCTGATATTTTCTGACTGACGGGACAAAGTAATAATGGAACCACTCCAAGAATATTGCACTATTAAACCATGCTTTCTTGCTGTTAAAGTATATAACTGGGAGTTCGTTCATAACAGCCCACAAAGCTCTGGGTACCTTAGACTTACCAACAATGACCAGTTTGAGGCGGTGGGTACCACTTGCATTGGCACACACAAGACAGGAAAGCCTCTCCTTACTTGATTTCTTGCCTCTTTTATTTTCTTCCCCTTTCCTCAACTGGCTGTTCTTAGGCATAGAACGCCAGTACATGCCTGTCTCGTCACCATTATAAATTTGAGATAGGGTTAGGCCTTCCTCTTCAATTAAGTTTTGTAATTTTAGGCGAAACGGTTCAACAGCTGTCCCGTCTGCATCACCGGCCTCGCCCCGTACAGTGGCATTAAATAGCCCATACCTGTTGCGGAACCTCCACAACCACCCGTCACTCCCTTTAAAAGTTTCAATCCCAAGATTCACAGACAATTTCCTAGCAGCAGCCAAAATCTCACAACCCCTAACGTTCACCCCGGCCGATCGCTGTTGCAAATACCACTTCATAACAGCTGCATCCAGACCCGTATCCTTCCCTGTTTTCATGTGTTTGCGAGGCTTTACTTTCCCACTTTTGCTAGCTGAAGCGTCAACACAATATTGCGTGGCATAGGCTAATAACTTTGGCTTGGCCTTCTTAATGTCGGACACTGTTTGTTTGGCCACCCCATATTCCTCACAAACATTCGTCACACTCACTCCTTTCTCCAGTTTGGCTATTAATTCAAGTTTTTTGGCCACACTTAGGTTCACTCGCTTTAGTTTTTCATCCTTGGGCCCCATGATGAATAGCAGTCCAGGTACACAGGAAGGGTCAGCACACAAAAGATCGCGCGGCAGCGGTCACAATCTGTTCCCAGAGAGACAATGGCGGACTGAGGCTCTCCAATTTCCCGCGCTTGGGGTGACGTCATGCGCCTGCCCCGCCACCTACCGGACGGACTTAGCACAGCTACGGATTGACTGCCCAGGAATCCGGATTCGTTCGGACTAAATTTTTTGACCGTAATTGCCGATATCCGGAGAATCGGAGTCCGTTGAATGGAGGTTGGAGTGTAGTTGGTTCTTTTCATTTTGTTTTTGTCACTGCCTTAGTTTTGCTAATTCTTTTTCGCGAAATTAGGCGTAGGCTTACTTGTGCCCTTCTAGTTGGTTGGAAGGGGGGCGCGCTGACCCTTGTAGGGCCGATCCCTTTTTGTGGTCTTTTTACTTGTTGCTGTCTCTCATCAAGAGTGCAGGAACTAGTGCGCCAGGTAATTTCATATATTACTGCCTCAAGTACCGAATAGGCTATCTTCTGTTTTTAGCCTAGCCTGGAAAGGGGTCTTTTTTGGTTTACATTTTGATTGACGTCCCCAGTGCTATGTCTACCTGGCACTTGTTGCTTCCCCTCATCAAGGGTACAGTAACTAGTGCGCCCTGTAATTTCATATATTACCGACACTAGAACCATTTAGGCTAACTTCCGTTTTTGGCCTAGCCTAGGATGGGGGGGGGGGGATTTGGTTTTCAACACTGTGGCAACCTCTTTCTGGCATACTATGCTCACTTTTGATTGTCGGTCCCAGTGCTCTGTCTCCCTGGATACATTCCCACAAAACCGCGAACGTAGCCCGTTCTGATGAGTTTTTGACTCACAGTTTTTATTCTGTCTATTGCCCCCCTACGGTCGTGTCTGATTACCCACAGGCTCTCCCGCGCCTGATGTGACTTAGGAGGGTTACCTTTGGGCCCCTCCACTTTTGGAAGGGACTTTTATTTTACTGGCCTTCCACCTTCATGGGTGCCAGACCTCTCAGCCGTTCTGGTGGGTTTCCGCCCTGGGTCGGGGACTCCCCGCTCTAGGTCGGATCCTTCATTTACGGTCACGTGGTCCCTCTTGGCCCCTCCGCTCTGGAACGGGTTTTTCCGTTCTATGTCGGAGGTTTGTTTTGACACTGACTGATACCCACAGACTCTCCCGCGTCTGCTGTGACTCTCCGCTCTAGGACGGGACTTCGATTGTGCATGGATTGCCTTCCACCTTCACGGGTGCCACAGGCTTCTAGGACACGCACTACTGTCCTTTCATACCACTTCCCGCTCCAGAACGTAGGGGTCCGTATACGGCTCCTCCGCTCTGGGACGGGTGTGTCATTCCCGCCTTGGAACGCGGACGTTCCCGCTCGATGTCGGGTCTTTTCCGCTCTAGAACGGACGTTGCCGTTTATGGTCGCGCTACTCTTGACTCGGTTTAGACTTAGACTAGTAGTAGTCCTGCACTTCTATTAAGAAGTCTTTAAACGCTCTTCTCCTTTTACCCCAGACTGTGCTCTCTGACCTCCAGGACCTCTTCACTGCTACCGGCCTGAAGGTATTAGTCTTCCCTGTTATTTGGGGGATGGGGTTCCTTCATTACTTCAGAGGGTTGAGCCTACCCCTTGGTTTTTTCCACCCTGGGGTTTGGAGTTCTTTGGAATGTTGCTGGTTCGCCTATGGACTGCCTGATCCTCCTTTTGGAGGGTTCTCTTTGGCTTTCACTTCCAGGGGAACATGGGGGGGGGGGGGCACTCTCCTTCATTGGAAGGGGCTCCAGTCTCCAGGCCTAGTGAGAAGCTTTTAGGCTACTCCCTGACCTGGTGCCTGTAGCTGATTCAGGGGTCTCTGATATTTCTTTTGTGCATGACCTCATGACTTGATACTCCTACCTGGCCGCCCATAGGGGGCACTCTTAGGCCTTCACCTTCTTAAGGTGGGGGGGGGAGGATCATTCTCATTCATCGACTTTCAGGGTTTTTTTCATGGTGCTTACAAGCAGGCTTTATTCTTGTTGCTGTCAATGACATACATGCATGCCTTACCATGCCTACAGGGGTTTTTCTTCTGGTTCCAGTGTAGTATGTCTCCTTCGCTATGCTCTCGCCACGGGTGTACTCGCCGGGTGGCGAGTACCAACCATCGTGAGTGCTCATCCCACGTAGGTTGCTATACGAAGGGTGGTTTTGACCCTAGGAGGTGTGGCCCGTGCATGGTGGACCTGGTGACGCTTGAGTCCCACCCTACGTCCGCTGCCGCTGACGAGGCTCGGTCACGCCTCCGCACTACGTGGTCTGCAGTGGCACTCTATGTTAAGGACCATCTCCATCGAGTGCCTAGCTTCACGGACGACGACGTGAGGTCCTTACTCCACCTTCCGCTGCCTTCGCCACGTGGGCTCCGAGCCGCCCTCACTCAAGTGCCCGCGTCGGACCTCTCGACTGTGTCTGTGGACACTGGCAGGAAGAGGAAGCACCGCTCCCCTTCTACAAGTCGGGGCCGTTACACCTCTCCACGCCACCCTGCTCCTCCGCCTCATGCTACCGGCACTACAGTTTTTTTACCTAAGCGGAGGACTACCTCCTCTACACCTTTGACGGCAGTGGTCCCGCAAGTCTTCTGCCCTCATCGCCGCACGACTCACGACCTCATCCGGGAGATTGAGGCTGGGCAGGCCGCTGGACACCAACCTTCAGCTCCTCCACTTGACCTGCCGACTACTCTACGTCCTGCTGCTCTTTTTGGCCCGGCCGTCGATATCCCTCTGTCGCCTCCTGCTCAGGGCCGGATTTACATGTTATGGGGCCCTGGGCACTGGGGATATGCGGGGCCCCTGAGCAGGGGTGGGGGGCGAGCGAAGCGAGCCTTTGCAACTGGGGGGTCCGGGGGGGGGGGCGCTGTAAGCCCCCCAGATATTTTTTTGTTTTGAAAAATAAGCACTTTTAGGGTCATTTTAATGGCTATGGAGATTGAAATCCTGTACCGGTAATTTAAAGTATAAAGTTATACACATGTAGCTGTAGGCCTACTTAATTAGGCATCATAGGCATGGCAAAAGCAAAACATTGTGCAATTCACAAAAACATATGCAACTGTTACTTCACTTAGCCTAGCAAAACCCACACCCACTCTAACCGTTACCTATCCAAACTAACTAAAAAAAAAGTGACATAACTAGCAATAATTGAATATATAACTAACGCAAATTACTGTTATGCATTACCTAATTTAGGCTAACTACTGTGTAACTGTACCAGTTGATATACAATATTATTGATATAGCCTCCTTTCACTGCAATATCAAATGTTATAGTCACAAAGATCTTTGTGACTATATATTATATTACAGCAATTCGCGTTTTAGGTTAATCGATTATTCGACTATTGGTTTTCTAGTTACTAGGCTATGATTAATTCACTATGGGTAGAAGGTAAGCCACAAACCTTGACCACTACAACCTCTATAAATCAAGAAGAACTAGAGTAATTGATTTAATATTAATACCATTTAGGAAGAGCTATTCTATCACTACTATAATAATCAGTGTTTCTCAGAGCTTTCCCAGTGTATATTACCTCCTCTACATAGGGCACGTGGTACCCGTCTTGCAACACAATCCCACCTCTACTCTGTGCAACTCTCCAATCCAACCCAACAGTGAAACGTTACTCTCAAACTGTCTTCTATTCAACAGCTGAGCTCTGGAACTCTCTCCCAGAATCAGTCTTTCCCTCTTCCTATTACTTAAATTGCTTCAAACTCCATGTGTCCAGGCATTTTGGTTCAAACGTCCCTTGATTTGGCCCTGTCACTCTTGCAACTATGGGGGTGGCACTCGCTACAGGCTGTTCAGCCTTTTGCCTCCCTCATTCACATAAAAAAAAAATATATATATATATATATATATTTTTAGTTACATACTGTAGGTTAGGGCCCTATGGGTCATGATTTCTGCCATACCTATAATGAATGAACTGCCTCTGTAGTTACAGTTAGGCCAGTAGCTGTAAAACCTGCTGTGGGCCACAGCAGGTTTTACAGCCTGTGGAGTGTGGCGTACTCTGTCCGAGTACTCACTACGGGTACAAATGTGGGGAGGGCACAGTAGCCTACTATAGTAGTTCCAGCTAATGGTAAATTGAATCCCTTACCAACTGATTTCTCGATATTTATGGAAATATATGCAACTACCATGTCTTTCATAATTAACAGCACAAGTAGCTACACAATTTTCGTAATAACTGATTAAACACGGTCAAGATGGGAGCATGTCAATTTAGGCCTACCATCAGCTGACAAAAAACAAATAGACTATAGCCTACTACTTGTCAACCTGACCTGTGACCTCAATAATAATTACGAAGCCATAAATGGTGTACAAAATCTCACTCGAAATGACACTGGTATGATGATTAGACAATATTATAGGTTTGACTCCTGTAAGGAGATAAAGAAAACCTAATATTTAGTAGTGGCCCCGTAATCATTGACGAACATGCCTATTACATAAGGCATCCTCTTCAAACACTAATCCGCCGTAGTTTGAATCTACCGCGCAGAGCATTTAAAAACTGAGGAGCCTTCATCATGAGCGCACGCGACCTCACTCATGGCTTCAGTCATTATGAATTGGGTTCTCACTACGAAAAAACTTCGTAAAAAATAAAAACAAAAAGAAAATAAGAATAACTATCCAATAAGCTTTCCATCATATCGTGGATGTACTTGTGTGGATTTCTGACCAGACGCTGAATCAGGCGTCATTCCTCCTTCACTGACATATCAAGTAAACCAAAATCCTTAATACATCAACGAATGGGAAGGGGACGGTCGGGAGGGCCCCAGTCGTCAATGATTACGGGGCCACTACTAAATATTAGGTTTTCTTTATCTCCTTACAGGAGTCAAACCTATAATTTATTAGTGGCCCCTCCATCATTGACGAACATGCCTGATATCTAAGACTGGAGGGGGACATTCGTAATCATATCATAACTCTAGAAAAGCAGATAATAAAAACAACCACATAGTATTCTTACTTTTGAAAAATGTATTTAATACGGCGTAGGCCGGAAATATACAAGAAAAAGGGGTTCAGGCAGGTGCGTGCTTCAAAGAAGCCTGCCCGACAAAAATAGGTAACCCTGAAGATTCTGAACACAGATCTGTAGTTACAAAAGGCACCCCACTCAACGAGTGGTGACAAAAATAATAAGTTATAAGTTTATATGTGCACATCATAAACCCCAAAATACATGTGGAGATCAATTGCTAATGAACTCCATTGAACTAATGTTACCTTGCTTTCGCAGCTAAAACTACTATAACAACACCGTTGTTTTGTACTAAACTTTGTACTAGCACAAATTCTCGCAGAGAAATTTTCATATCACATTTTAACCTTAAATTGTATCACAGCTCTCATACTCCGGCGGGGTCTAGGGTGTCCTATGTCAACTGACTGCACCCCCCCCCCCCCCCTTCCTTGAAAATAAACATAAGTGACTGCAGGGCCACCTAGACCCTCTGCCTTAAAGCTATACATGGTAAGGAAGGTTTGTCTAGAGCAACTGACAAGTATCTAGAGAGAAACGTATGATTAGACGCCCACAACTGTGTGGACGCAATATCTTCAACTGAAAAGTTTTTCAGGAAACGTAAAGAGGCCGCCCACTTGCGTAAATCGTGGGCCCTACCCACAACGCCGGGATTACTCTCTTTAATGACTTCTACCAGAAGAGAGGCTAATCGCCGTTTAAGTAAGCGTTTACCCGTACTCGCTACCCATAAAGCACCTTGGGGGTTATGAGGAGCTATTCTCAAATATTTGGTTAGAGCTTGCACTGGACATAAATTATGATGCACCTTTCCCCTTTTTAACGCCGGCACCGTGAACTCAGAAAACACGTGTGCACTATGCTCATTCTTGGCTACAAACGCCGGGGAGGGTGCAATGGAAATTGAATCATTAAGTCTACCAAACCTAAGACAATTAGGTGTGTTGCTCATCGCCGCCAGCTCAGACCTTCTGTTTCCGGTGGCCAAAGCCAAAAGGAAAACTGCCTTCTTTAAGATTAAAGCAAAGTCTGCAGTATTTTGATACAGACGAGAATGAAGTAAAGACAAAGCTTTGTCCAGAGACCAAGTAGGCATGAGCTGACGGGGAGGTGGGCGGAGTTTAAAACACGCTCTCATAAATCCTGTTTCCTCCGCCACCGGTATGGATAGACCTGTAAGGTCGAAAAAGGGCACTCTAATCGCAGTTAAGTGATTCTTCAAAGTAACCACAGATAAACGTTTCTGCTCAAACAGATAGTTCAAGTAATTAAAAACCAATGCCACTGAGGGTACAGTTTGTTCCGTTCTAACAATCCAAGAAGTAAAAGCTTTCCAATGAGATTGATATTGTCGCTTAGTAGACTGAGTATATTGATTGAGCAATTTATTGGTCACATCCCTACCGTATGGTGCTAGCCACTTGGCCTCCTGAATGTCCATAATGCAAAAGTCAGCGAGGTCTCTAGGTTGCCAATCGTGTCTAAGTGGAAGTACCCGACCGGGAGCGATACCGGGTCCGGGCACCACATTATTAACTGCTGGTACCACACCTGCGCCGGCCACAGGGGCGCGATTAGCGAGACTAAGCCTCGATAAACTCGTAGTTTGTTCACTACGTGGCACATTAGTGACGCATCTGGCGGCGGAAACAGATAGATGGAGCTCCATCTGTTCCAGTCTGTCACTAGGGCGTCTGGCCCCCCTGCCGGCGTTATCGCCCGGCGGGTGAGGTATAGAGGGAGCTTGTGAGTCTCCTCGGACGCAAAAAGATCCACTTGTGGATGGGAGAGCTCCGCAATCATTAGGTCGAAAATGGGTTGCTTGAGCTCCCATTCTACTGTCGTGCTCTGTCTCCGGGACAGAGCGTCTGCCCAGACGTTCGCTACGCCTGGGAGATAAGATGCGTGAAGATAAATATCTAGACTGGTGGCTAGAACAAAAATCTCTTCCGACACGAGTAGCAACTTCCTTGACCTCGTTGACCCTTGTTTCTGAATACAGTGAACTGCATTCAGATTGTCCATTCTGAAGGCCACTGACTTGCCCCGTAACGCCGGGCCGTGAGCCTGAAGGAAATACAAGGGGACTAGTAACTCTTTGACATTTATGTGAGAGATTTCTAAGTGGGACCAAAGTCCCTGACCCTGGTGCCCCTGATTTGACTGAAATCCCCACCCTATGGTGCCTGACGCATCCGTGTCTACCCATACCGTTGGAGGAGGAGAGGTCCATGACATGATTGAGTGCAATGTTTCCCTCTTCGCCCAGACCGCTAGTAAGGTGTGGATTAATTTTGGTATGGGCCATAATTTTCCCGCCGGTAAGAGTGGGAAATATTTGTTGCCTTCCAATATTAATCGTTTTACTTTCAACCGGCCCAACTTGACAGTTAGCTGAATCCAGTTGAGAGAGCCGACCAGAGACTCCCAGACTCTTCGTGTCGTAGTCAGACTGTGAAGAAACCTGAACAGTTTCCTGCGAAACCTGTTGCGATTGTCCACACTCTGACTCAGAGTGAGAGCGGCGGTGTCCCAGACCAGCCCTATCCACTGAATTACTCTTGAGAGAACAAGGTTTGACTTTACCAGATTTACCTTGAAGCCTAGAGTTTTGACATGATTTAAAATGATATTGACATGTTTTATGCATAATTGTTGTGTCTCTGCCACCACCAGCCAGTCGTCTAGATACCACAACACTCTGATTCCCTGTTTTAACAACGGCATCAGGGCTTGCCGGACTAGTTTCGTGAATAATCGAGGTGCTAGGTTCAAACCGAACGGCATCCTCTGAAAAACAAAATTTTGGTGCCTGATCCTCAAGGCCAGAAACCTTTGAAATCTTTTGTTGACCGACACGTGCCAATAGGCGTCTGTCAGGTCTAGGGAACACATCCAGCCACCCGGCGGAAGTGTTAGCCTGATTGAGCCTGTGCGGGACTGTGCTTCACGGCCTGTGCCATGTTAAACACTGTTCGCCATACATCAGGGGACATTAAAGAAGGTGTAAGTACTGGGGACATTACCACCTGGTTAGCAATGCGATCAGGCAGCTTGCGAACTAATGACATCCTAAGATCCTGTCGTGCTCGCACCGCCTCAAGTAAGGCTGTGCGTATGTCACCTAAGGATTGAATCGACGACTGAAGAATCAGACGCCGGGATAACTCAACTGATCTTCGAGCATCCGCGTCTGCGATTGCCTGAGTAGACCTGAGTAAAGACTTAGCCACCTGTTGAGAAACTATGTACTGTGAAAACAGGCGGAAAGCTTTTCCCCTTAGCCTAAATTCTCTGTCTAGGTGAGAAGGGGTAGGGGTAGTGAATGGTTCCTTTAGTTCACAAAGATTAATCTTAGGGGCAGCTAAAAAGAAAATAAAGCTGACGGAACTCCGCCGGCAGAACCTACCGGCATGGAGAACCATGAATGTGTATCCTGAGGGATCTGGTGGGAAGATTTAGAAGTGAAAGTGGTTGCAAAGTTTTGAGCCTCTACCTCCCAATCCACCCAAGGTCCTGGTCCCAACTGTCCCACCTTCAACACTGGATTAGCTGTCTCGTCTGTGACGGTCTGTAAATCTAGTTCAGGAGTAAGAGCCGACAGAGCCTTAATATCATTAAACCCATCCAGCTTAGACCAGTCTGAAAAAAGTTTTGAAGCTGAGGCAGGGGGTAAAGCAGGCTTAGATGCATAAACAAAATAATCCTGATGATAATAACTAGGTATAGCCTTGATATTTACGTCCAAAACATTACCCAAGGCATCCAATGCCCTTAATTTCTTAGACTTATTTCCCTGGATAAACCACTCACGTGGTACCGGGAGTTCCCCTGACAAGGTAGGCTGGGCAAGCTCTGGCTTAGAGGGGTTCAAAGGGACCCATGACTCGTCTGGCCCATAAAGCAGGGGCATAGCTACCTTTCTAAGAGGCGCTTTGTCTAGAGGGGGTGGATTAACATCCGTAATGACCCTGACATTTGACGTAGTGAATGCCGCCGTAGCTGGCTTAGAGCTCCCTGCCGGTGACAGAGTAGGAGGGTTAGGAATCTTAGATAAATCGATTGACGTTATCAGAGGCCGTACCGCAGATTTTGTCAAGGGAGCCCCCAAGTCCATTGTGGGGTTTTCTCGTTGTTGATTAAAGAATTTTGATAGAGCATGAGTAAGTAACCCATCAATTTCTTGTGCTGTAACAAACTGGTTAGATGCAGAACTTTCAGGTGAATCAGTATTATCATGGGCGGCGTCCAGGCCTGAGCCTGACCCTTGTCCCTCCCTATCTGAAATTAATGACACTTCATCTTGTTCCTCCCGATCCTCCTGAGAAGACCCCGCCGAGGCAGGGGCACCTTGTTTCCAAGATAAATCAGGGATAGAGGATGGGGTCGCCACGTCCCTGTGGACATCGGCTACTGTGTGACTCGTATGAGTCGGACGTGGATGGTCAGACCCTGGCTGAGCAAACCGCCAAACACCGAGGCTCTGGCCTACGCTCTCTTGAGAGTCTGAAACATTCTCAATTATTGAATTTCCTGAACTTTCCGTTTCTAGGGTTAAAATATCAATAGGACTTCTTATGGGAATCCTTTTTGGAGGATTTGTGGCTACGGTGTGACCGCGAACTAGACCTAGGTTTGGAAGAATCACCACCATGGCCACTGGGGGAAGCTTCAGTCTTACACTTCTTACTAGCCGGGGAAGAGGCCCGACTTGAAGACCGCTGTCTGAGGGGTGACCTTGACCTCGATCTCGCCTGCGACGAGGAGGTGGCTGCCGGGGGAGTAGGCTCTCTCGGGCGTTTAAACGTATCCACAGACGATACAGAACCCTGGCTAGTCTCTGTCGGCTTAAAACCCGTTACTCTAGAGGTACGTTTAGGGGGAGGGTGCTCTGACAGCAACTTATCCCAAAGTGGGACGTTGTCACATTGAAGTGACTTATGTGTGACAATGGTAGTATAGGCCGACATTTGTTGTCTGACCTCTCTCAACGCTACCGCCGCGGTCTTGTCATTGTCACACAGGACTTTATTGGCTAATTGGGAGCAAAATGAACAATTAAGTGTAACCCAGAGACCCCTTGAACGGTCTAGACATCTAACACACCTTATGCAAAGGGTATGCGCAAAAATTGGGATACCCGCGCAAGTAGGGGTAATGCACAGGGCAAAAACTGGGGCCACATTAGCCATGACAGAGACTGGTGTGAGGAAACTACCGCCGGGTCTGTATTGGTCCGCCGGAGCTCAGCTCTGGAAAAATAAAGAAAAATTTCCAGGAATTAATGCTCATAAGGTTAACCCAAGTGTTCGCATACAAGTGTTAATAACCCGCCGGGTAACGGGATGCAAAGACACAGCTAACACATCTCGCTACGCGGCTGGGTGTAAAGAGGCTAAACAAATCTTCTTAGCTAAAGAACATGAAGAATACCCTCTGATATAAAGGTCCAGTATGGCACTTATAGTCTGTAGGAGGTGGTGACTGTCTCAAGATTCAATTTTGTAACAAAGCCCCCCCTCATAAAGACGCCGGCCCTTGAAATATTTTAGTAGAATAGCCCAGGGCAGGAATATACGAGATCTGATTTTTTAACGAATTGTCCCAAACGATCGTCGTAAAAATAGAAGGCGGCGATACTGAAAGTATCACCCAATTAAGGTTAATCGAAATTGAATTTGTTTATAAATTCCTTAGTTCCTCCACTTAGGGGCACCCGCCGGGTGTGGGAATCGATTTGGTTAAACCTCACTGATCCTTCAATTGCCGTAAGAGTAAAGGCAGCGATACACAGAGTATCACTCAAATGGATTGGTTAACTATAAGAGACCTAAGTCGTTTTATCCCACCCTGCTCAGGTGCACCCGCCGGGTGAGAAGTCTAAAAGTTAACCCCACAAGTTCCTGACCCCACTTCTTTGTAAAAGATCGCCGGGGAGGAACGCCTAAACAACAGCTAGGTTTTCCATGTGGTTGTCGTAAACCAGGTAGAAAAACCTATAAAAAACGAGTGTTCTCAAGAACGTCGTTTCTTATATATATCTAAATATATATGTAAGGATGGGTACAGCCATCCCGCCGGGAATTTTAAAGGAGGCCTGAAACCAGGCACCCACAGAGACGCAGTCCTGGAGAGCCACAGACACCTCCCCACGCCGGGGAACCAGCCAGAGTTAAAAACCACGTGTGGCCCAACACTGCTCATCGGTCAGGATTTTTCATGGTGAAACCGAGAAAAAACCCGCCGGAAGGCAAACCCCACCCTGAACAGACACCATCTGAACAATACGACACGAGGAGAGACACGCACGACTAACCAAGGTCACAACATAATCCGTGGAATTAGCCAATACACAACTAAACCAGGAAACAAATATAGTCCGAGGAATTAGCCAATACACAACTAAAACCCGGATACACATGACACAGTAGGGCATATTTATAAAATAAATAATAACACTAGACATGTGGCAAAGCTACGAGCGGCTGGCTAGGCCTAGGTAGACGGCATGAAAATAGTTGAAATATAAACACACACTGGAATATCACAACAGGAACCACCGCCAACACACCACCGAAGCGATAACTTCCCACCCCGGGAAGCCTGACACGGACCCAGAAAAAACTTCACTAAGTGAAGAAAAATACGCTGGGAACGTCAGCAAACACACAGCTTACCTCATCAGAAGGATAAAAGGCAGCAATAATTAACGCGTAATGAAAGCCGCCTGCATCACCAACTAACACAACTGTGAAAAGTTCACGTGTCCACAACAGGACCACGAGGGTACATCCGAAATAGATGCCCCATACATACGACCCAAAATACACTGCACTGCGGGCAACCAGCCCAGGACACTCCTGCTACACCTATCCTAACCTTACTCGATACATCCTAGAGTAAACAAATGAGAAAAAACTCACTAGGGACGCAACGAATGCGGAACCAGCGGAGCCTGAAAGGTACGTCCGGGCAGGCTGAGCGCAGAGCAAAGAAGGAGGAATGACGCCTGATTCAGCGTCTGGTCAGAAATCCACACAAGTACATCCACGATATGATGGAAAGCTTATTGGATAGTTATTCTTATTTTCTTTTTGTTTTTATTTTTTACGAAGTTTTTTCGTAGTGAGAACCCAATTCATAATGACTGAAGCCATGAGTGAGGTCGCGTGCGCTCATGATGAAGGCTCCTCAGTTTTTAAATGCTCTGCGCGGTAGATTCAAACTACGGCGGATTAGTGTTTGAAGAGGATGCCTTATGTAATAGGCATGTTCGTCAATGATGGAGGGGCCACTAATAAATACAGTATATTAAAAAACAACGTATAGGCCTACACTTACTCACTTAGGCTATAGGTTTCAAAAATGATATACTATGTAGCCTACAATCCTCACGCCATTCTGTAAGTATTCGTAATTCTGACTCGGAGGGGAGACAGAGTGAGAGAAGCGAAGTAGCCTATGCGGTAGTAGGCTACCGGCGCAGTACTGTTGCCTGCAACCTTTTAGTTATTCCAAGTATAGATTCATTATTATAATAAGTGACTACTGTTTATGTTCCTCCCATGTGTATTATTAGGTATCTACTGGATCATGAACATCTTGTATGCTACATGCTAGTGCATGTTAGTAGGGGACAGTTAGTGTAGTGCACGCGCTTTCAAGTAGGCGTGTACATTTGTCATTTAGCATTTCACTGTCATACCTTTAGCCTGCTTCTATTCTACATTATTAGAGGCTTAATATTAACGTAGTTTCTTGAGTATTGCATTTCTTTAGTAATAACGTAACCTATAAATGTCTGAGGGAGTTTAGCCTCATAGCCTACCCCTGTTGTACACTTTCGCCGAGTTAAGGTACCTCGTTACCGTAGACGATAACTCTGTAGGGCGTTGGTGCTTTTGTTGTCTGGAGCATATAGTATTTGGGACTGGAATCGAGCGTGTCGTTGTCACTTAAGCCATTTCTGTCCTACGATCAAGAATCCCGAATATGTATTGCCGATCCAGCCGTAACAGTAGGTTCCCGTCCCTTTATGGGGAATCTGCTTCCTGGAGGAACGTACAGGCGTCGCGCCCAGAGTGTGCTGTCACGCATGCGCCTGGCGAGCGCCCTGTGGCAATTAGCTGGACGGTACAGGTCAATGCCAAAGGCCAGTTTCGGGCGTTGACTCAGGACGGACTAGTCCCAGAGGTGGACATCAGGGCTCACCCGAGTAGGTTGGATATACAAAAAATTACGTACCGACCTAAGGTGTCACCCTCTGGGTCTACTAAACTCTGGGCGGACTTCACTCGACACGACATTAATGTAGATGCGACCACCGTGTCGGCCATTGCAGGCCTTCCTCTGGTGAGGAATGCCCAGGACATAGAGGGTAACCTCATGCTTGAACTCCCCATCTGGAGGAGGGTCCTTGGTATTTGTGGCTGGCCGAGGGTATTGACTTTGGGATTAGGTCTTCGGAAGGTGCAGCTCCGCTACCTACCGTTGACGACACGTTCGTGTCGAGTTTGGTCCTGTCCTCGTCCAGGGTCTCACCCAAGTATTGGTCGTGGTTGAACGCCCCGCGGATGGTTTTGGATGCGATGCCCAATTCCTGCTTCGCTCCGCCTGAGAAGAGCTCCCTTGAGCGGGATCATAAGCTTCGTCAGCGTGCTGCTCGTTTGCTCTCCACCCTCTTGATCCAACTCCAAATGGCTCGTGTCCACCTCAGGCTCATTGAAGCCCAGCCGGCTGGGGACATCAGGAGGGGTGGGGAGCACTTGCGACGCGTTCAGTTGCAGCTTGCTCTGAACTCCGTCGGTGACCTTCGGTGTGCCATCCACGAGGCTGCGCATTGTCAGCAGTCTCTGAGGGTGGCTTTTTGTAAGAAGGCACCAGCTGAGGTCAGGGCGAAGCAGTTGCTTTCTGAGCTCGCTACGGAGTGTCTCTTCTCAGATAACGCTTGGCAGGAGGCTTACCTCTTTGCGGCTGCGGGGCACTTCGCACCCCGTCGTTCTGAGGTGTCGCGGAACCCCTCAGCCGCTTCCACCCACCATAGAGGGAGGAAGGTCGGCCCGCAGCGAGGACGCCAGTCTTGGCGAGGCACCACGACTGGGAAGCGCCAGGTGGTGAAGGGTCGGGCAATGCGCCCTTATGTACTTTACTCCCCACCTCGCCCTTCTCAGCGACTCACTATCGAGGCTTCCTCTCGGCGAGTCGACCAGAGGCAGGGAACTAGTAGGACCACGCAAGAGCGTCACCACCAATTTCGGAGGGGCAGTCGCTACAGGGGAGGTGGTAACCGTGGGAGTCAGTCCTCCCGCGGCAGGTCTGGGGAGCACTCTGCGGCAAAAAACGCGTAGTGCCTCCAGGACCCTCCCCCCTCCCGACTGTCTCGCCGAGGAGGTGTTTACTCTCACGAAGGGGGCCCTTACCAGCTTCTTTCGCCCCCACTTTAGGCAATGGCCTCGCCGATCGTGGGCGCGTCGGGTAGTGAAGCGGGGTCTGTCCTAGAGGTGGCGGTCACGGCCTCCTCTCAGAAGGCCTCCCAGAAGTGGCCAAAGTGATTATGTCAATACAGTAAACCCTCGCTATCTCGGACTAATTGGGGGGAGACCCAGTCCGAGATGACCGAAAATCCGAGATGTCCGACTTAAGAGAGGGAAAATTCCGAATTAGAAGAGGAAAGTCTGCGTCACCATAGAAATTGAGATTTTTTTTTTTTTTTTTTATATATCTATTTAACCCTCCAGCCCCGGCTATGTATTATATATATATTCCTCGAAACCCGGGTGTTTTGGCCGAAAAACGTCTAGGCTAAGCTACCGTATATTCGTTAATCAGACTGCTTCCCGCGCATCCCCAAGCGTAGCTGTGTTATTTACCTGTAGAATGGCATTAAGTAGAGCTCTCTAAGTCAACTGGTTGAGCTGTGATGATGATTTCATTGGAGATAACTTTATGGTCAAAACAGCCACTTTACACCACTTTTCGATACTTAACAACAACATACAGGCACACACGAACAAGCGACGCTCTCCTTCTTGTGGCCGGAGATGCGGGGCGTCGGTCCAGCCGGCTGTTGTTTACATGCGTCGGACCGACGCCTCGCACACGAAGCTCACAGGCTTTCAACCACTGGGCGTTCAAGAGGCCTTCCGGGTACCTGTTATATGCTTTTTTATGGGCGTTCAAGAGCCCTTCCGTGGTGAGAGGGTTAATGCATCTATCTCCCTTATACATATATATAACTATGTCTTATTTGGTCTTTTTTTTAATCTATGAATCAATTCTAATACGATGGAATTGAAAACAATATTACCCTTCTAACACACAAATAATAAAATGAAAAAGAGTAAATAAAAATGTCTCCTTTGTCTTTCAGAAACATAAGTCCGTCTCGTATATGTTAGTATTTTATCGCTCGCTCGCCCCTAGCCACTCTCTCTCTATCTATTTATCTCTCTAATGCATCTAACTAACTCCCTTATACATTAACTCTACCAGACATATATGACGCGATCGAGTCATATGGCAGAGTGAACCAAAAACACATATGACGCGATCGCGTCATATGGACTTATTATATTGCTAGAAAATAAGTTTATGACGCAATTGAGCCGGTTTTTTGGCTGGTAAGTCCGATAAGTTAGATGTACATGTGGAAACATCTAGCAACCCCCTAGCGTCCCTGTGAGGGCCCCGCGGTGGTAGAGAGAGTCAGTTTCTTCCCATCAGCCAGCCTAGTAGGTGGGTGTGTGCGGCCCTTTAAACCAAGGGGCCTCCATTTTGCCCAGCCTGGCTGGTATTACCGCCCTAATATAACCCAAACGAAGTGCTATATCGCTGGGTTATCGATGGATTATTGTGTTATTCTTATTTAGGGTATAAAAACCATGTTAGTGAAGTGTTTTGCTAGTCTGGTGTACGTGACCAAGGTGGGCTCCACGAGGGGCCATGGTTTCGCTTGTTTGTGGATCACTTTCATACCATATTGAGTCAATTATATTGCTATTTATCACTTGAAGTAGTGTATTTTACTTGTATAAGTGTTTCTTACTGAAAAACTTTTATTACTGGTCGAGCATTCTCTGGTGTAGGCTACGTGACCAAGGTGGTGGAGCCCACGAGGGGCCATGCTTTTTGCCAAACGTTTTGCTTGTTTGTGGAACACTTTCATATAAATATCAGTCAATTATATTGCTATTTATCCGTTCAAGTAGTGTATCTTACCTTGTATTAGTGTTTCTTAGTGAAAAAACTTTCATTACTGGTCGAGCATATGTCGCCATGTTCCCTCAGCCCTGTGCATTTTTGCTCGATAATTTAGTGGTGGAAAGTGCTTGCATTTTTGCTCGATAATTTATTGGTGGAATTTGCTTGGGAGGTAAGTTTTTTATGGGCAAAAGCACTCTACATATACGGCTTGGTGGCCACGAGGGAATCTCAGCAGTGTGAGTAAGTACAGTCAACATTTTTGGTGGTGGTGGTGGTGGTGGAGATGGTGGTGGTGGTGGAGATGGTGGTGGTGGTGGTGGTGGTGATGATGGTGGTGGTGGTGATGGTCGGGGTGGTGGTGGTGGTGGTGGAGATGGTGGTGGTGTTGGTGGAGATGGTGGTGGTGTTGACACCAATAGGGTAGGGTCCCTTTTCTGACCGTGGGTCAGGTCAGAAAATGAACCCAACCCTATTTGTGTCAACACCACCACCATCTCCACCACCACCACCACCACCATTTTATTATTTTTATTATTTTTGTGTTTAGGCCTATTTTATTATTTGTATTATTATTATTTATTATTATACCTGTTATTCCTGTGTATGGGATCACCCATAAAAAAGTATTTATATTTGTATTTCATTTATATTTTTGCTTTATTATATTATAATTTATTATTATTATTATTATTATTATTATTATTATTATTATTTATTATTATACCCAACATAAATGTCCCCCACCACAAACTCTTATTATATATATATATATATATATATCTATAATCTATATATATTTATATATATTATTATATATATAATTATATATAATCTATAATCTATATATATAATATAATTCGTGTTTATGTATTTATCTATGTTATGCCCCCTCCCCCTCCCTTCCCCTCCATTATACTTCCCTCCCCTCCCCCTCCCCTCCCCCCTCCTTCCTCCACCCCTCCTCCCATATATATATATATATATATATATATATATATATACTGTATATATATAATTTTTTTTTTTATTTATTTTTTTATTTTTGGGTGGGGGAGGGTTTTTTTTTTTTTTTTTTTTCTAATTGTAGATTGATATAATATATATATATATATATATATATATATATATATATATAATATAATTTGTGTTTATATATTTATCTATGTTATGCCCCCTCCCCCCCCCTCCCCCGCGTCCCCCACCCTCCATATATATATATATATTATTTTTTTTTTTGGGTGGGGGAGGGTTATTTTTTATTTTTATTTTATTTTTCTAATTGTAGATTGATATAATATATATATATATATATATATATATATATATATATATATATATATATATATATAATATAATTCGTGTTTATGTATTTATCTATGTTATGCCCCTTCCCCCTCCCTCCCCCCCCCCCATATATATATATATATATATATATTTTTTTTTTGGGGTGGGGGAGGGTTATTTTTTTATTTTTATTTTATTTTTCTAATTGTAGATTGATATAATGTATATATATATATATAATATAATTCGTGTTTATGTATTTATCTATGTTATGTCCCCTCCCCCCCTCCCATTATACCTCCCTCCCCCCCCCCCTCCCCATATATATATATATATTATAATATATATATATTTTTTTTTTTTTTTTTTTGGGTGGGGGAGGGTTATTTTTTATTTTTATTTCATTTTATTTTTCTAATTGTAGATTGATATAATATATATATATATCATTCGTATTTATGTATTTATCTAAGTTATGCCCCCTCCCTCCCACATTATACACACTCCCCCTCTACCCCCATTATACCCCCCGCCCCCCATATATAATTCATTCATTCATTCAATCATCACTTCCGAGGTTCGGGGCCCACCTTCATTCACCCATCATCATCATCATCCTCATCATCATCATTATCATCAATAATTCACCTTCATCACCCTTTCATTCAGTAATTCAATCATTCAATAATTCATTCATTCATTCAATCATCACTTCCAAGGTTCGGGGCCCACCTTCATTCACCCATCATCATCACCATCATCATCATAAAAAAAAAAAAAATCAATTTCTACTACATTTTGTACTACAGTGAATATAGGCCTCCTGGGGAAACCACTCTAAAAAAATAACGAGTCCAGTGCAGTACCTCTTTGGGTGGCTTGGAAATTTGCACATATTTCTCTGGTTTGACACCATATATATATATATATATATATATATATATATATATATATATATATATATATATATATATATATATATATATATCCACACACATACATTACCATTACCATTCTTTATATTTTGTTTGACACCTTGTATATATATAATTTATATATATATATATATATATATATATATATATATATATATATATATATATATATATATATATATATATATATACAGTATACTGTCTATATATATATACTGTATATATATATATATATATTTATATATACATTACTTTATTTTATTTACGTGTACAATAGAATTATTTCTGAATTTATTTTTTATTTTTATTTTATTTTTCTAATTGTAGATTGATATAATATATATATATATATATATATATACTGTATATATATATATATAATATAACGAAGTGGCTACGGGACACCACCAGTGGTGTCACGCAGCCCAGCCAGTGAGGCTGGGCTACGGGACACCACTGGTGGTGTCCCGTAGCCCAGCCTCACTGGCTGGGCTGCGTGACACTACCAGTGGTGTCTCGCAGCCCAGCCACACTGGGTAGGCTACAGGACACCACCACAAGTGTTTTCGTATTTATCGCCATATAATTCAGCCAATTAGACTGTTGAATCGAAATTCTTTGGATTATTATTTATATTATCATTAAAAACGTTGGACTTTATTAAATTATATTCCTACATGTTGTATATACAGACCTATTCCACACTCAACTCCCTACGCCACACCACAGGCGCCTGAGTAGATGCTTGTGCATCTATATGGGTATCTATATGTATATATAATAAAAATGTTATTATATACATATAGATACCTGTATAGACGCACGAGCATCTACTCAGGCGCCTGTGGCCACACACACTCACACATACCTATTTATACATCTAACTAGGCTTATATATACCGGTAGCCGTTATATGTGTGTATATTCTTCGTCTTACATATCCATCTTATAAGAACATATGGGAGTCTGCAGACAGTCGATTGGCCAACACAAGGCAGATCCCTCTCACACCCAACCCATCTCGTTCATACGTTTATCTAATTTTATTTTGAAACTCTATCGTTCTTGATCCCACAATGGCGCTAGGTATCCTATTCCACATGTCTATTGTCTACATATCTGTTACCATTATGGTATAATCAAACAGAATTAAAGTCATTCATACTTGCATAACGTGCTATAAGACAGCTTGACGACGTTCACAAGCACAAGTGCGTCAATGTGTGGATAGTTACATGTGTTTGTGTAAATTAATATGTTTGTGAGTGTAATAAAAAGTAATGCAAATACAGTATGTTCGTAAATAAATGTTTGTTTACAAAATTAATGTTATATGGATGTTCAAATGCATGTCTACATGAGTATGTATGTGCGTGTGTAATGGCATGTACGTTTGGGTCATAATTTGGAAGGAACAAAATTATATATTTGTGAAAGAAATTGCAAAGTACTGTACACTGTAAAGTGATCAGCTCAGTAGCAGTAGGCTTTCAAGAATAAACTGAATAGCTCAATGAATTAATTGGGTGTGAGCTGGATCTGCCTTGCGTAGGCCAGTTGGGGGGGGGGGGGGGGGGGGCGCAGTGCAACCTTGCATGCACGAGTAGGAATGTGCATGTACGAGCATAAAGCCTGTACGTTTGTGAGTGGAAATATGTGTTTGTATAATGGGTGTACAAAATTAATAATGAATGTACAATATGTTTGTGTGTGTGAGTGTGTGTGTGTGTGTGTGTGATAGAGAGAGAATGAGAGAGTCATTCACATGACTTGTCTTTGTGAATGTGTGTTTGTGTTTGTGCTTAGGAATGCGAATATATTTGTGCGTGTGGTTCTGAAAGAACATTAGAGTGTGGGTGCGATTGTGGGAGGGAATATCAATGTGTGTGTGTGTATTCTGATTGGAAATGTGAAGGAGAGTGTGTAATTGTGAATGTATGTTCGAATATATGTGCGTTGTCGAGTGGTAATCTAAAAGTGTGTGTGTGTGTGTACATATATGAATATAAATCACCGAACTTGTTTGTCAAGGTGAATACATGCAATGCAAGTTAATGACATTGTGGGTAGGAATACGAATATGTGTTCCAGAATGATTTTGTGCGTGAAAATGTGAATGTGCATGAGTTTGTGTGTGTTTATATAGTGAATCAACATAGAAGATAATAGGTAACATTTCTCAATTGATGATGCATATATTGTCTGGTGATTATTGGCATCCAAATGTGATGTTTGGTTAATTTAGGATAGGGATTGTAATTGGTAAATCTATAGCATTATAAAACATTTATATTGCTACCATGTGAGTGCGGCCGAAGAAGGTTGCCAACAAAAACACCCGCTGACCAACCTCAAGCTAATCCAGGTAATCCAGAAAATTAACACCTACTTGTAAATTGTACCCCTCTCTCTCTCTCTCTCTCTCATATATATATATTATATATATATATATATATATATATATATATATATATATATATATATATTTATATACAGTATATACAGTATATATATATATATATATATATATATATATATATATATATATATATATATATATATATATTAACAACCTTGATGTAGGAATAACTAGCAAAATCAGTAAATTTACAGATGACACTAAAATGGAAACACTCCAAATAGATTTAGACATATTACACACATGGGTAGTAAACTGGCAGATCAAGTTCAATGTAGGTAAATGCAGTGTAGTAAAATTGAGTAAATCGATAGGAAATGCAGTATACAATTTCGATAACGTGGATATAACTAACTCAAATAATGAAAAAGACTTGAGAATCATCGTCAACTGTGATTTGAAACCAAGAAATCAATGCATCAGTGTTCGAAATAAGGCAAATAGAGTTCTTGGATGTATATCTAGAAGTGTGTGTAACAGAACAGCAGACATAATCTTGAAATTTTATCTAGCGTTAGTGAGACTACACAATGAATTATGCTGTTCAAAATTGGAGTCCCTATTAGAGAATGAACATAGATTCCTTGGAGAGAGTACAACTAAGAATGACAAAAAATAATCTGTAATAATAGAAATCTTCCATATGAAGACAGGTTGAAGAAGCTAGGCTTACATTCGTTAGAAAGATGCAGAGTTACATATGATATGATATGATAGAGGTGTTCAAGTGGGTAAGTGAGATAGGCTAAATGCAGGGGATATGAAAGATGTACTGAAGCTCAGCGATAGCGAGAAAACTCAAACAAATAGTTTCAAATGGGATACTTTTCGTTTCAAGAAATATAGGCAAATACTGGTTTGGTAAGAGTTGTATATACCTGTGGAACAGGCTACCTAGCGCCATAGTGCGATAAAGAATGATAGAGAGCTTCAAAATACAATTTGGTAGGTAGTAGGGGTAGGCAGCCCCGCCCAGGGAAGTACTACCGCCAAGGTTTCGGGAGACTCAGGGAATAGCCTGAATTCCATTTTCTCTCCCAGGCCTTGGTAGCTGGATACATATCTTTCTGCCTCACACATCAGGGGTATCAGGAAAACCCTCTTTATATATCATACACATCCAACTTCACGACATTGCCCTACATCGCTATCCTCTATCCATAAAATACTACTCTTCCCACTACATATCATACATGTAACACCATACACTTACCTTATAAATATGGCAGTACAATTGTTAAGAGCAAACCTGGTGGTCCCTCGGATATCCACCCCCGGCAGGGTTGGGTTATTGACACAGGGCCCTCCCGGTCGTCATCATGCGACTGTGTCAAGAGCATTGCAACGTCCCAAAGCTGCTTGTCAGTACAGCTATTTCTTTAGTAATATAAGGGGACTTCACTCTAACATCAATTCTGTACACCAATTTCTTCAAGCAGAATCCCCTACTCTCCTTTTTTTGACAGAGACTCAAGTAACATCCACATCTAGATTTAATTTTCCAGGTTATCAACTGCTCCAAAATTTCAGACCTAAAGGTGGTGTATGTTGCTTCGCAAAATCTGAAATTGCCCTGGAGGAGGTTACTAGTTTCAATTGTCCCTATTTTGATTATTCTATATACAAATTAATTTCTGCTGGTAAATTTAAATACATATGTTGCATCTACCGTTCCCCAAATACTCCTCCAGAGCAAAGTCTTTTTGATTCTCTGTCCTCACAACTCAGTGTCCTCAACTTAAATGCTTCTTCTGAAATCACTGTGTTGGGTGATTTTAATGTCCATAATGTTGAATGGCTCACTCATTCAGCCAGGACTGATGATGCTGGTCTTGAATGTGAGCTATTTGCAGACTCATTTAATCTCATTCAACTAGTCAACCAACCCACCCGTGTACCAGATAATCCTAATCATAATTCCCACCTACTGGACTTATTTTTAACAACCAATTCAGAAAATTATGATGTTACAGTGAGGTCCCCACTTGGATCTTCTGATCACTGTCTGATACAGGCCACCTGTCTATCACCTACCACACCTTCCCACTCTGAACCTGTTTTGGTGACTAAATGGCATTACGATAGGGCAGACTGGGAGGGTCTTCAAGGTTTCTTTATTGATATTCCCTGGACCTCTTTCTTTTCTAATGATGCACACTCCACCTTGAGCCACATACAAGATTTTGTAAAAATTGGAATGGAAACTTTTATTCCTCATCAAAAGTACAGTAAAAGATCTAATTCACCTAAATGGTTTGACCATAATTGTGCTAGAGTAACTGAACAAAAAGCAATAGCCTACAATGCATACACAAGATCAAAAACACATGAAGCCTTTAATTACTTTAGAAACATCAGAAATCATGCCAAAACTGTATTAAACCTAACTAAATCAAACTTTCTCCATAAGCAGGCAAATAAACTTCTAAATAATCCAAATGATAACAAAATATTTTGGTCTCCTCTTAACTCATTCAAATCCAACTTCACTACTGCTTCATCCATTCCACCATTAAAATCTCCGACTGGCAATCTTGTAAGTGACCCACGAGGTAAAGCTAACCTTCTTGCAGATATTTTCTCCACCAACTCAACCTTAGATGAAATAAATCAAGATGTCCCTGTACTTAATTTTAATTCACCTGAAATTCCCTCACTTAAGATCCACACCAGACATGTCAAAACTATTTTGCAGAATCTCTCAGTAGATAAGGCTCCTGGTCCAGATGAAATTCCTCCAATAGTACTTAAGAATTGCTCCTTGGTGCTCGCTCCTGTATTGGCAAAATTTTTCCGTCTGTGTACTCATACCTCATGCTTCCCAGTACCCTGGAAAGAAGCAAACATCCATCCAGTTCCTAAAAAAGGTGCCTCTTCAGATCCATCAAACTACAGACCAATAGCTATAACTTCCACTCTTGGCAAAGTTTTTGAAATTATATTAAATAATCACATAATTAAGCATCTGGAGAATAATAAATTAATCAGTGATAGGCAATATGGTTTTAGACGATGTCGATCAACTGCAGACATTCTTTGCCTTCTTACGCATCAAATCAACCAAGCTACAGACCAACATGGTGAAACACATACAATAGCACTGGATATATCAAAGGCATTTGATAGAGTCTGGCATCAATCCTTATTGTCGAAGATGTCACACTACGGCCTTGCATCATTAGTTCCACTAATTTCTTCTTATCTTCATAACAGAAAAATACGTGTAATGGTAGATGGCCTTTATTCTCAATTTCACTCAATAAATGCTGGTGTTCCCCAGGGATCAGTTTTGGCCCCAACTCTGTTCCTCATTCATATCAATGATCTCATATCTACCACTCATAATCCAATACATTCCTACGCAGATGACTCAACACTCCACAGTTCCTTCACATTTACCAATTCTTTCACCCAACCCGATCTTATAAATTCAAAAATAAACACTGCAATTTCTCTGAACCAGGACCTTTCTAGAATTAATGAATGGGGACAAGAGAATCTAGTTTCCTTTAATGCACAGAAAACCAAGTACTGTACATTCAATTTTCTAACCGACAGAATCTCACTGACTCCCATATATTTTTTAATGATGTAAATATTCCCACTTCCCCTAGTATTGACATTCTCGGTGTAACATTAACTACTAACTTGAGCTGGACACATTATGTTAGAAGCATTGCTAAGAATGCCTCTAAAAAACTGGGACTCCTGTACAGAGTTCGAGAATTCTTCACTGACGAGCAGTTGGCCGTAATATATAAAAGTCATGTGCGCTCTCCGATGGATTACTGTTCACCTCTGTGGGGTGGAAGTGGAGTGGTTGCATTGAGGCAGTTGGACAAAATTCAAAATAAAGCTATTAGATTAATCAATAACCCTGCAATCACACAGGACCTTCCTACATTAGCCATACGAAGAAACGTTGCATCCCTTGCATTATTCTACAGATATTTTCACAGCAATTGTTCTGAGGAACTTGCTTCAATTGTGCCGCCTCTCCACATCTTTCCCCGTAGAACTAGGGCAGCTGAGAGCGTCCATGAATTTACACTTTCTCCTCCACAATGCAGAACTTCTGCTTATCAGAATTCATTTATCCCCAGAGCTACTACTCTTTGGAATTCACTTCCCTCGAATTGCTTTCCACAAACTTACAATCAACAAATGTTTAAATCCAGTTGTTACAAACATTTTATGAATGGAGGATGCCTTTAGGCACATGGACCTTTTTGTTTTATCTGTGTTTTTCCTTTCTCCGTTCATTGTCTCTTTAAAAAAAAAAAAAAAAAAAAAAAAAAAAAAAAAAAAAATTAGATAGACATGGACATGATGGGTTGGGAGAAGAGGGATCTGCCTTGTGTGGGCCAATCGGCTTTATGCGGGCTCCCATTTTCTTATTTTTTCTTCTTCTTTTCTGTGTATGAAGGAGACAAAAGGCAGGTTACTAAGCTATAATACCATATACATATCTCTCTTATTGATACCTTTCATCCACTTAAAACACCTCTATCATTATTTCCTCTACATATTCGTCTTTCTAGCAATATGACAGCAATATTAACTAATAAGTCAGTCAGTCACAACTAATAATTATTATAATGTTTATAACACACAGGTTACATACAGACATAGGGAAGATAAAGATTGGGAAATGAGTGAGACGGGGCGACACGATCTCACCTACGGTTTTCAAGTGATCTTTAGAATGTGTTCATGAAAAAAAGGAATACATACAGATGGGGAATACCTTAACCACTTCGAATTTGCAGATTACAAAGCAGAACACCTTACCTTGTTGCTTTTAATGCTCCCGAAACCTAATTTCTCCATCGTACTACCCGTCCGGAACCGCCAGAAGACTATCGCTTATACTTCAACAATACAAACATCAATCATTCATCTTCTCTCAATATTCTTGGTTTCTCTTATTCTTCTGCTCTTACTTAGAAGGACCATATTACCAGTCTTGCTAAGGCAGCCTCCCAGAAGCTGGATGTGCTCAACTGCCTCAAGGAGTTCTTTACCCCTGCTCAGCTTCTTGCTCTGTACAAGGGCACAGTGCGTACACACGAAGTTTGAAGCAATTTAAGTCATAGGAAGAGTGAAAGACTGATTCTGGGAGAGAGTTCCAGAGCTCAGCAGTTGAATAGAAGAAAGACTGTACCCTAGTACCAAACATATATAAATTCAATAATGTCCAACTCCAATATCCTTACAGTTATATTTTAGCAACTACTATAAATTATTACTACCTCCTCTCCCCAAAAGTGAATATATATATATATATATATATATATATATATATATATATATATATATATATATACCGTATATATATCTCCTTAATGGATGTAGGCCTGTGTTCAATCTTTCTCAATATAAGAACATAAAAAAAATGAGTCTGCAGAGAGCCGATTGGCCCACACAAGACAGTTCCCTCTCACATCCAACCCTAATTACAAGGCCTAATTATAGGCTCAGCTCACTAATACCATGAGGATCGACCTCACCAAAAACGGTCAGAGGACAGACAATGAGAGTCTGTCAAGCGCCGATTGGCCCACACCCGGTAGATTCCCCTCACACCCAACCCATCTCGCCCATATGCCAATCTATTTTTTTCTTAATGCTCTCTATAGTTCTTGATTCCACTATAACACTTGGTAGCTTATTCCACCTATCCACAACTCTGTTACCAAACCAATATTTGCCTATATCTTTTCTGAAACGAAAAAATATCTAATTTGAAACCATTTGTTCGAGTTCTTTCGCTATCACTGAACTTACACTGAATACGTAAGGACGATTTCTATCATGTGTTAAGTCCTAGGACTTACATATAAGAACATAAGAACATAAGAAAATGGGAGTCTGCAGAAAGCCGATCGGCTCATATACGGCAGATCCCTCTCACACCCAACACTAATTATAAGGCCTAATAATAGGCCCAACTCACTAACACCATGAGGACTGACCTCACCAAAACGATCAGAGGTCAACATGGGAAAACGGGGGTCTGCAGAGAGCCGACTGGACAACAACCGGCAGATTC
Organism: Paralithodes platypus; assembly: GCA_032716605.1. Lineage (NCBI taxonomy): Eukaryota > Metazoa > Arthropoda > Malacostraca > Decapoda > Lithodidae > Paralithodes > Paralithodes platypus. The sequence goes on along the minus strand of CM064513.1, from coordinate 57,899,865 downwards.
CACTCACACCCAACCCCCATTATAAATAATAAATAGGGCATTAGGATAACACCATAGAGGATTTGTTTAGACTAAATATATGGATTCATATGGTAATAGTTTGTTCTAGGACCTACATCAAGTGCTTGATTTATTACCAAGATAGTTTGAAATAGTATTAGTAAATAAGGTGAATATGGGCATTGCTCTAATCAAGATGGGTTGGGTGTGAAAGGGATCTGCCTTGTGTGGGCCAATTGACTTTCTGAAGACTCCCATTATCTTAGGTTGTTCTTATGTTATGTTCTCTCTCTCTCTCTCTCTCTCTCTCTCTCTCTCTCTCTCTCTCTCCTCCTTTGTACTCCTTTGTAATCCTCTTCTAAGCAACATGTGCCAAAGTACATATATAAATTCAATAATGTCCAACTCCAATATCATTACAGTTATAGTTAAGTAACTTTTAACTAATTACCTCCTCCTCTACCCATATATATATATATATATATATATATATATATATATATATATATATATATATATATATATATACATACATTCATGCATACAATACGTACATATTCTTAATAGCACGTTAGCATCCACTATTTAATCTATCTATCTATCTATATGCTCAGGCCCAATCCCCATTTTGGGGGTAGCCGACTCAAGACAGAGCAAGAACAGGGAAAACACAAAAACAACATAAAACAAAAAAAATAAACACAGATAAAAAACACAAACTCTCACACATCCAGGTCACCCAGGAGAAGACCCAGAGACCAGGGTTACCAAGGTCGCTCCAGCACTCCCACGGCCCCTGACCACCCGGAGAGGTTCCGATCTCGGCAGGCAGACATGCAGCGGAGCCAAAGCCACAAGCCCTCCCACCACACTTCCAGGCACACCCTTCATATTAATCGTCTCCCCGGGCCAGGCGCCTGATGGACTATTATCTAGTCCAACTTGCGCCCGACCCCTTACTCCAAATGACCACGTGTTCACTCAACTATTCACAAGCATTCTCCATTCACTCCTGTCCACCACCACTTCCCCTGCCTGATCTATAGTCATTCCTCTATCATCCAAAGCCTTTCTTACACAGTCTCTCCATCTCAATGGGGGTCTTCCTGCCCTTCTATCTCCCCTTGTACCTGACTCGCATATTCTCTTTGTAAGCCTTTCATCTCCCATTCGTTCAACATGACCATACCAGCTCAGCACCCTTCTGTCCACTCTGGCTGACAAATGTTCCTGCTGCCCCACTCTCCTACGTATCTCTTCATTCCTCAATCTGTCTCTACGAGTAACTCCACACATACTCCTCAAGCAGCTCATCTCTATTAAATATTCAGTTAAATATAAAAATTGTATCAACTAAGAAAAGAGGTAGTGGGGAATGGGAGGAGTATAAATTGTAATTAAAGGACCAAGGCAGTCAATGGTACCAATTAAATGTGATTAGAGGATCCACCTGGTCCTCTAATCACAGATTATACTCCTCCCACTCACCAATAATCTATTTTTGTTCTAATGCTTCACCCATTGTATATTCTAATACACACACACACACATATACTGTATATATATATATATATAATGTGTGTGTTTGTGTGTGTGTGTTATAAACATTATAATAATTATTAGTTGTGACTGACTGACTTATTAGTTAATATTGCTGTCATATTGCTAGAAAGACGAATATGTAGAGGAAATAATGATAGAGGTGTTTTAAGTGGATGAAAGGTATCAATAAGAGAGATATGTATATGGTATTATAGCTTAGTAACCTGCCTTTTGTCTCCTTCATACACAGAAAAGAAGAAAAAAAAAATAAGAAAATGGGAGCCCGCATAAAGCCGATTGGCCCACACAAGGCAGATCCCTCTTCTCCCAACCCATCTTGTCCATATGTCTATCTAATTGTATTTTGAAGCTCTCTATCATTCTTTATCGCACTATGGCGCTAGGTAGCCTGTTCCACAGGTATATACAACTCTTACCAAACCAGTATTTGCCTATATTTCTTGAAACGAAAAGTATCCCATTTGAAACTATTTGTTTGAGTTTTCTCGCTATCGCTGAGCTTCAGTACATCTTTCATATCCCCTGCATTTAGCCTATCTCACTTACCCACTTGAACACCTCTATCATATCTATCATATCATATCATATGTAACTCTGCGTCTTTCTAACGAATGTAAGCCTAGCTTCTTCAACCTGTCTTCATATGGAAGATTTCTATTATTACAGATTATTTTTTGTCATTCTTAGTTGTACTCTCTCCAAGGAATCTATGTTCATTCTCTAATAGGGACTCCAATTTTGAACAGCATAATTCATTGTGTAGTCTCACTAACGCTAGATAAAATTTCAAGATTATGTCTGCTGTTCTGTTACACACACTTCTAGATATACATCCAAGAACTCTATTTGCCTTATTTCGAACACTGATGCATTGATTTCTTGGTTTCAAATCACAGTTGACGATGATTCTCAAGTCTTTTTCATTATTTGAGTTAGTTATATCCACGTTATCGAAATTGTATACTGCATTTCCTATCGATTTACTCAATTTTACTACACTGCATTTACCTACATTGAACTTGATCTGCCAGTTTACTACCCATGTGTGTAATATGTCTAAATCTATTTGGAGTGTTTCCATTTTAGTGTCATCTGTAAATTTACTGATTTTGCTAGTTATTCCTACATCAAGGTTGTTAATATATATATATATATATATATATATATATATATATATATATATATATATATATATATATATGAGAGAGAGAGAGAGAGAGAGAGAGAGAGAGAGGGGTACAATTTACAAGTAGGTGTTAATTTTCTGGATTACCTGGATTAGCTTGAGGTTGGTCAGCGGGTGTTTCTTCGGCCGCACTCACATGGTAGCAATATAAATGTTTTATAATGCTATAGATTTACCAATTACAATCCCTATCCTAAATTAACCAAACATCACATTTGGATGCCAATAATCACCAGACAATATATGCATCATCAATTGAGAAATGTTACCTATTATCTTCTATGTTGATTCACTATATAAACACACACAAACTCATGCACATTCACATTTTCACGCACAAAATCATTCTGGAAAACATATTCGTATTCCTACCCACAATGTCATTAACTTGCATTGCATGTATTCACCTTGACAAACAAGTTCGGTGATTTATATTCATATATGTAGACACACACACACACTTTTAGATTACCACTCGACAACGCACATATATTCGAACATACATTCACAATTACACACTCGCCTTCACATTTCCAATCAGAATACACACACACACATTGATATTCCCTCCCACAATCGCACCCACACTCTAATGTTCTTTCAGAACCACACGCACAAATATATATTCGCATTCCTAAGCACAAACACAAACACACATTCACAAAGACAAGTCATGTGAATGACTCTCTCATTCTCTCTCTATCACACACACACACACAAACATATTGTACATTCATTATTAATTTTGTACATCCATTATACAAACACATATTTCCACTCACAAACATACAGGCTTTATGCTCGTACATGCACATTCCTACTCGTGCATGCAAGGTTGCACTGTGCCCCCCCCCCCCCCAACTGGCCTACGCAAGGCAGATCCAGCTCACACCCAATTAATTCATTGAGCTATTCAGTTTATTCTTGAAAGCCTACTGCTACTGAGCTGATCACTTTACAGTGTACTTTGCAATTTCTTTCACAAATATATAATTTTGTTCCTTCCAAATTATGACCCAAACGTACATGCCATTACACACGCACATACATACTCATGTAGACATGCATTTGAACATCCATATAACATTAATTTTGTAAACAAACATTTATTTACGAACATATACTGTATTTGCATTACTTTTTATTACACTCACAAACATATTAATTTACACAAACACATGTAACTATCCACACATTGACGCACTTGTGCTTGTGAACGTCGTCAAGCTGTCTTATAGCACGTTATGCAAGTATGAATGACTTTAATTCTGTTTGATTATACCATAATGGTAACAGATATGTAGACAATAGACATGTGGAATAGGATACCTAGCGCCATTGTGGGATCAAGAACGATAGTTTCAAAATAAAATTAGATAAACGTATGAACGAGATGGGTTGGGTGTGAGAGGGATCTGCCTTGTGTTGGCCAATCGACTGTCTGCAGACTCCCATATGTTCTTATAAGATGGATATGTAAGACGAAGAATATACACACATATAACGGCTACCGGTATATATAAGCCTAGTTAGATGTATAAATAGGTATGTGTGAGTGTGTGTGGCCACAGGCGCCTCAGTAGATGCTCGTGCGTCTATACAGGTATCTATATGTATATATAATAACATTTTTATTATATATACATATAGATACCTGTATAGACGCACGAGCATCTACTCAGGCGCCTGTGGTGTGGTGTAGGGAGTTGAGTGTGGAATAGGTCTGTATATACAACATGTAGGAATATAATGTTGGCTATGGAGGCTATGGAGATCGTCAACTCTTTTAAGTATCTGGGCAGTGTGTTGAGTAAAGATGGGACTATGGATGAAGAGGTGCGGGAGAGGGTACAACAGGGGAAGAGGGTTGTAGGAACGCTAAAAGCAGTAACAAGAAATAGGGTGGTCAGTATGGAAGTGAAGAAGTCCTTGCATGACAGTGTGGTAATCCCGACACTGACTTACGGAAGCGAAGCATGGACGTTGGTTGAGAGACTCAGACCAAGAGTGAGAGCAGTGGAAATGAATTACTTAAGGAGTGCGTGCGGAGTTACATGGAGGGATAGACAGACTAATGAGGAAGTAAGAAGGAGGTGTGGTGTGGAGGTAGATGTGCTGGAAAGTGTGAAAAGGAACAACTTGAGATGGTTCGGCCATATGGAACGTATGGAAAGCGAGAGAATGACTAAGAGGGTGTACGAGAGCGAGGTGGAGGGACAGAGGGGGAGAGGTAGACCAAATATGAGGTGGAAGGATGGAGTGAGGAACTACATGAACGAGGGCGGTGCTGGTTGGGGGGAGGGGCGTCGACTGACTGGGGACAGAGGTGCATGGGGGCGGTTCGTTCGTGGCCACCCCTTCGGGGATCACGGCGTCAGGCAATAGATAGATAGATAGGAATATAATTTAATAAAGTCCAACGTTTTTAATGATAATATAAATAATAATCCAAAGAATTTCGATTCAACAGTCTAATTGGCTGAATTATATGGCGATAAATACGAAAACACTTGTGGTGGTGTCCCGTAGCCTACCCAGTGTGGCTGGGCTGCGAGACACCACTGGTAGTGTCACGTAGCCCAGCCAGTGAGGCTGGGCTACGGGACACTACCAGTGGTGTCCCGTAGCCCAGCCTCACTGGCTGGGCTGCGTGACACCACTGGTGGTGTCCCGTAGCCACTTCGATAATATAATTCGTGTTTATGTATTTATCTATGTTATGCCCCCTCCCCCTCCCTCCCCCCCTCCCCCATATATATATATATATATATATATATATATATATATATATATATATATATATATATATATATATTTTTTTTTTTTTTTTTGGGTGGGGGAGGGTTATTTTTTATTTTTATTTCATTTTATTTTTTTTAATTGTAGATTGATATAATATATATATATATCATTCGTATTTATGTATTTATCTAAGTTATGCCCCCTCCCTCCCCCATTATACCCCCCTCCCCCCATATATAATTAATTCATTCATTCAATCATCACTTCCGAGGTTCGGGGCCCACCTTCATTCACCCATCATCATCATCATCATCATCATCAATAATTCACCTTCATCACCCTTTCATTCAGTCATTCAATCATTCAATAATTCATTCATTCATTCAATCATCACTTCCAAGGTTCGGGGCCCACCTTCATTCACCCATCATCATCACCATCATCATCATAACAAAAAAAAAAAAATCAATTTCTACTACATTTTGCACTACAGTGGATATAGGCCTCCTGGGGAAACCACTCTAAAAAAATAACAAGTCCAGTGCAGTACCTCTTTGGGTGGCTTGGAAATTTGCACATATTTCTCTGGTTTGACACCATATATATATATATATATATATATATCCACACACATACATTACCATTACCATTTACCATTCTTTATATTTTGTTTGACACCTTGTATATATATAATTTATATATATATATATATATATATATATATATATATATATATATATATATATATATATATATATATATATATATATATATATATATATATATATATATATATATATATATATATACTGTATATATACATTACTTTATTTTATTTACGTGTACAATAGAATTATTTCTGAATTTATTACCTGAAGATTACCTGGCTTTCTTATTTTGTTTTTTCAGTGTCAACCCAGGAGCCATTTCCCTTCTCGTTGGAAAGGGTGTATATTGTGGCAAAGATATACAACTGTATAAACATTCTCATATATTTTCATAACAATAATAATGCATGGAAACAATTGCGCATAGCTCACGAACCAATTACTCTATATTATTTTTGTTTTCACCATTGGAAAGAGCACAATTTTCCGATTCCGGTGATATATACAGTTATATACGTATCCGACCAAATAACGCAACCACGAGGTGGGGAACAGCTCGGAACCCGGCTAGCATCGCCGGAACAGAGACGGGTGAAGCGTAAATATTCGCATTTTGGCTCTTCATTTCAAATATTCATAGCGCAAAAAGTATTTGTCCTAGGAACTTCTAGTTTGTTTTATACTCATCAGCATTATTTGCCGTATTCATTCAGCCTAAATTTAAAACCATACACTTCGTAGCAACTAAATAAATCGAAAATGTTATATACCATATCAATCAAAATCAGATTTTTTTTTTTTTCGGTCACTGCATGGAAACAATTGTGCATAGCTCGCGAACCAATTACGCTATATTATTTTTGTTTTCACCATTGGAAAGAGCACAATTTTCCGATTCCGGTGATATATACAGTTATATACGTATCCGAGCAAATAACGCAACCACGAGGTGGGGAACAGCTCAGAACCCGGCTAGCATCGCCGGAACAGAGATGGGTGAAGCGTAAATATTCGCATTTTGGCTCTTCATTTCAAATATTCATAGCGCAAAAAGTATTTGTCCTAGGAACTTCTAGTTTGTTTTATACTCATCAGCATTATTTGCCGTATTCATACAGCCTAAATTTAAAACCATACATTTCGTAGCAACGAAATAAATTGAAAATGTTATAAACCATATAAATCAAAATCATAGTTTTTTTCTTTTTCGGTCACTGCTTGAGAACTATTGAAGATAAACAATTTCTGTTTTCAGATTTGGAAAGAGGAGAAAAAATACTATTATTTGAGCAAAAAAAAAATATATGGTCATCACTCACAATTTCGAGCTAGGATGGTGTGAAGACAATTGCATGGGAAATAATTGTATTCCGGACTCATTTACACTTTCATATTTCGATTTATTTACATTTTTTTTTATTTTATCATGTACTATAAATATTCCTCTTTCCATTGATATATGATACATCACAATAAACAGCATTCTGGTGGATGGAAATCACGAAAAATGTAAGGCTTCGACAACACTCATGAGCCAAATTCAAGACCCAAAATACTTGTCAAGTGCCTCCTTGGACTTATTGGAACATAATATGTCGGAGGGAGTTAACATAACTATGTCTTATTTGGACTTTTTGTAATCTATAAATAATTTCTAATGCAATGGAATTGAAAACAATATTATCCTTCTAGCACACAAATAATAACATGAAAAAGAGTCAATATAAAAGTCTCCTTTGTCTTTTCAGAACCAATTAAGTCTGTCTCATAATAGTTCGTGTTTATCGCTCACTTCCCCTCTGTAACTTTCTCTTTCTATCTATCTATCTCTCTAATGCATCTCCGTAACTCCCTTATACATTAACATAACTATGTCTTATTTGGACTTTTTGTAATCTTTGAATCATTTCTAATGCAATGGAATTGAAAACAATATTATCCTTCTAGCACACAAATAATATGAAAAAGAGTCAATATAAAAGTCTCCTTTGTCTTTTCAGAACCAATTAAGTCTGTCTCATAATAGTTCGTGTTTATCGCTCACTTCCCCTTCTGCAACTCTCTTTCTATCTATCTTGTCTTTTCAGAACCAATTAAGTCCGTCTCATAATAGTTCGTGTTTATCGCTCACTCCCCCTCTGTAACTCTCTCTTTCTATCTATCTATCTCTCTAATGCATCTCCGTAACTCCCTTATACATTAACATAACTATGTCTTATTTGGACTTTTTGTAATCTTTGAATCATTTCTAATGCAATGGAATTGAAAAATATAATATCGGACATTTTCCGAATACTTATATAAAGTCCCACAACGTCAGAGACTGTCGGAACGATGACGGAAATATCCGAAATACCGAAGTGCATGTCCGAGAGGCTGTAGCTAGTCCGACTAGTACGGGTTTCCGACTTCTAGAGGTCCGAGATGGCGAGGGTTTACTGTACTCGAGGGTGGTATAATCCGGGAAGTCTCGCTTCAACAGCGGGTCTTCCTCTCTCGGGTATTTCTGGTCCCCAAGAAGGACTGTGACGCGATGAGGCCGGTGATCGATCTGTCGTGCTTAAATCTGCATATCGTGAAAGACCACTTTCGTATGCTCACCATCAATCAGGTGCGGTTGGCGCTCCGTCCCGGATGCTGGGTAGTATCCCTGGATCTCAAGGATGCTTACTAGCATGTGCCGATAGCTCCTCGGTTCCAGAGTTATCTGGCGCTCCAGCTGCACGAAAGGGTGTTCACGTTCAACAGGTTGCCCTTCGGCCTCAATATCGCGCCGCGTGTCTTTACGAAACTCGTCAAACAGGCTCCGACTCCCCTGCTCCGTCAAGGAATTCAGATCCTGTTTTACTTGGACGACTGGCTCATCACCGCGAACTCTCCCACCCGTTGCGTACAGGACACTCTTCTTGTCATACAACACGTCACACGATTAGGTTTCAAGATAAACGTTCCCAAGTCATGCCTCACGCCGTCGCAGGTTGTGACGTGGGTGGGCCTCGACTGGGACATGGCGATCACGACTGTCAGACAGAGTCGAGTGAATGCTTTGAAAATTCGAAGGAAACTGTTTGCTGCATTGCACTCGGTCTCGATTACCAGGAAACTCTGGGACTCACTGATAGGGTCACTCAATTGGGCGTCTCTGACCATTCCCTTAGGGAGGCTCAGGATCAAACGCCTTATTCAGCTAGGCAACAGAGCTTTCCCGCTGATGCCTCCACATCGGCTTTGGCCGATTCCGCACTCAGTCCATTTCCAATTGACACACTGGGTCGTGAAGGGCACGCTCGCGAGGGCTGTGCCCTGGACGTCTCCCCCTCCGACCATCTGGGTAGATACAGATGCGTCCAGCGAGGTAGGGTGGGGTTACCAATCGAACACGGGACATCAAAATCAAGGCAGGTGGTCAGGACTCACTCATCTCCACATAAACGTCTTAGAACTGTTGGTCCCATTGTTCTTCCTGAGGGATCATGGGCAGGCCCTCTCAGGCAGGTCGATGGCCTTCAGGATGGACAACATGACCGCGGTTCATTGCATACAGAAACAAGGCTCCTCCAGGTCCGCCGTTCTTCAGGACCTGGCGGAGAAGTTATTTTACCAAGCAGACCGGTACATCACACTGTATGCAACCTACCTGCCCGGGACTGCCAATCTTTGGGCGGATGCTCTGTCGAGGGGACAAAGCACCCAGGTAGAATGGTCTTTCAAACAAACCGTATTCGACGACCTAGCGGCCTCCTGGGGTGTTCCGCAGGTAGACTTGTTCGCCTCCGACAAGACGAACAAGTTACCTGTGTTCCTGACTCGCTGGATTCGAACTCCAGCGGGGGGATCGGACGCCTTCAGCGAGGACTGGGGCAGGTGGCAGTCACTTATACGTGTTTCCGCCACCCGATGCACTTTTGATGTGCAAAGTCCTCCACAGGCTGAGAGAGTACCAGGGCAAAGTTTGGTTGATCGCGCCCCTCTGGCCAGCCCAAGCCTGGTACGCTCAGCTGAAGCGATGGTGCCCGAGTCCCGTTCCCCTGTCGGTCTCAGACTTCCACTTGGGATCGATTGGAGACCTAGGGACCACGTTGGCATTCGCATCGTGGATGTTTGTGAGGCAGGGTGGCTGCCCACGTTTGGAAGATCATTAACTCACAAGTTAACTCTACATTGGACACCTTCTACATGGAAGACTTACAAATCTCACTGGCACAGTTTTACTTCTTGGATAAACGACACGTCACAAACAACTCCATCAGTGGCGTTAGTGTTCCACTACCTCAATTATTTATTTGAGTCACGCCACAACATGTACAACACCCTTAGGAACCACCTGTCTGCCATTCGTGAGCCGTTTGAGCAGTTAACGGGGTTGGTCGTTCGTCAAAAGGAATTAGATTTCTTTATGCGAGCCTGCTTTAGGCTTAGACCACCCCCGCGTCAGCTTCCCCCTCAGTGGTCGCTGGCAAAGGCTCTCACACTCCTCTCGTCGGCTCCTTACACTATCTCTCCTACACCTGACAGATTACTTGACAAGACACTGTTTCTTCTAGCTTTAGCTACGGGTGAGAGGGTCTCGGAGATGGCTGCCATGTCTCGGGCCCAGAATTGCTTGAGGTTTTCCCCCATCCTCGGCACCGTCACTTTGGCCCCGTCTGTTCATTTTGTTGCGAAGAATGAACGAGAGTCACACATTTTTCAACCATTTACTGTCCCTGCTTTGAAAAGGGGACGGGTGCATCATAATTTATGCCCGGTTAAATCACTTCATACCAGGCCCACCAGGCCGGGGTCAGGGTTGGCGTTGTGGGTGGCTCCTAAGACCGGTAGGAGGTTGGGAAAACATGCTGCGGGGATTCGCCTGTGTCGTGTCATTCGGGTTAGTAACCCTCATATTAAAGGCTCTGCGCACGACATCAGTTCGTACGCTGCTACTCTACGGTTTTTAACTAACCATTCGCTTGCGGATATTGCTGACACAGGTCTCTGGTCTTCCCACAACACATTTGTCTCCTCCTATCTGTCAATGTCCACGGACAGACCCGGGCATCCTTGTGTTGTGTTTGGCCAAAGGGTTATATAGGGGTATGACCTGCACTGTCCTTCTCTCTTATGTCCTTCTCCTGTCCTACCATGTCTATTTTGGGGGGGGGGGGGTAGACGGGGAAAGTGGAGTGAATTGCACGATACATGTACTTGCACCTAGGTTTAACCCTCCTGGCCCGGGCTGTATCTCCAAAGGACAGGGTGGGCTACCCGGGCGATCTGGCCGAAAAACGTCTAGGCCTAGGCTACCGTATTTTGGTTAATTTTAACTGTTAGAAATTTGCCATGCATCTATAAATGTAGTGCGGTTTCCAATCTGTAGACTGGCGTTGAGTAGAGCTCTCTAAGTCAACTGGTTCAGTTGTGTGACGATTTTAGTGGAGAGCATTTTCAGGCGATGTTAGCAATACGACGATCTTTTCACTACTGAAACAACGACATACAGACATACAATAACAATCGAGTCTTCTCCTTCTTGCTTTCGGAGGTGCGGTGACGCAACGATCGGCTTTGTTTACATGCGTCGGACGCACGGCGTTCAGACCAAGCTGAATAGGCTTTCAAGCTTACTATCTCCTGAAAGGACACCCGGGCACCAGCCCTTATTTCGTGGGGTCATATTAAAATGACACCCGGGGAGGAAGGGTTAAGGAACATTTCCTAGGTTAAGAAATTGGGTTTTCTAGTATTATGGTATTTTTGTCTCTGGGTATGTATGGGCCTCATACCTCATTCTTCTAATTAGAATTTTGTGTTCGTCGGTTCGCCGACTCATTTTCACCTCATCACATTATGTACAGTACCCCTCTTCAGCACGTGTCTCTGTTCACTCTCTTTATGTGGGTTTTCATTACTGTCTTCACACTGTACACCTGAGTTAAGTGCTAGTCGCTTCTCACCATGGTTTTCATGATCGCATCCTGCACACGTTCCACTGTTCTGTGCATCTCGATGTCTCCTTCATACCTTAAGGGTATTCCTACTGTCTTCTATACAAACAGGGGGGGGGGGGGGGCATCCTATATTCATAATCATTATGAAATACGCCATTCTTTATCATCAGCTAAGTTATCCCATTGATTACGACATGACTACCTGATTCTCTTGATATGCACCTGTCAGTACAATCTTTCTTAAACTCTCTTGTTTATATGTTTGTCTTTCATTGATCCTGATATTTACTAAAGTGTGTGTTTTCAGCTTGGATGTCCGCCTCCAATTTGGTACTCTAGCTCTACGTTGGAGACGTAGAGGCTACTACTAAATTGGGAGGTTTGACATTCTCCCAATACCAAAGAAGGAAAACCTTCTATTTGGTAGGTAGCCTCGTAGTATCCAACGTCATAGTATCCCACCCTCACGCCGTACCCCTGCCCATCCAATCTTGTCTATTTAACTTGATACCTGGATGATCTAATGAACCCGGTCGGGTTGTACGGTAAGCCCATGACAACGGCTTAAGGAGCCAGATAGGACGGCCAAGATCTTACAATTTTCTCCTTTCTTTCTCATCAATATTTTAATTTTTCCTTTAAATAGTAGCCTCAAAAGTATGTACAACATACCTAGTAGAGAGAGTAGGTGCTACTCTAGATGTTATCGATTAATCACGCTATGGATTACGATAATTGCCCGCTCCATAACGGAACGGAATTATACGAGAAGTATATAGCTCTACGTTGGATACTCCGAGGCTACCTACCAAATAGAAGGTTTTCCTTCTTTGGTATTGGGAGAGTGTCAAACTTCCCATTTTCACAGGAGAACTACTGGTTACATAAGAAGTAGGCACTGTTTTCAACAAATCATCTAGTAAAGGATCATCCAACTGAAGAGATTTATGGGCGACATTCTTGCAATACAGTACGAAAGTGGATCTAATATGTAGTAAAATTGTCTTACATTTACTGTCAGAGTGGGTGAGAAAGCCATTGCGAAGAACTGAACACTGTGGGCAAGATTTAGATAGCCACCGACCTCTTGAGCTGTCCAAACAGGTTACACATTTCACACACAGTTTATGTCTTAACACAGCAAGGTTTGCACAGCCAAGGCCGGAACAAAACGTATACCCACTCGGATCCATCGCTCCCTCCCGCCGGGGGGTTGCAAATCCTCCTAGGCGTCCCGGGTGGTAACTTGGCTACCGCATATGAGGGTTGAAAAAAATTCAAGAATCAATGCTCATAGGGACATGCTAGGCTGGAAAGCTAAAAATGTAAAAACCAACGCTAGTGAGAACAAAAATAGTGGAACTAAAACTAGACCCTATTCTGCTAGGACTTGAGGTGGAAATGTCCTGTGGGCGACGGCCAAGCCGGGGACCCCAATAGACAAAGTGAAGTAAAATTTCGCTTCCCGAAAATTTACCACCGCCGGCAAAACTAGACAAAATAATTTCGACCTATCTTGTGCCAAACAAAGATAACTCAAAATCAACATAGCTCTAGACACTTCCGGAAATTTCCCGGCGGGGAAACCGTGTGAAGTGACTAGAGTCACGTTGTCTCAAGTCTCACTTAACAAATCCCGCCGGAAGGGCCAACCCTCCAAGCCACTAGATATCACAACGTGCACACATTATGGCATAGTTATACATTAATTAATCAATCAATAAATAACACATCCTAGCCATTACTAAAACACCTACAGGAGGCCAACTAGATGGGGGCATGTGGTAGAATAAATCACAAGCACAAACCTGGCATCCAGCGAAGCACTCCAACACCCATCATGCAGCAACAGGAACGTAGGCTGAAAAGCATCATGAACAAGTGCCAAGTCCCTCACTAAGTGAGACAAATTGAATCGCAAAAGTTCCTCTCAATGGAAGATAACACCGCTTAACCCACCTGAATAGATAGCCAAAAAGTGGGCCCAGGATCCTCTAAAAGAAGCCTCATGTTTATAAGAGCTAAAATAGAATACACCTAGGGAAATAAAAAACACACGTGGGAGCCTTGCCTTATCACAACAAGAGATCATAACAAAGACCTTTGCCAAACACCCGGAAAACAGTCTCCAAAGGCGAGTGGGAAAAGGTGTACACAGCCTAGCTAATCTATAAGCTATCCTGACTTCAGCATAAGCATATACATATGAGAAAAGACTCGCTAGTCGGAAGGCAGGAGAAGAATGAAGCGTGAGGCTGGGCACACCTCCGAACACGTCCGGACCCGACGGCGCCTAGGAGAAGAAGGACATAAGCGTCCAGATAAGAGCTGGATGACGCGCAGAATAACATCAGACGCAGATCTTGTTTAACCCATGGTGCCCGGAAGGGCTCTGAGGAGCCCATAACAAACTAGGGCCCAAAACACGGATGGGCTCTTGAGTACCGTAAGCTTGAACGCCTATTAAGCGTGTTTTGAAAGCTGTGCGTCCGACGCATGTAAACAAAGCTTGTCTTTGCGACACCGCACCTCCGAAACCAAGAAGGAGACGTCGGATCAAAGTTGTTGTTGTATGCATTTACGAGATTAGTGTCTGCAAATGTCCGATATCGCTAACATCGCCTCGAAACTTTCTCCACGGAAATCGTCATCACAACTGAACCAGTTGACTTAGAGAGCTCTACTCAATGCCAGTCTACAGATAAGAAACACATCTACGTTTAGAGATGTGAGTGAATTCTCTAGCAGTTAAAATAGCAAAGATACGGGTAGCCTATTAAAGATGTTTTTCGGCCAGATCCCCCGGGTTTCGCGGATATCCTACAGAAGGCGAAACCGGTCTGTGAGGGTAATTAAAAAAACTAGCAGTGGTACCCACATCATAAGGATGACTCCGTGAGTGGTTTTGTTGTTGTTGTTGTTCCCCAGGCTGCCTGGCCGAACAGCCCCAAGGCCCCGAGCAAGGCTATAACCGAGCGCCCCCACAGAACTCTCCCTGTAGTGGCGTAGCCAGGGTTTTCTCAGCAGGGGGGCACCACTATCATGGGAGGGGCACCTGATACTCAGGGCCAGGTAGAGACTTCATTGGGCCCCTATAAATTGATAGGCGAGCGCAGCGAGCCAATCCAGCTGGGGGGTTCGGGGGGGCGCTGCGAGGCCCCCCCCCCCCCCCCGAGATTTTTTTTTAATTTAATTTCTTAATAGACTCAATCTGAAGCCAATTTTGTTTTATAAATAGCACATTATCAAACTAATGATTCTAAGGAACTCCTCTTTGATTTTATCTTTAGCTTTGTCTATATGGTTAATCATTAGCCTATATTGTATTAAACTCAACTAATACTAACTCAATTAACATAACCAATTTGGTATATAAATACTGTAAACACACAATCCTCTCAGAGCCTCATTAAACACTTGTACTGTATATTTGTGGACAGACATTTTGGAAATTAGAAGCTAATTCGCATAATTGAAACTGAACCAAAGAAATCTTGTGAGACATAATCAGAGGAATATCCTTTACATACAAAAATGACTACTGCATAATCTAAGGGAGGGTTGAAGGGAGAGCTTTATTGATTCACTTAAGTTATGAAATAGTAATGTACAGTACTTGCAGGATTAGGCTATACTGTACATTGTAGTGATATGGTGTACTGTATAGGCCTAATCTCTATATTTACAGTTTAGTGACATTATTGTGTTTACACAATGCCTGCAAATTATTTTAGAGTTGAATAGATAATAAGACATCATGATAATTGTACAAGAAATGCCACAAACCAAAAACATTTCTTACTTAGTGTCCTCCCTCGTCCCTCTTTTCACCACGCAGCAATCAGCTGAACGATTATAAAAAAAAAGTTTCCTAGCATTCATTCGAGAAATAATTTTTTTTTGTAGTAATATTTTGTTTTCTTTCTGCCTTAAATTAACTGAACATGTTTAAACTTTATATATTAAGAATAAGAAATAGTTCAGATATAACATTACTATTCAATTTTCCAATCTAGGATGGATAAAAAATCAGGTGACAGGTGACGGTATTGAGGGATAAGCCTTTACAACTGTACCTCATTGCTACTATCTACTTTCCTAGTTTTCTGAAGAGCGTAGAGAGGGGAGAAGGGGTGTTGGAGAGAGAGGAAGCTGTTGGAGTGGCTTTGTTGTGTGTGTTATTAGTCTGTAATCAAAGCTCCAACAGGTATGAAAACGATAGAAAACGAGCCTCCAACCGATGATTAAGGCGGTAACTATCATAATGTTATACTCCTTTACAAATGTTCACTGTTACTGCTGTTGGTGAAGTGATAATTTTAAATGGAGATACTTATAATCTTTAATAATTTTAATTATTGTTTTAGGTGGTGCTGCCTTCTATCCAGGAGTTCCTAACTTCCTATTGAATACAAATTAACAATAACAAATTAGGTATACATGTACAGTAGGGCTGTGGTGTCTGGTGGGGGGGGGCACAGGTTTCTCGTGGGGGGGGGCACGTGCCCCCCCATGGCTACGCTACTGCCTCCCTGCCTACTACAATAAAAGCCTGGGTGACCGAAGCCACTACATGGCGGGGAGCTGAGGAGGGCGCGGAAATGCCCGGAAAACCAAAGCCAAACCCAGGGCCCTGTGCTCCTCCGCAATTATGAAGAGAAAGTTGAGGGGCAAAGGAAAAATGTGACGCTTTGGCCTAGAAGTTGGCAGATCGGGAGGTCAATCCATGGAAGAGACGCCGTCACTCGAGATCTAGAAAATATATAAGTAAAAGGAACAGTCAGAATAAGCTATGGATATGGCAGAGATCGCTCAGTTCTCACTCTGATAGACCAGCCCATCACCACATGACTAGAACCCAATCCTCTTAGCATCAGCTAGGAAAGGCCCTAGAAAGCCGCCTTTGGCGGGGGGATAGCTCCCCTATTTCAACCCCTTTCGGGGTTGGGCACCTGCCCACGATGTGTGGTAATCGTATATTTTTACTCTCCTAGGCGGGTCGTTTGAACGGCGAGCCTGGAGTTCAAAGATTGGCCATTACTTACATAAGGCCTATCGTCAATGATGGAGGGGCCACTACTAAATGAAGTTATTACCCTATTGATAATGCAAAACTATTGAACAAACTTAAAAAGTGTATGTTATTTGGTCTCTATATACCTGTACCGTAATCTGTGAATCATTTCCGATATGATGGAATTAAAGAAAACATTTTTTCACCAACTCATAATCAGCAAAAATTACATAAATGTCAATTAAAAACAGGTTACAATATTTCCCCATCATTTTGTGTAGACACACTTTCAAGGCGAAAACATACTGTGAAAAAAAACAATAAATAAATAAAAGGCAAACTTCCAACGCTGGGAAGCTCGGCACCTATCTGGAGAAAGACGGGGGAATATTTTTGTTTTATTTTCTTATTTATCTACGTGCTGGAAGTATATTATATTTTTCAATTCCATCAGATTAGAAATGATTCATAGATTACAAAAAGTCCAAATAAGACATAGTTATGTTAATGTATAAGGGAGATAGATAGAGATTTGCTAGGTCCACGCGATCGATAAAATACGAACATATATGAGACGGACTTAAGTTTCTTAAAAGACAAAGGAGACATTTTTATTGACTCTTTTTCATTTTATTATGTGTTGGAAGAATAATATTTTTTTCAATTTCATTGTACAGTATTAGAAATTATTCATAGATTAAAAAAAGACCAAATAAGACAGTTATATTTATGTATAAGGGAGATAGATAGACACACACACATTTGATGCATAAATAACATTCTTAATAATTTATATATACCTAGACTTAGGACGCCACCCGTGTACAATCCCGACTTTTCCGTGTTGTGGCCGACTTTGGAACTTTTGGGGCTACCGTGTCCAAACGAATCTGTGTATACAGTATAAAACACGTGTATATCAAGACCCGACGGTGTATTATCGAGACCTGACTGTATATATATATACAGTACAGTACCTGTATATAAATATACAGTACAGTAAACCCTCGCTATCTCGGACTAATTGGGGGGAGACCCAGTCCGAAATGTCCGATTTTCCGAGATGTCCGAAGTCCGACTTATGTCCGACTTAGGAGAGGAAAATTTCCGAATTGGAAGAGGGAGTCCGAGCCACCAGAGAAAACAGAGACTTCCCTATGAATAACAACATAGATTCAAGATAAATTACAGTACCTGTACAGTATCCAGCAGACATATATTATAAATATCACTTTCCTTCTCCATTTCACTGTCCTTCTCCACCTCATTGTAGCCTTAGATCTCGTAATTTGCCCTTAGATCTCGGAATTTTCCGAGATATATGACACGTGTCCGACAGACCATGTGGGCCCTCGGAGTTTTCCCCTTACATCTCGGAATTTTCCGAGATATACGGCGAACTTTCCGAGAGGCCGATGCCAGTCCGAGAAGTGCGGGTTTCCGACTTCTAGAGGTCCGAGATAGCGAGGGTTTACTGTATATATATTTTTTATTTATTTTGTTTATTAACCCAACCTAACCAAGACGGTGCAAGTTTCTCATACAAATGCGGGACAAGTTTTGGGGGTAACATCTTCAGTAACCTAGGCTAAACTAAACTTTGTTAACTGTAGGCCTATTTAACTATATTTTCATTCATATGGCTTTGTATATTTTTTGCCTCAAATCACGTATATATTGCATATATGATCATTGTGACTCCTTACAATTTGAAATACCGGTAACTCAGGCACATACCCTTTTTATTTTATATTTTTTTTTAGCTGGGGGTGGCAGACTCAAGACAAGCCCAAACAGGGACAACACAACAACAACAACAAATAAATAAATAAATAAAAAACACACACACACAAAAACAAAACATAAATTCACACACATCTAGGTTGCCCAGGTGAAGACACAGAGACCAGGGATCACCAAGGGCACTCCAGCACTCCCCCCGCCCCCGACCTCACGGAGAGGTTTCGGTCTCAGCAGGCAGACACGCAGCGGAGCGCCGCTCACCACAGTGCCCGCCCATCACGCATCCAGGCACACCCCTCATATACACCGTTCCCCAGACCACGCGCCTGACTGACTATTATCTAGTCCAACTGGCGCCCGATCCCCTCTCCCAAACTACCGCGTTTTCACTCATCTATTCATTCCTATTTATTACCACTTCTCTTACCTGATCTATAGTCATTCCTTTATCTCCCAACGCTTGTACTACACAATTTCTCCATCTCAATACATGACCTAAATTACATATTGTCCGAAAAATCTCTTTTGCTAGCCTGCTGTATATTGTTCGTACAGTACCATGAATCATTTGAAAATCATTATGATACCTAGAAGCTATTGTACAGTACTTACTGCCTCTGGTTCTTTCTTAAGTAATTCTTGGACTTTTTGCACAGCACTCTGCGTCTGGAAAAGAAAAGGGGATCTTTTAGTTCGAGTTACAATTGAAAGGTTTATATATATGGCAACAGTGCCATTCCGCTATTCTTCTTCATCATCGGACGTCTGTCTCGACTGTCTTCGAAAATTACATCAAATGATCAACCAATTTTATTGGATTTCCCCAATGACATCACACCATTTAGCCAATCACCTCTCAAACAGGTGCGCAATTTCCCAGAATGCCACATTTTGATGAAGGAGAGGGTTCTTGCCGGCTCCAAGCCTTCATCGTGTGTCATGGCGTCTCTCTGTTGGTTGTACTCCCACACGTCATTCAAATTTGTTTTTATTCAAATGTCCAGTAATGTCCCTGTAACAAAGGTACGCACTAACTTTGTCAATTAAAGGAGTGCATGGCGTTTCAGGGTGGATGGGACTCGATAGCCTTGGTCGGCAACCCATCTAGGGGAGACAACCTTATATGGCGTCTCTATGTTGGTTGTACTCCCACATTTCATTCAAATTTGTTTTTATTCAAATGTCCAGTAATGTCCCTGTAAGAAAGGCACGCCCTAACCCTGTCAATTAAAGGAGTGCATGGCATTTCAGGGTGGATAGGACTCGATAGCCTTGGTCAGCAACCCATCTAGGGAAGACAACCTTATAAAAATCCGGGTGGTTGGGAATAGTCAGCCTTGGTCGGCAACCTGTCTAGGGGAGTAAACCTGATACAAATCCGTACTACTTATCTAAGTGAAAGGCAGGTTAGTGGATGGACTAGCCGAACACCACTGTAGAAAATATAGGTTTGAGTCCTGAAGGGAAGAATGAAAACCTAATATTTAGTAGTGGCCCCGGAATCATTGACGATGCACCTTACAACAGTTATGGCCAATCTTTGAACTCCTGGCTCGCCGTTCAAACGACCTGCCTAGGAGAGTAAAATATCCAGATAGCCAAATCTTTGTGAGCGAACGCTCAATTAACACCCACAGACTCATCCGTATAATGATGTGTGTACCGCTACTGGAAAAAAACAGTAAAAAATAAGTAAATAATAAAATAAAAATATTAAACATGATCTAGCAGGTTGCGCTTCTCATGCGTCTGCTGTTATCTTGCACGTACCCAGCCCTTATCTGGGCTGTTATGTCCTTCACTGATATAGCAAGACTCTCTTAGCGATACAGCAGATGAATGGGAAGGGGATGGTGGGAGGGCGGGAAACGTCAATGATTCCGGGGCCACTACTAAATATTAAGTTTTCATTCTTCCCTTCGGGACTCAAATCTATAATTTATTAGTGGCCCCTCCATCATTGAAGATGCGCCTGATGTCACAAGTCTGGAGGGGGACATTCATCGAGAATATCAAAACCACTAATAAATTACCAAGATCGAGAAAAATATGCAAAATTCAGATCCAGTTTAATAAAAAAGGTATAAAGAAGGTACAGGTAGCATTCTTAAAGTAAGACCTGAAGTGCTGTAATCCTTACGTTTTATAGAACAGTAGATTACGGCACACATATACTATACATATAGAATATGGCATAATATGTACATTATTTCATTATAAAATAAAGGTACAACATTTATGTACTTCTGATTATTTCCAAAAAATAACAAGTACAGTACTGTACTTAACTTGGTACTCTATTACAAAAATAGTATGTACAATCGCGCTAAGAAGTCATGACTCGCTTTTTCTAAGGATCGGACAATAGTTCCCAAATCTGGCTACCGCTGGCAACTCTCCACTGCCCCATGGAGCCCGGTCGTTTCCTAATTTTAAACTATAGGTCTTTGGATATTCCCAATAATTGGCCTACTTAGAAAATTAACCTATTTATGCCCTATAAATGTTGGTTGTTGTTGTTCCCCAAGCTGCCTGGCCAAACAGCCCCGAGTCCCTGAGAAAGGCCATGGCCACGATCGGGCTTTCCCACAGAGCTCTCATTGAGTGTAGATTGTGTTGTTGGCGTAAGTGGTTGTGTGAAATGCAGTCTTCTATGATGTGTTTAATGGTATGGGGTGCTGTGTTACATCCCGGGCAGGGGTCGACAACGGAGTCATCCAGTCTCTTCTGATAGCTCAGGAGAGCTGGATGGTGTCCGCATCTCAGCCTGGCCAGGTGGACTCTGTCCTCGCGAGGAAAGGAGGATTCAGAAGGATGGATTTCGGGAGGTCGTGCATGCAGCTGCGTGTTGTCTGTGAGTGAGTGGATGGATCGGTGAGAGATAGGAGTATGGATGTGCTTCTGGAAGTTGGTTCGGGGTGGGCAGGGAGGGAGAGAGGACAATAATTGTGTGTGATACCGTGTGCTGGGTGTTGTTTTGATATTTCTTGGTATCTGTGGGTGTGTTGCCATGTAGTTTAGTGGGTGGTCTTGGTTCGTGGAGGCTGCTGCCAGGAATTGAGTGCCTCTCATGTCCAGATGGTCTTTGACTTTGAGGATTTTGGTTTCTTGATGTAGGTGATCTGTGGGTGCAGTAGCTGTGCAGCCTGTAATGATCTTCAGGTCTTTGTTTTGAATAGTCTGTAAGGTCTTATGATGTGTTTCAGCTAGGTTAGAAGCCCAGGCTGGGCTTGCGTATTCCATCACTGATCTTATGTATTGTTTATATACTGTGGTGGTAGTTTCTTTGTTGTGTCCAAATTTTGTGTGAGCAAGTGACCTGAGGGTGTTAAGTCTGGGTGTCAGTTTCTTTTTAATGGAGTATCATATGTTACTCCTAGGATTTTGTGTGTGTGTGTATGTGTTAGGGGTGTGTTGTTTATGGTGAGTTGAGGGATGTATTCGTGTTCTCCTGTCCAACTTGTGAGCAGGGTTGCGGTGGATTTGGCTGGGGCTAGATTAAGTCTGTTTGTAGTGCACCAGCCATGTAGTGTGTTGAGATGGGGTTGAAGGAGATCTGTTACTCTTTTTGGGTCATGGTGTGTGCATGTGAGTGTCATGTCATCTGCATAGGAGGCTAAGTTTATTTGGGGCGTATTGGGTGTAGTTATATCGTGCATGTACAGATTGAAGAGTGCGGGCGATAGAACGGATCCTTGTGGGACTCCGTTTGGAAAGTTTCTGATTTTAGATGACTGACCGGCAAAAGATACGTGTGCACATCTGCCTGCTAGGAAGTTGGCCAGCCACCTTTTTGTGTTGTTGTGCATGTTTGTGTTGTAGACTTTGTTTGTTAGGTTGTGGCGGGGGATGGCATCGAAGGCTTTACTAATGTCGAGTGTGGCTAATAGTGATCTGTGTGGTGGTCTAGCTGAGTTGATGCCGTCGAAAGCTCTTTGTGTAAGGTCTGTGAGAAGAGTGTTTGTGGAGTGCAGTGGCCTAAAGCCATGTTGTGTTGGAGCTAGGGGTAGGTCAGGTGTAATTAGTTGTAATACTAGGCGTTCCATGACTTTGGAGGGGGAGCAAAGGAGTGTGATGGGGCGGTGCGAGGAGGGTAGCGTGGGGTCTTTGTTGGGTTTGGGGAATGTGATGATGATACCATGCTTCCAAATGTCTGGTATTGTGTTGTGTGAATAGCTGTAGTTTGATATGTTAGTGAGTGCTTGTATGCCTTGTGGTTCCAGGTGTCTGAGGTGTATGTTGCTTATGTTGTCTAGGCCACAGGTGGGTGAGTGCTTGAGATTGTTGATGATATGCTTTGTCTGGTGATTGGTGAAGGGTGTATAGTCAGGGTCTGTGGGGAATTGTCTCTTATGTCGGATGACACGTCGGTCGTGTTTGTGAGGTTTTAGGTGGCTGACATGTGAGAAGTGATTGATGAGAGTGTTTGCTTGTTGTTTACATGAAGGAGTAGAGTCTGTTGTTGTGATTGCAGCATGTGATTGTGTTGTGTTGCTGTTGGAAAGTGTGATACTGTTTAGTGTTTTGTAGAGTTTTTTGGGGTTTGTTTTGTGATCAAGTGTTTGTAGGAAGTTATTCCAATTTAGTTTTTGTTGTTCTTGTATTTTGTTGTTAGTTTGGGTGTTGAGTGCTTGAATTTGTTGTGTGATGTCTTGTGTGTGGGGTGCTGGGGAGTGTTTCAGTATGTCGCGTTGTCTGATGAGGTTTTGAATTTCTGGTGTGAAGTTGGGGTTGTGTCTTTTTCTGTTACCTCTTGGAATGTGTTTCTTGTCAGCGTTTTGGATAGTTTTATTGAGTATGTGTACAGCATTGTTGATGTTAGTGATGGGTGTACTGTTTAGAGTTGTGAAGTGTTGTTCTGTCTCATTTGTGAATGCTTCCCAGTTAGCTCTTTTATAATTGGTGTATGTGTGTTTGTGGCTAGCTGGGGTGAGTCTGGTTTTGGTGGTGATAATGATCGGGAGGTGGTCAGAGCCTAAGGTTCTGACCACCCTCCAGGATGTTGTGGGGGCGAGTTCTGGGGAGCAAAAGGTGATGTCTGAAGATGATGGGTTATAGAGGGCTTGGTGAGGAATATGGGTATGTTGATGGATGTCGTTAAGGATGATGAGGTTATCGGTTTGGTTTTGTAGTACCAGCCCTCTGTCTGTGTCGGGGTTGTCGACAAACCAGGCCGACGTCTTGGCGTTGAAGTCACCACCCAGGATGATGTGTGGGGTGTTTGTGATGTGTTGTAAGTGTGGTCTGTATTCATTTGGTACTGTAGGGGATGTTTGGGGAGGGATGTATGTGTTTATGATGGTTATGTTGGAGTTGTTGCCAGTGCGTATTTTAATTGACTGTATTTCTGTTGTGTTATCATTTGGGGGGAGGAGGGATTTGGTTTGTACACTGGTTACTATGTATATTTCTTTGTGTACCAGGGTGATGAGTCCACCGCCCCCGCCGACAGCCCGGTCTTGTCTGATGGTGGTGAAATTATGAAATGTGGGTGTTTTTTGTGTTGTGCGGAGTTTTGTTTCTTGTAAGATGGCAATGTGTATGTTGTGTTGCTTGATGAAGTGTGAGAGTTTGTGTTTCTTTGTGTTGATGCCATCTATGTTCAGTTGAAGAATGTTAATGTTATGTGCACGATGTATGTTGGGTGCTGCTGCACGAGGATGGGGTGGGGGTGGGGGTGAGGGGGGGGGGGGGGGGGGGAGGGGTGAGGGGCTGGGGGGGAGCAGGAGATGGGGGTTGGAATGGATTAGAATGGGGTGTGGTGTGTTGAGTTGAGGATGTGGATGGTATGGGAAGGTTAGGTGGGTTAGGGAGGAGAGGTGGATGGGTTTTAGGGGGGGAGTGGATGATATGGGAAGGTTAGGTGGGTTGGGGAGGAGAGGTGGACGGGTTTTAGGTGAGGGATTTGACTGGGAGAGGGAGGGGCATGAGGAACAGGTCCAGGTGTTTGTGTAGTGCTTCTTGGAGGCAAGTGTTGTGCAGGTGAAGTGGGTCCAGTTCCCGCATGAATTGTAGAGAACTGAACCCTTAGTATGGCGACTCGAAGTGATGGGTTTTGAGCAAGTGAATATAAGTAATGTTTGTTTACAATTTCTTTATAGAATAATGAGAGTAATTAATTTACATGCGCTATCTAGCATGTTGCACTCCCAGGCCCGTAGGAACAGTAGGATATTCAGCGACCGAGTCAGTCATTGTCAGGATATGAGGGGGAGTATATCTCTTTGCGTCAGGCTGGGAAATTAGGTATAGCCCGGCAGCCCGGATATGTTGCCGGGCAAGTGTATTTTAATGTTGGTCTGCCCGGCGGTTGCCCGGGGGACAAGTCGAATTTTTTGCCTTTTAACCCTTGAAAAATGCTAAAATAATTATAAAAACAAACATACACACTTTCCATAAATATAAATAAAGTATAAGAGACAGGCAGATGTATCTACTATTTCCACTTTCAACGACCATTGGTTACTGGTAACGTAACGGCTGGTTTTCGATTCACGTTAATTTCACGTCACTATTCTCTCTATCTCCTCTCCTCTCCTCCTCCTCCTCCCTCCCCCCTGTAGGCCTACATAATATTATAACCATTGGACGGTTGGATAGAGAAGAGGTACTTCCGAATAGGCGGCTCGCTCGCCGCTCTTTATCAATAACATTAGTGTTTCAATTGTCGCCGGGGAAGCACGTGTTTAGTGAGAAAATGTACTATAATGAGTGTGTCTAAGAAACAACCGGCTTCCTTTACAAGATTCTTAACACTAAAACAACCACCATCAACAAGTACAGTACAACTAGGTAAAACCGGTTTTAAAATAGTTTGTTAACTTTTTGTATCTAGCCTAGTCAGTCTGTCAGACGATAGATTTCTCTTATTGACTCGCCTCTTAAGTGAAAATTGTTGGTAAGCTACTCCACCTATGTTTTCTACCTAAGATATTTACTTAATGTTACAAAAATGTGTTTATAAACAATCTTAAGGATTTAGTTACACAATTTTTAATACAAAAATATATATATGATACTCTGCAGTCTCTGTTCTCCTACTGTACAATGTAAAGTATGCCTAGGCCTAAATAAAACTATATGTATTGCCAGACAACTTGATCCCTGAGGGGATGGGTACAAACTAAGCTCCAGCATAGAGGCAACGTTCAGTTCGTTCGATTTTGTATCTTGTTTCGTGGGAGGGTTGGTAATTGATAATGTCTAATCGCGAATTATTATTTGTGTATGGGGGTTCAAGTGAAATGTGTGTTATCATAGTCATACTGTTGGAATGGCTGTGGTGGTGTATTTAGTTTGTAACCAGTGTAATCAATTCGATCATGCTGATCAGGGTCTTGTATTCACGTTCTAAATACAACACTGGTCTACTTCACCCTTAATGTCTGCCATTGCAGACATTGGTTGGGTGGCCATGGGCTTAAGTAATAAGTACCGGGTGTCGAATGTCGATTAAAGATGACTTTATCACTCACTTTCTGGACATATTTCTATTTTCTATATACAAAAAAAAAAAAAAAAAAAATCAGCCATATTTATTATCATAAACTAAAGCTAGTCCTTCGCATTCATTAGAGATGTGAACCATGAATTTTGCAATATAATATCTACACTTACACACACACACATACAGACAGACAGACTGACAGACAGACAGATAAATCGATAGATAGATATTAGATAGATAGATAGTTATTTATTTAGTTCAGATTTCAGAATGAGTTTTCTGCAGAGGTTTACCTTACTTAATATTCAACATGAGTATGATTTCATAAGTTTTCTATAATATAACTGTACACTGACAGCTTATTACTTACTGGTACCGTATTAGTTATTTTTGACATATTAATTAGATAACTAATCATCTGATGGTATTGCATTGTTTGTAACTTTGTCACTGTCTTTATATGCTAACTTGTGAAAGCTATTGTTTTGCTATGTGCAACCTTTGTATTTCCCTAAGAAAAAAAATCTATTGAATAAAACAAAATAACTAAAAAACATTATATACTGTATATACAGTATATAGCATAATTTGTATTAATTCAACAAATTTCATATTCAGGGCAAGTACAAAAATATCAGGGCAAGTAAGGAATATATCAGGGCAAGTAAATTTCTGAATTCACTAGCCCGGGGCAACTAGATCTGGAACACTAATTTCCCAGCCTGCTTTGCGTTTATATTCACCTTTGTCCTTTTACACTTGCCTTTCCATCTTCCGTTTTTATATGGGTCTCCCTATGGGTTATTATATATTCTAAAAGTTAAAAATTCATCGTTTGTCTATACAAATTACAAGCTGTTCTCGAGTATTCAAGCTTTCTTCCAAAATATACTGGAGACCGCTTGTTTTTCAGGCAGACTGTTGTCCCACAGAGAATTAAATGTGGAAAAAAAATCTGTTATATGTTTATTTATGTGAAATTATTGACACTTATGATTTGAATATTAGTTTTATCTGTTGGTTTTAATTTTATGAGATACTTTTCTACCAGTATTGTTGGTTTAAAAAGTAATACAAGCATTAAGAGACTTGCTCCACATTTTAATCCTGAATCTAGTGAGCGAAATACTACGAGTTTCAAATTTTTTCGTTCGGGTTAGTCTCAACTTTCGTATTATTTGGTTTGCTCTCACATAATGAGATAAATATATTGTAACAATATATTGTATATCCTTCAATACAGTTCTCCCCGGTGTGTAATATATGAATATAGTAGCGCCTCAATAGTTGCCAGATAGCACTTTCTGAACAAAAGGTACTGGGAATCGAGTCATGACTTCTTAGCGCGATTGTACAGTACTTAAAATTAAAATTGCTCCTGACATTGCAAGTTTGGTTTCGTGAGCTGCGCGTCGCTCCGACCGGCTTTGTTTACAAACGCTTCGACACACGGCTTTCAAGCTTACGAATTTTAAAAGGACACCCGGGCTCCTGCCCTTCGCAAGGGGTGTCATTTTAAAATGACACCCGTGGAGGAAGGGTTAAAGCGTTCTTTTCACCCGTAATCCACCTCGCACTCCCTCCTTTCCACTGGGTTTCCTGGGCACAACATACATCCACTCGTCGTCTCTCTAGCATCTCCGTAATCTCACCTGTCCTTCCTTTCATAGTAACCTACCCACATTCACATTTCCGAACCTAAACTCCACCACCCGGATGATCACTACAAGACCTAGGAACACTTATTATTGAATGAGTTTTAGGCAACGCAACTTCAATAATATTTAGATCTGACTCAAACAACCAGGTCTCAGTGAGGCAAAATATATCGAGACCGAGCTCATCCAAGACCTCTATTGGGCTATCATAAGGACAATTTCTACTTGAAGCAAAATGAGTTAGTGGCTCTGTGACTGATGAGGAGTTTACACAATTTATGCATTTAGGGGAAGCTATATTTGGGCAGCCTATATTCCTATATTCTTGCCAGGAGGGGAGCATCTCCGCAATCTCACCTGTCCTTCCTTTCATAGTAACCTACCCACATTCACATTTCCGAACCTAAACTCCACCACCCGGATGATCACTACAAGACCTAGGAACACTTATTATTGAATGAGTTTTAGGCAACGCAACTTGAATAATATTTAGATCTGACTCAAACAACCAGGTCTCGGTGAGGATTACCAATGTAATCCATCTTGTTGCGCATGGAACGAACATTTAGCATGCCCAGTTTCAACCGGCTCCTTGGGACGTTTTTCATTTTTTTGAACTCACAAAATTGGTGCTTTCCATAAGTCTATTTCTTTGGGCTATCATAAGAGGACAATTTCTACTTGAAGCAAAATGAGTTAGTGGCTCTGTGACTGATGAGGAGTTTACACAATTTATGCATTTAGGGGAAGCTATATTTGGGCAGCCTATATTCCTATATTCTTGCCAGGAGGGGGCTCCCCCCCTCAACTCATCATGTATTCAATTTGCCCCCACAATTTCCCTCACCTACTGTAAAAGCGTGATTCACCCAATAAATGGATTCTACTTCTTCTTGTGGGATTGGAAGGGTGCTCGCTCTGCTCGGGTGGCAGACACTTAAAATGGCGCGAGCTTGACTCACCCGCCATTGTTAGATTGATGGATAAGAGGTACGGTAAGTACTAACTTTTAGTGGTCTGCAATAGGCCTAAGCTAGCCTATTAAAAAAAACATGAGAAAAACAACAAAAACTACAAAACCAAATATAAATACAGTACCGGGTATAGTATATACAGTACAGCATAAAATAGCTGTATTACCCTCTGATTCCGAGTCCAGCCTACTAAAACCTATTAATTAAATTAAAACCTATATGACAAGGCTATGAATAGCTTGGACAAAAATTTAATAGCCTAGGCATACGCTAGGCCTATTCATCACATGCTATTGTCAGTTGTCACCCAGGCTTACTAGTGAACGGTCGATATCTTACCTGCTCCTGACCTTAGTGTTTGGACTTGGCTATCCATTAGTAAGGTGGCAAGTGTTCCTAGTGTTTTAGCGTAGTGAAAAACTGTTATATAGTTAAATTGTGTGTTTAGTTTTGCGTTTTAGCTAATCTTGGGATAAATTGTCATGTAAGGTTTGGAGAACTAATCATCACCTGACCTTCACCAACTCATCCTCCTGGTAAGGGAAGAGATGGCTGAACTAAGGGAGGTGGTTCGAACTCTAAGGGAGGACAACGCTAACTGTCAGAGGGAAGTGAACTTGCTTAGAGATGAAAATTTAGCTTTGAGACTCAGTACAGAGGAATTTTTCAAATCGAGTAAGGGTCCCAGGGAGATTTGTGATTCCAAGCTTTTATATTCATGGAAGGTGGCTGGCAACCAGGGTGGGAAAATCACTCTCAAGAAGCAAAGTAATGTAGGAGTGAGAGTGAGTAACACATTCGCTTCTTTGCAAGATGAATGTGAAGGAGGTTCTAGTCAGGAGAAGGGTGGGTCTGAAGGAGCACTTGTAGCCACTACTTCAGGAAACGCTGCGACTGCATTTTTTCTCCTCTTTCCAATGATATCCTACTTATTAAAATTGGACCAAAAATGAGTTTTAGCGGTTTTAAAATGTGCAAAAAATTAGAAAATCCGAGATAGCGAAAAAACTATTGGTCCGATTTTATTTATTTTTGGATATGTTTTTCCTAGAAGTGGTATCTATCACCTGTATAAAAAATGAAAAAGATCGGACCATTTTGAAATACATGGCGGACGCTTCCCTTAAAACAGAGACAGGAGTACTCATAGATAACAAGGTAGATATATGTAAAACCCTAAACAATTATTTTCTGTCTGTATTTACGAACGAAGACTTAGCGCTGATACCGGAGGTCCATCCAATTTATAATGGAAGTATAGATAATATTTTAAGTAAAATAAACATAGGTAGAAATGATTTACTTGGGCAGTTAGACAAGCTAAAACCACAAGTCACCTGGGCCTGACTCCATATATCCTAGAGTATTAAAAAAATGTAAGGAAGAAATTAGTTACAGTACCCTTTAACAGCATTATTTAATCTATCTATCTATTGCCAGACGCCTTACTCCCCTTAATGGGGGTGGCCATACACAAAATGCCCCCAAGCGAACCTATCCCCTGTAAGAAGGACAACCCATGCCAGTTTACTGAAGGACTTACAGGATTAACCACTCAATTTAGGGTCCGTCTGACTCCCGAGGCATTTTATGTATTTGTTATCACTATTTTTCTACAGCGGTGTGCGGTTAATCCATCCACTAACCTGCTTCACCCTAAGATAGCAGTACTGATTTGTATAAGGTTTACTCCCCTAGACAGGTTGCCGACCAAGGCTGACGAGTCCCATCCACCCGGATTTTTATAAGGTTATCTCCCCTAGATGGGTTGCCGACCAAGGCTAACGAGTCCCATCCACCCGAATTATTTAATAACTCTCTTAATTCGGGTCTAGTCCCTGATGAGTGGAAAATTGCAAATGTGGTACCGGTACCAATAGCCTATTAACCCGGCAAGACTCTTAAGATCCTGGGCCTAAAAAAATCCATTTAAAACACCCCCAAAAAACTTGAACCCTTTTTTTTGTTTTGCCCCTGGGCCATGCCAAATATCACTCCCCCACATCCCCTCCTTCAGTTATCACCTATTTTCCCTGTTATTCCCTTATTCTGTGGTCTATTTTCGTGCTAACATTAGCGAGTTGCAAGCAGGGCGTTGTCATCATTGTTACCAAGCGTGGGAAAGAGCGAGAGAGAGTATTGCGCAACAGTGTCTCTCCAGACATGGGGAGGAGTGGAAGGCTGCCTCAGCCTTTGGTTATGTAACTCCCGGCCTCTATCGCCGATTTTGACCATCCAAACGCTGTTTCCACTTGTTTTATTGTTGTAACTGGTTAATATCTTCATATTAATGGTAAAATAGGCGCATATGAATAAGTATTAACGATATTTATGGTACAATAATGATGTTAGTGATGGGAACAGCTCAAATACGTGCGCACAGGCGTGTGGTGTCTCATACCCCCCATGCGCACTTCTTAGGTTAAAAAAAGGTGACAAATCTATTGCTTCAAATTATCGTCCAAGTTGTAGGTAAACTATTAGTCATTTATTACGCGCAAAATCAGAGAGCACCTAGAACGTCACCAATTAATTAAACATTCTCAGCATGGATTCACGAAGGGTAGGTCTATCTATCTATCTATCTATTGCCTGACGCCGTGATCCCCGAAGGGGTGGCCATGAACAAACCGCCACCATGCACCTCTGTCCCCAGTCAGTCGACGCTCCTCCCCCCAACCAGCACCGCCTTCGTTCATGTACTTCCTCACTCCATCCTTCCACCTCATATTCGGTCTACCTCTCCCCCTCTGTCCCTCCACCTCGCTCTCGTACACCCTCTTAGTCATTCTCTCGCTTTCCATACGTTCCATATGGCCGAACCATCTCAAGTTGTTCCTTTTCACACTTTCCAGCACATCTACCTCCACACCACACCTTCTTACTTCCTCATTAGTCTGTCTATCCCTCCATGTAACTCCGCACGCACTCCTTAAGTAATTAATTTCCACTGCTCTCACTCTTGATCTGAGTCTCTCAACCAACGTCCATACTTCGCTTCCGTAAGTCAGTGTCGGGATTACCACACTGTCATGCAAGGACTTCTTCACTTCCATACTGACCACCCTATTTCTTGTTACTGCTTTTAGCGTTCCTACAACCCTCTTCCCCTGTTGTACCCTCTCCCTCACTTCTTCATCCATAGTCCCATCTTTACTCAACACACTGCCCAGATACTTAAAAGAGTTGATGATCTCCATAGCCTGACCGTTCAGCTTCACCTCACACTCTGTGACTTCACCCCTTTCGAAGACCATAACCTTGCTCTTCCCCGCATTTACCTTCAAATTCCGTTTTTCGCACACTGTTCCAAACTCATTTACCAGACCCTGCAACTCCCATTCATTATCACTCATCAGAACTGTATCATCCGCAAACAGCAGTATACAGTAGGTAGCTTCCACTCAATTCCCTCCCTTTTCAGCGATACACCAACATCCACTGCTCTTGATAGTATTTCTTTCATGACTCCATCCATATACAGTAAACAACCACGGGGACATCACACATCCCTGTTTCAAACCAACATTCAGGTCAAAGAACTCGCTCTGCTCACTCTCCACACGTACTGCCACCTTTGCACCCTCATACATGCTCTTCACTGCTTTCAGCAACTTGCTCTCTACTCCGTATATTCTAAGTACTTTCCACAAACCTTCTCTCTCCACTCTGTCATAGGCCTTCTCCAAGTCCATAAAGGCAACATACACCTTTTGTTTCTTCTCCAGATATTTCTCCACAACACAATTCAGGGTAAAAATCGGATCCTGCCTCACTAATTTATTGATATTCTTTTCCCAAGTATACGAAGCAGTTGACAATGACAAAGAATATGAGGTAATATATTTAGATTTTA
This sequence comes from Paralithodes platypus, assembly GCA_032716605.1. Classification (NCBI taxonomy): domain Eukaryota; kingdom Metazoa; phylum Arthropoda; class Malacostraca; order Decapoda; family Lithodidae; genus Paralithodes; species Paralithodes platypus. The sequence continues at coordinate 57,867,144 of CM064513.1, read as the reverse complement.
GTAAAGCATTTGATAAAGTCCCTCACAAAAGATTGCTGAGGAAAATAGAAGCTCATGGAATAGGGGGAATTCTATTAAGATGGATTAGGTCATGGTTAATTGGTAGGAAGCAAAGAGTTAGCATAAATGGTATAGGCCTACAATCAGACTGGGATATAGTTAAGAATGGAGTCTCGCAAGGATCTGTTTTAGGCCCTCTACTATTCATCATGTATATTAACAACCTCGATGTCTGGACAACCCGATGACTGGAAGACTGGCATAATAGTCCCCCTATATAAGGGCAAAGGGGAAAGAGGAGTGTGTGGTAACCACCGAGGAATATGTCTTCTAAGCGTAGTAGGGAAGGTATACAGTAGGGTAGTGAGAGAGTGAGAGTGAGAACGGAGAAATGGATAGGCGACGAGCAGGGAGGTTTTAGGAAGGGAAGAGGATGTGTAGATCAGATTTTTACCCTGAATTGTGTTGTGGAGAAGTATCTGGAGAAGAAACAAAAGGTGTATGTTGCCTTTATGGACTTGGAGAAGGCCTATGACAGAGTGGATAGAGAAGGTTTGTGGAAAGTACTTAGAATATACGGAGTAGAGGGCAAGTTGCTGAAAGCAGTGAAGAGCATGTATGAGGGTGCAAAGGCGGCAGTACGTGTGGAGAGTGAGCAGAGCGAGTTCTTTGACCTGAATGTTGGTTTGAAACAGGGGTGTGTGATGTCCCCGTGGTTGTTTACTGTATATATGGATGGAGTTATGAAAGAAATACTATCAAGAGCAGTGGATGTTGGTGTATCGCTGAAAAGGGAGGGAATTGAGTGGAAGCTACCTATACTGCTGTTTGCGGATGATACAGTTCTGATGAGTGATAATGAATGGGAGTTGCAGGGTCTGGTAAATGAGTTTGGAACAGTGTGCGAAAAACGGAATTTGAAGGTAAATACGGGGAAGAGCAAGGTTATGGTCTTCGAAAGGGGTGAAGTCACAGAGTGTGAGGTGAAGCTGAACGGTCAGGCTATGGAGATCGTCAACTCTTTTAAGTATCTGGGCAGTGTGTTGAGTAAAGATGGGACTATGGATGAAGAGGTGCGGGAGAGGGTACAACAGGGGAAGAGGGTTGTAGGAACGCTAAAAGCAGTAACAAGAAATAGGGTGGTCAGTATGGAAGTGAAGAAGTCCTTGCATGACAGTGTGGTAATCCCGACACTGACTTACGGAAGCGAAGCATGGACGTTGGTTGAGAGACTCAGACCAAGAGTGAGAGCAGTGGAAATGAATTACTTAAGGAGTGCGTGCGGAGTTACATGGAGGGATAGACAGACTAATGAGGAAGTAAGAAGGAGGTGTGGTGTGGAGGTAGATGTGCTGGAAAGTGTGAAAAGGAACAACTTGAGATGGTTCGGCCATATGGAACGTATGGAAAGCGAGAGAATGACTAAGAGGGTTAGAGCGAGGTGGAGGGACAGAGGGGGAGAGGTAGACCGAATATGAGGTGGAAGGATGGAGTGAGGAACTACATGAACGAAGGCGGTGCTGGTTGGGGGGAGGGGCGTCGACTGACTGGGGACAGAGGTGCATGGGGGCGGTTCGTTCGTGGCCACCCCTTCGGGGATCACGGCGTCAGGCAATAGATAGATAGATAGATAGATGTAGGAATAACTAGCAAAATCAGTAAATTTGCAGATGACACTAAAATAGGAAGAGTGATCAATTCTGATAATGATATTCAGGCTCTCCAAAGAGATCTGGATACCCTTCACGAATGAACAGTAAATTGGCAGATGAAGTTCAATGTACTGTAGATAAATGCAGTGTAGTAAAATTTGGGAAATTGATAGAAAATGCAGGATATAGATTAGATAACGGGAATATAAGAAACTTGGAGAATAAAAAAGATTTGGGAGTCATTGTAAACTGTGATTTGAAACCTAGAAATCAATGCATTAGTGCTCGAAATAAGAGTTCTCGGATTTATATCTAGAAGTGTGAGTAATAGAACTGCAGACGTAATCTTAAAACTTTATCTAGCGTTAGTAAGACCACATATGGATTACGCTGTCCAATTTTGGTGTCCCTATTACAGAATGGACATAAGATTCCTTGGAGAAGGTACAGCGAAGAATGACAAAAATTATCTATAATATTAGAAATCTTCCATATGAAGAAAGGTTGAGGAAATTAGGCTTACACTCGTTAGAGAGACGTAGAGTTAGAGGGGACATGCAAGAGGTGTTCAACTGGGTTAGTGGGATAAATAAAGGGGACATGAAAGATGTACTGAAGCTCAGTGATAGCGAAAGAACTCTAACAAATGGTTTCAAATTAGATAAATTTTGTTTCAGAAAAGATATAGGCAAATATTGGTTTTTGTAGATAGGTGGAATAGGCTACCGAGTGCTATATATTTGTTCGAGCGCCAATTCTCCAAGTGGATTCACGAGCGCTCACATTAACTTAAAATTTTCCATTTAAAAAAAAAAATAATAATTTAGAGCTTATAGTCATCAGTAACTCTATGCTCCCCAATTTCATAAGCCCTCAGAAATATGTGCGACTTCAGTTGTTTCTTAAAAGCGTAAACACAATTCAACTGCTTAAGTGACATAGGAAGTTGATTGAATAGACGTGGGGCAACATAAGCAAAAGCACGTTCCCCAATGGCTCTGGGCTCATAAAGGCAATATGGGTCATCACCACTACGCAAATTCACATTTGACTCATTATGTGTTGGAAATAGAAGATCCAACAAATACTTAGGCTCACCAAACCTCAGCACCTTAAATGTCAGTAGGCACACTTTAAACTCTATTCTGGCCTTGATGGGAAGCCAGTGTAGATCTATTAGATAATATGTGGTGGGTGTTCTGGGTGGAAGTGAAAATATTAGTCTAGCACACCTATTAACCCGTCCAGCCCCGGCTAGTTTTGTAATGTTTGTTCACCAGAACCCGGCCGGTTTTCAAAAAATTGTTTTATTCCAGAAACAATAGCGAATGGGTTAGGAATGAAGGAAAAACCACGAAAAACCGCTCAAAAAGCTTAAAGAATGGTCCTACAGAGCCCCCGAAAACGTATTTTACAAGAGTAAAAAATTGAAGGCAATTACCCCAAAAAACCAGGTTATTGCGCGCTCACGCGCACGCACGTGGACTTTGAGAGTTTTCAACCATCGGCACGGTTGCGTGGGATACGTACACAGTTCCCATACAAATCTGAGCCCTCTTGAGTGGCTACACCTGAGGTTACGGTCGGCGCAATTAGGGTGACGCGCCAGGCGCGTCTCTGGGGCTGTGCGTTACATACATCTGGACTATCTGGCGGCGCGCGACATAGGTCGTGTGGCAATTTCAGCACGTAATGTTGCTGAGAGAGAGAGACAAGTGGTGGCAGGAGAGTAGCGAGCGTATGACTGCTCCAGACCACCGCGGCTAACCTACTGACACGAATCCCACCTCCTCCCTCCCTCTCTCACTACATACTGAATTGTATGGGGAAAGTACCGAATTACATGCTTTTTGCACTCGTGTTGCGCGGTTGTTGCAAGAAAACTAGCCGTCATATAAGGATCGTTATGGTGTCATTGGAAAGCTCTGTTTATGCCCTTTCAGGGATAGATACTTGTTTTACGCTCTGGGTCTTATTTAGGCATGAAAATTATCACGTAAACAGCCCTATTTTGGCTAAAAACACCCCGCTGGGCGGTACATATAAATAGACCGCTAATAAGGTGTTAACCCTTCCAGCCCGGGTGTCCTTTTATAAGGACACCGCGGCAGATGGGCCGGTACCCGGGTGTCCTTATAACAGGCTGTAAGCTTGAAAGCCTATTAAGCTTGGTCTGAACGCCGTGCGTCCGACGCATGTAAACAAAGCCGGTCATTGCGTCACCGCACCTCCGAAAACAAGAAGGAGACGTCAGATCAATGTTGTTGTTGTATGATATGACGAAATTAGTGTCTGAAAAGCTCTGATATTGTCAACATCGCGGAAAAATTCGCTCCACGGAAATCGTCATCACAACTGAACCAGTTGACTTACAGAGCTCTACTTAACGCCAGTCTACAGATTGGAAACCGCATTACGTTTAGGGATGCGTGGGAAATTTCTAGCAGTTAAAATAACAAAGATACGGTAGCCTAGGACTATACTTTTTTCGGCCAGATCGCCCGGATACGACCTCCGTCCTTATGTAAGGCGGCCCGGGTAGGAAGGGTTAAAAGTTCAGATATTTGTCAAATACAACGCCCAAGTTTTTCACTGATTCCAAAGGTTGTAGCTGTGATTCACCGAATTCTAGACATCCAAAATCTTCATGGACACTATTTCTCAAATTACCATTAATGACTATAATCTCCGTCTTGTTGTCATTCAATTTGAGCTTCCTTCTAGTCATCCAGATCTTCAAGTCTGACAAGAGTAATGAAAATTTATTCTTTACCTCATCGATATTATTAATTTCAATATACTGTACAACTGTGAATCATCTGCATAGAAATGATACTTAACACCATGTGCATCCAGTAGGGATGAAAGACTAGAGGCATAGATAATAAACAACACAGGGCCAAGAACTGATCCCTGAGGCACCCCGAACTTTAGCGATGATGGTTCCGACATAGAGCCAACAATGACAACACATTGACTGCGATCGGTAATATATGACTGAAGAAGCAGGAGTGCATCTCCCTGCACACCAAAACCAGAAAGGTCTCTCAGAAGCAACTGATGGTCAACAGTATCAAACGCTGCAGAGAGATCCAATAAAACCAAAAGAGAACACCGTCCAGAACATGTATTCAAGACTAAATCATTATAAATCCTGCTCAGGCCTGTCTCCATTGAGTGGAGCTTCCTATAAGCAGACTGAGACTGGGGAATAACACTGTTCCACTCCAGAAAAGGCAGCAACTGGTCCAGTATTGCACGCTCGACAATCTTAGACAGAAATGACAGGTTAGACACAGGGCGATAGTTTACCAAATTATCACAATCTAGGCCTGCCCTCTTCAGTAAAGGCCGAATTAAGGCATAGACTGATCGGCTTATGATGACCTCTGACCGTTTTGGTGAGGTCGGTCCTTATGCTGTTAGTGAGTTGGGCCTACAATTAGGCCTTATAATTAGGGTTGGGTGTGAGAGGATCTGCCTTGTGTGGGCCAATCGGCTTTCTGCAGACTCCCATTTTCATACGTTCTTATGTTATTGAAAATATATTTTTACCTACTGTATTGTGTTGTGGATCGGTTAAAGGCTATTTACCGTTAAAACTCTTGGTGATATCATTATTATAATAATAATAGTTCTTAAAGCTAGCGCATGCTAAGCCAGCTAAGGATAGCCCAATAAGAACGATTAGGCGTATTTCCATTGGGGTCCTGTACTACTACCTCATCCCTTTGCTCATGAGGGACGGTAACGCCCGAGCGTGGGCGAGATCCTGGGCCTTCTGGGTGGAAATTCAAGACGCTAGTCACTACGGTACCTGGATGATTCGGGCGAATGCCGATTCGGGCGGTGTAACTTTCGAGCGACGAACGATTCGCGCGGTTAACATTTTGAGGGTATTTATTTTCAATTTTGTTTACCATATTACGAGAAAGGATACTTTTCTTTATTGGAAGTAGCCTACTTTAACCCTCTCACCACGGAAGGGCTCTTGAACGCCCATAAAAAAGCATATAACAGGTACCCGGAAGGCCTCTTGAACGCCCAGTGGTTGAAAGCCTGTGAGCTTCGTGTGCGAGGCGTCGGTCCGACGCATGTAAACAACAGCCGGCTGGACCGACGCCCCGCATCTCCGGCCACAAGAAGGAGAGCGTCGCTTGTTCGTGTGTGCCTGTATGTTGTTGTTAAGTATCGAAAAGTGGTGTAAAGTGGCTGTTTTGACCATAAAGTTATCTCCAATGAAATCATCATCACAGCTCAACCAGTTGACTTAGAGAGCTCTACTTAATGCCATTCTACAGGTAAATAACACAGCTACGCTTGGGGATGCGGGAAGCAGTCTGATTAACGAATATACGGTAGCCTAGTCTAGACGTTTTTCGGCCAAAACACCCGGGTTTCGAGGAATATATATATAATACATAGCCGGGGCTGGAGGGTTAATACAGTAAGAGGGTTGATCGAGACCGTCTTTACCCTTTTAACTCCCAGATCCTTCCTAAGCTGTATGAAATCGTCGGTTGATATCCAGAATAAATTGTTAAATTGCGTCATAATCCTCATGAGGTTAACCGTTCCAGCCCGGGTGTCCTTTTAAAAGGACACCGTGGCAGATGGGCCGTACCCGGGTGTCCTTTTAACAGACAGTAAGCTTGAAAGCCTATTCAGCTTGGTCTGAACGCCGTGCTTCCGACGCATGTAAACAAAGCCGTTCATTGCGTCACCGCACCTCCGAAAACAAGGAGACGTCGGATCAATGTTTTTGTTCTATGATATGACGAAATTAATGTCTGAAAAGCTCTGACATTGTCAACATCGCGGAAAAATTCGCTCCACGGAAATAGTCATCAAAACTGAACCAGTTGACTTAGAGAGCTCTACTCAATGCCAGTCTACAGATTGGAAACCGCACTACGTTTAGGGATGCGTGGGAAATTTCTAGCAGTTAAAATAACAAAGATACGGTAGCCTAGGCCTAGACGTTTTTTGGCCAGATCGCTCGGATACGAGCTCAGTCATTTAGAAAGGCAGCCCGGGCCACGAGGGTTAATAAGCGTGTACAGTAAACCCTCGCCATCTCGGACCTCTAGAGGTCGGAAACCCGTACTAGCCGGACTGGCTACGGCCTCTCGGACATGTACTTCCGTATTTCCGACATTTTCGTCATCGTTCCGACAGTGTTCGACGTTGTCGGATGACGCCCTCACGTCACCGGGCAATAAGGGTGAATATCCGACAAACAAAAGGGACGTCCGACGCCATCTACATCCGGGGCAAATTTTCGTTGCGTGAACTATTAGTTATATGGGATTAATTAGGTTAGGTCCGAACCATCAGACATATACTATCTATCTATCTATCTATTGCCTGACGCCGTGATCCCCGAAGGGGTGGCCACGAACGAACCGCCCCCATGCACCTCTGTCCCCAGTCAGTCGACGCCCCTGCCCCCAACCAGCACCGCCTTCGTTCATGTAGTTCCTCACTCCATCCTTCCACCTCATATTCGGTCTAACTCTCCCCGTCTGTCCCTCCACCTCGCTCTCGTACACCCTCTTAGTCATTCTCTCGCTTTCCATACGTTCCATATGGCCGAACCATCTCAAGTTGTTCCTTTTCACACTTTCCAGCACATCTACCTCCACACCACACCTCCTTCTTACTTCCTCATTAGTCTGTCTATCCCTCCATGTAACTCCGCACGCACTCCTTAAGTAATTCATTTCCACTGCTCTCACTCTTGGTCTGAGTCTCTCAACCAACGTCCATGCTTCGCTTCCGTAAGTCAGTGTCGGGATTACCACACTGTCATGCAAGGACTTCTTCACTTCCATACTGACCACCCTATTTCTTGTTACTGCTTTTAGCGTTCCTACAACCCTCTTCCCCTGTTGTACCCTCTCCCGCACCTCTTCATCCATAGTCCCATCTTTACTCAACACACTGCCCAGATACTTAAAAGAGTTGACGATCTCCATAGCCTGACCATTCAGCTTCACCTCACACTCTGTGACTTCACCCCTTTCGAAGACCATAACCTTGCTCTTCCCCGTATTTACCTTCAAATTCAGACATATACTGTACCCCTATAATGTTCGTAAACACCAAATAAAAGTCATAATAAATTGTTATAATTAATAAATGATATACAGTAAACCCCCGCTAACTATAAGGGTCGTATTTGTCATTAACTCTCCAGACCCGGAAGAGCTCTTGAACGCCCATAAAAAAACACACCCTAGCTACCCGGAAGGTCTCTTAAACACCCATGAGCTTAAAGCTTGTAAGCTTGGTGTGCGAGGCGTACGTCCGACGCATGTAAACAACAGCCGGCTGGACCGACGCCCCGCATCTCCGGCCACAAGAAGGAGTGCGTCGCTTGTTCTTGTGTGCCTGTATGTTATTGTTAAGTATCGAAAAGTAGTGTAAAGTGGCTGTTTTTGCCATAAAGTTATCTCCAATGAAATCATCATCACAACTGAACCAGTTGACTTAGAGAGCTCTACTTAACACCATTCTACAGGTACGAAATACATCTACGCTTGGGGATGCGCGGGAATGCGGAAGCAGTCAGAATAACAAAGATACGGTAGCCTAGGCGTAGACGTTTTTCGGCCAAAACCCCCGGATTTCGGGGAATATTTATGTAATGCGTAGCCGGGGCTGGAGGGTTAATATGATAAATTTCACATGGGAAAAAAAAAAAAAAAAAAAAAAAAAAAAATCCCCGCGCTGTAGGCCTAATCCCTCCCCTCCCTGTCCCAAGCCTCAACTCCGACCCCATTACTGTGATGATGTTGATAAGCCTATCTTATTTATTATTTATCTATGTGCTGGAAGGATATTATATTTTTCAATTCCATCACATTAGAAATGATTCAAAGATTACAAAAAGTCCAAATAAGACATAGTTATGTTAATGTATAAGGGAGTTAGGTAGATAAATTAGAGAGATAGATAGATAGAAAGATAGTGTAGATAGTTTAGGGGAGGTGTGGTGGAGTGGTCTTGCCACTGGCCTGGTAATCCAAAGGTCCCGGGTTCAAATCCCGATGTATCAATGGGAAAATATTATTGGGATGGAATTTGTGCTGTACCTAGTATCAGTGCATTACCACAAGCCCACCGAAACGTCAATAAAAATACCCTCATTGTTCCCTGATTAAATAGCACTGTATGAATATTCCCATATTCAAAATATGCTATAGGGGTGCAATGCCTGGTGAGTTATCTGCTCAACAGGTGGCGTTGTGTGTGTGAGAGTCCGAGTGTAGGGAGTGAGACAGTGAAGCACGGGAACGAGGTGGCTTCAGAGATGTGGTCGTTTCGGGCCATGAGTGAGCACCGTGCCTCATGTGAAGGCAAGATGGCAGGTGCTCGTTGTACTCTACGTGCTTCACATGTCTCACTCCCTAAGACTGGAACAAGACCTCACGGGCTTCACTGTTCATTGTAAAGCGGTGAATGTTAAGGCTCTCAGCCTATGCCCGAGAGGAAGTAAGTTGGGGGGGGGGAAAAAAAAAAAAAAAAAAAAAAAAAAAATCGAGGGAACAAAACAAAACAAAAAAAATCTATCAAACTTAAATCTTCCGTCTCTGCTCGCACGGAGGGGAGGGTTGAAATATTGTGTTGACTATCTTATTTATTTTTTATCTATGTGCTGGAAGGATATTATATTTTTCAATTCCATCGCATTAGAAATTATTCAAAGATTACAAAAAGTCCAAATAAGACATAGTTATGTTAATGTATAAGGGAGTTAGGTAGATATGCATTAGAGAGATAGATAGAAAGAGAGTTGCAGAGGGGGAGTGAGCGATTTTATGTGGAAAAAAGCTAAAAATACACTGGCAAAAAACTTCCGAACTATCGGTAAAATGTTTGTAAAGTCGAGCCAAAGTGTTTGTTGTGCGGGCAAGGGGTAGTACTATGCAACCTTCGTTAAAGTGAAAATTTGTTGCAAGAGTGTTTGTTGTGCAGGGGTTTACTGTACTGTGTTTTGTATTACAGATTATAGGGTTCGAATAGGGTTGTCTTCGTTTTCTAGGTTGACGCGGACGTATCTCTTGAGGTTGGATTTTTTCCGTAGTCTCCGATTTCATTGTTGTCTCGGACGGACATTGGTTAGGTCGGATTTTATCCTCTGTTAGGTCGGACACAAGCCGGACTCCGGACATCTCGGATTTTCGGTCATCTCGGACTGGGTCTCCCCCCCAATTAGTCCGAGATAGCGAGGGTTTAGGTATATTCCTGCGAAACGGCATGCAATATATCTCAAGAACTGGGCAGTGTTATAGCATATTGGTTGTTTGTACATATATATGTATTATGTATGTTGCTTCGTAGTATACTATAAATGGAAAATATACTTGGTAAATGAATAATTAGAGGGCATCTGTGGACTCACTTTTACAATTTCCCAGCTCAGCTGGTGGGCGACGAGTGGAGGTGAGTCGAGTTGTATACTGATATTCTATTGGTCAATAAACTGGGTGTGACGTCACAAGCGATGATGGCATATGAATGGTTGTTGTGGGAGTACGTCACTGTCTAGACGGTGACGTCACAAATTCTCGCGACATTTTAACGGGTGTAGAAATACAAGTCAGTCCATATAATGAGCCTCTTTTGTTTCTCAATCCCTCTACGACGTCACATTGATTAATTTATTATCCTTGGTGTTTATAATCTCTCGGATTCGGGCCAGTCGGCCATATTTGAAATGGTGGAACTGTTGTTCAATGAATAGTGAAGTGTTTTTGCTTTATGAAAACACCTACAACATCTATTTAACGGGACTACCAACGGATCTTCCAGCGGCATTGTGTTAATTTGGCTGCAGACCATTATTGTCCAGTACACCAAGGGTAAGGGTTTTATACCGTCGTTATTTGGGTCCAAGCCTAGGCTACGTTTACCACAGAATCTTTAATGAATATCCTCAATACAGACTTATTTCCTTCACTTACCTCGTCAATAATAACCCATATAGGTGGAGAGGCCCTGAATTATATCAAAGAAAAAGTGATGTTGAAACATTATCTGCAATTTAGCCATGTTGATTAACTCTTAGCCCACTTAACCCCTTCAGACTCATATGACGCAGAGGTTGGCAGATTAGCAATAAGAAATAGAGTTCTCTCACTCTTATAATTACCTCTTTTGGCGACCGTCAATCTTTTATGAATTAAATACCAAACCAGCGGGGTGTGGGGGCGGCAGCCCCCACCTAATATACTAGGTTAGGTTAGGTAAGGTTGTTAGGTTACGCTAATATTACCCCTTATTTTCGTCTTTTACCCCTCAATTTCCCTGTACTTCATAGCCCTCCCCACTATCGGGGGCCGTATCTTAAGATTGTTGGATAATGGGGAAAACGTTTTTTCCGGAATCTTTAATGTAGGCCTATATCCTCAATACAGACTTATTTCCTTCACTTACCTCATCAATAATAACCCATATAGGTGCAGAGGCCCTGAATTATATCAAAGAAAAAGTTATGTTGAAACATTATCTGCAATTTAGCCATGTTCATTAACTCTTAGCCCACTTAACCCCCTCAGACTCAAATGACGCAGAGGTTGGCAGATTAGCAATAAGATATAGAGTTCTCTCACTCTTATAATTAACTCTTTTGCCGACCGTCAATCTTTTATGAATTAGGCTAAATACCAAACCAGCGGGGGTGTGGGGGCGGCAGCCCCCACCTAATATACTAGGTTAGGTTGGGTTGTTAGGTTACGCTAATATTACCCCTTATTTTCGTCTTTTACCCCTCAATTTCCCTGTACTTCATAGCCCTCCCCACTATCGGGGGCCGTATCTTAAGATTGTTGGATAATGGGGACAAAAAAATTCCGGAGATTCTAATTAATGACAACCACTGTATAATGATGAAAACTAGCTAAAACCCCCCCAAAAAAACTCACAAAATAAAAGTTGGCCAGGTTCCTGGATATTTTCCTTAATTTGCATGAAAAAATTGTAATAGGCCTATAGAAACCTTATAAATCATATAAATAACAAATCCACAAAAATACAATCATTGAAAATAGCTGTGGTCCGTCTCCTTAATATTGATCGAAAAAACGCCCATTCTAATAAATCTCAGAGATCTTTCGGACAGTCACTGTTTACAAACGCCTTCTTTATGCAGTATAATCAATATTTACCCCCTGCTGGCAACATAGATGACGATTTCAATAATTCATGGGGGGGTGAGGGGGGCACAGCCCCCCCTCAGCCCATCGTGTATCCAACATTGGCATTATAACTAAGACCATGAGTGTAATGGCACCAAGTAGAATTCCCTAGGACTTATAGTTTGGGCTACAGAGGACTTTTAAAGTCCAAAAAACGGTCCCCTGGGCCCTCCAGGAAGCCCCGTCAAAATCTAAATCCTAAACTAATGGTCCGATTTTAATTCTGTTTGCGCCATTCGATTCAGCTTGCCAAAGTGTACTTATGGTATAAATTTAAACAAAATCGGTTCATAAATAACTCGTCTATGGAATTTTTAAACTTTAAAAAAAGACGAGGGGCTATACGTGTTTTATGGGGGGGCGGAGCTGGGAGGGGGGGGAGGGAAGGAGGGGGTTGGGGCGGATAGGGAGGGGGTGGGGGGCGGGAGTGGGCAGGGGTGAAGGGAAGGAAGGAGGGTAGGGTGGGGAGGGGAGGGGGGTAGGGTGGTAGCCGGGGTTAGGGGGAGGCGGGGAGTTAGGGTGGTAGGGGGGCTCGTTGTTGGTTAACTCCCCCCCCCCCCCCCCACCCTCCTTCCTTCCCCGCACCCCCTGCCCCCTCCCTACCCCCTTCCTTCCCTCCCGCCCCCCCCATAAAAAACGTTGCTAACGCAACGTTAGTTTTATAGCCTTTATGGGCCTACACTCATTTATCAAAATCTGGAGGAAAAAACATAAAAAATAAGGGTGCGAGCCTATTCCCTATAATTACCAATATACTGTATCACTTCATCTTGGGACGATACCACTCTCGCACATTAACCTTACCGTTCACGAGGCAAATACGGGGGTGGGGGATACTAATTAGTATTGATAAATAGAAACGGTTTGAATATCAAGACGCAAATTACACAGTGCACTAATGACATTATAATACACGTTGTGTGAAACATATACACCGCTGATGTTAAATTAACCGGGTGTAAGATTAAGCGGGTGTAATGACGACATGTTGGCTGGAATGACGTCATCGCTGAGGCCCGCCTTGGCTGATGACGTCACGATAATCAACAACCAATCACAAGCAAGGATACACAACGTCTTGGCTTGGTTGTTGTTGTTGTTGTTCCCTAAGCTGCCTGGCCGAACAGCCCCGAGTCCCTGAGAAAGGCCATGGCCACGATCGGGCTTTCCCACAGAGCTCTCATTGAGTGTAGATTGTGTTGTTGGCGTAAGTGGTTGTGTGAAATGCAGTCTTCTATGATGTGTTTAATGGTATGGGGTGCTGTGTTACATCCCGGGCAGGTGTCGACAACGGAGTCATCCAGTCTCTTCTGATAGCTCAGGAGAGCTGGATGGTGTCCGCATCTCAGCCTGGCCAGGTGGACTCTGTCCTCGCGAGGAAGGGAGGATTCGGAAGGATGGATTTCGGGAGGTCGTGCATGCAGCTGCGTGTTGTCTGTGAGTGAGTGGATGGATCGGTGAGAGATCTGAGTATGGATGTGCTTCTGGAAGTTGGTTCGGGGTGGGCAGGGAGGGAGAGGACAATAATTGTGTGTGATACCGTGTGCTGGGTGTTGTTTTGATATTTCTTGGTGTCTGTGGGTGTGTTGCCATGTAGTTTAGTGGGTGGTCTTGGTTCGTGGAGGCTGCTGCCAGGAATTGAGTGCCTCTCATGTCCAGATGGTCTTTGACTTTGAGGATTTTGGTTTCTTGATGTAGGTGATCTGTGGGTGCAGTAGCTGTGCAGCCTGTAATGATCTTCAGGGCTTTGTTTTGAATAGTCTGTAAGGTCTTATGATGTGTTTCAGCTAGGTTAGAAGCCCAGGCTGGGCTTGCGTATTCCATCTTGGCTTGGTTAATCAAGATGGCTATATTCTAGTTAATCGCCGTGTTTCAACCCCTCTCTTTCCCTGATATATTTCATACCCTCCCCAGCTATCGGGGTTTAGTATTGTTGAGGTAAGTGAAGAAAATAACTAAGAGATATGAGGATATAAATAAGGATCCTTAGTTAATGGTCAAACAAAATACGGTGACTACCGCTACATAGGATCTTACCAGGGTTTACTGTATTTATTTATTTATTATTTTAAATATATTACAGGAACAAATGTGGGGATGGATGTAGATTCCGGGCGTACGGTCTTCATGTTTACATAGGGCGATCGCCGCGGTTAACTTCGCGTCTATTTTTACGGCGATTTTTTCGGTTATTTGCCCCCTGCTGGTAATATATATGATGATGACAATATGTCATGAGGGGAGGGGGGGCAAATCCCCCCTCAACATATTATTGTATCCAATGGCATTCAAAATAGACAGGAGCATGATTGCAAAGGTCCGGCGCCGGCATGTTTACATTTGTCGATCGCTGTGGTTAAGTTCGCATCTATTTTGACGGCGATTTTTTTGGTAATTTGCCCCCTGCTGGCAATATATATGATGATGACAATATGTCATGGGGGGGGGGGGGGGGCAAAGCCCACCCTCAACATATTATTGTATCCAAAGGCAGTCAAAATAGACGGGAACATGATGGTAAAGGTCAGATGCCACTACGCATAGTGTAAAGAAGGCTGGCGGTACGCCCGCACTTAACATTCTTGCCCAAATGTGTTTCTTTAGCATACTGTACTGTATAGGCCTAAGTAGCCTGTACCTAATTATTTTGTCAATACCGTAGGCCTAGATGAAGAATTACGGGGATGGATGTAGATTGCGGGCGTACGGTTCATGTTTACATAGGGCGATCGCCGCAGTTAACTTCGTGTCTATTCTGACGGCGATTTTTTTTTTTGTTATTTGCACCCTGCTGGCAATATATATGATGATGAAAATATGTCATGGGGGGGGGTGAGGGGGGGCAAAGCCCCCCCTCAATATTATTACTGTATCCAATGGCATTCAAAATAGACGGGAACATGATTGCAAAGGTCCGACGCCTCCCCCGCCATGTTTACATTTGTCGATCGCCGTGGTTAAGTTCGCGTCTATTTTGACAGCGGTTTTTTTCGGTAATGATATATATGATGATGACAATATGTCATAGGGGGGGGGGGGTGAGTATCCAAAGGCAGTCAAAATAGACGGGAACATGATGGCAAAGGTCCGACGCCACTACGCGTAGTGTAAACAAGGCTGGCGGTACGCCCGCACTTAACATTCTTGCCCAAATGTGTTTCTTTAGCATACTGTACTGTATAGGCCTAAGTAGCCTGTACCTAATTATTTTGTCAATACCGTAGGCCTAGATGAAGAATTACGGGGATGGATGTAGATTGCGGGCGTACGGTTCATGTTTACATAGGGCGATCGCCGCAGTTAACTTTGTGTCTATTCTGACGGCGATTTTTTTTTTATTTGCACCCTGCTGGCAATATATATGATGATGAAAATATGTCATGGGGGGGGGGGGTGAGGGGGGGCAAAGCCCCCCCTCAACATTATTACTGTATCCAATGGCATTCAAAATAGACGGGAACATGATTGCAAAGGTCCGACGCCTCCCCCGCCATGTTTACATTTGTCGATCGCCGTGGTTAAGTTCGCGTCTATTTTGACAGCGATTTTTTTCGGTAATGATATATATGATGATGACAATATGTCATAGGGGGGTGAGTGAGTATCCAAAGGCAGTCAAAATAGACGGGAACATGATGGCAAAGGTCCGACGCCACTACGCGTAGTGTAAACAAGGCTGGCAGTACGCCCGCACTAAAATTCTTGCCGAATTACGACACAATGTTGCATTTATAAAATGAACAATTGACCACTTGCGAGTTTCAGGCTATAAGGAAGTTAGAGTTGTAAACATCGATATTACTGCATAATACTGCATACAGTATTACTTTTTAAAATCTGTATTTTGTGTCACTTAGTCTTTTACGCTTAGTGCTAATCGTCCTCAATATAATATACCGTACCGTGGGGCAACCGGGCACATTTTTTACCTCTTTTTGGCCAGTATAATATAGATCAGTAGATTTTTTTATTTTTTTAATAACTCTCTTAGGGCTACCTTTTGGATTCATACACATACCTCTGGATAAGAAAACAACTTGCTTAACCCTTCTTGCTCGGGCTCGCCATCCTAAGGACATTACAGTATTGAGATCTGGGCGATCTGGCCGAAAAACGTTGTAATAGGCTAGCTGTATCTTTGTTATTTTAACTGCTACAGAATTCCCACGCATCTCTAAACGTAGCTGTGTTTCGTATCTGTAGACTGGCATTGAGTAAAGCTCTCTAGGTCAACTGGTTCAGTTGTGATGACGATTTCCGTGGAGAGAGATTTGTTGCGATGTTAGCAATATCGGACATTTGCAGACACTAATCTCGTCATAGCATACAACAACAACATTGATCCGACATCTCCTTCTTGTTTTCGGAGGTGCGGTGTCGCAAAGACAGACTTTGTTTACATGCGTCGGGCGCACGGCTTTCAAAACACGCTTAATAGGCTTTCAAGCTTACGGAATTTAAAATGACACCCGGGCTCCTGCCCATCTGCCGCGGTGTCATTTTAAAATGGCAACCGGGCAGGAAGGGTTAGAAATTAAACAAGGTGGGTGCCCATTTACCCCCATGTGATGGGGCAACCGGGCACCGGACCATTTCTTTTACTGTATGAAGGTACAGTGCTTACCCCAATTTTGCGAGAAATTGGTCGACATTGCAGGCCACAAAAGTGGAATTTGCAAAATTGGATTAACTAACCTTATGGGGGAAAATGAATATGGTCAACATTTCATCAGTGACCGCCCAATTTTTCGTGATTTCCGTCATTTATTTGCTTTGTTTGTACACACATACATGTAATTATACATCCCACAATAAAGAAAAATACAGAAAAACATAAGACATTATCATTATCCTTGAGAAAATCAAATTAAATGAGCAATTGAGCATTTACCTAGACACAATATATTGATAATTAATTAATGTGCCCGGTTGCCCCTCCCTAAAGAGCCCAGTTACTCCACTTGAGTTACCCTTAACATTACCATGTAATGCTTAACTGTAAAGACATGTTACTTGTTCCCATGTGACCTTGGAAGATGCCCAATAAATGAGCCAAAGTAGAGTTCTCTAGCTACAATCTAACCTGGTTAACTTGCACTTATCGTTTCCGGTGTTGTGGATTTGGCGAATTCTCAAAAATCGTGATTTCTATACAGTATTTGCAAAGGCCAATCTCTTATTTGTTTCTATTTCCAGTTGCTTATTTTGAGATATTTTATACCTTGGGAATTAAGCTACGGTACACAATTAGCACCTGAAAAGAACAGTACATATTAGAAACAGAGGTTTTTATGTAGGAAAGTTTGTAAAGAACTTTAGTGTGTGCCCAGTTACCCCATCTTACGGTACTGTATTTTCATTTAATATTTGTTCCGAATTTACCCAGCTCGACCACATGTATGAAATTGTTAATTTAAAAAATACAACATTATGTGTAGTAATTTATCATCTAGGCCTACCCACTAAGACATTTTTGATCTGTACGTTATTGGAAGAATTAAAACTAAAGAATCACACATTCTTTTCGTATTACAGATTAAATTAATTAAATAAATACACGCAAAACAATTTAGAGAGGCGCCGTTAAAAGGTAATTCCCTCTAAAAGTTAACCGTGCAAAAGGTCCACCGCACGAATCGAAATTCGATCGAAACATCCAACGACCGAATCGGCATTCGCTTGAAAAGGCCAGCACTGTACCTGTATTCGTCACTACACCAGCGAGCCGCTAAGACGTCTTGCGCCGCACTATTAGAAACAATTTATTAGGGAAAATAGGGACCCATAAACTCGCCAAATTTTTCTCACTAGGCTAGGCTATAATTCGCAATCCGCATAGAGGAATTTCGTTATCGACACTTGAAAAAACCTGATTAGGCTACACCGAAAAAAACACCAAAATAGTCAGGCTCGAACGTAAACAAAGCATTCCATCCAATGAATCCTTCGACTTTACCTCCTTCTTATTGTTTTGAATGATGCGGCGGACCCGATTCACCCAATAAATGGCGCGAGCTTTATTCGCAGAAACGAAATACCGGCAACCCCTTACAGATCAATATAGCCTAGGCCTATGTGAAGATGACAATAACCCCCTCAACCCATCGTGTATCCAATTTACCCCACAATTTCCCTTACCTACTGTAAAAGCGCGATTCACCCAATGGCGCCATATCTTCAGATTAGGCCCAGGCCTAATGAATAATGGGTAAGTTAATGCAAATGAATTATGGAACTCTCGTCGAAGCGCGAACCTAGAACTCTCGTCGACGATGGAACACTTGTCGACGACATGGAACACACGTCGACAGGTCCACTTACAAAAAACTTGTTAAAAAGAAACAAGGGGGAAGGTGTAAGAAGACCAACGAGGGGCCGATACTTAAGGCTATCCCTCAACATCATCAACAATAAAGTTTAAAAATATATATTTATATATAAACTATAATTAGAAGTTATGGTGAAGCTTAAGAAAAGTGGTTGTGTAGGTAAGTGGTTCGTTGTGTAGTGGTAACTGATTCGATAGAAGGATTGCGAGTGAATGCCGATTTGAACGAATGCCTTTGCAAAAGCACCTCCCTTTTATTGTTTATAGTTTTATTCGTCTGGATTGTTTTGTTTATTTATTTGATTTCTTCTTAGTTTACACTAAGGTACGGTATAAAGGCATAATACATATAGGCTATATCAATAATATATAATAATGGTATTATATATAGAAGTTTTGGTGAAGCTTTAATTAAGAAAAAGGAATGCAAGCAAATTACTGGTCTTGGCCAGTCACCCTGATGGTCTACACCAGTTGTTGGGGTCAATATTTACGAGCCACACCACAGCTGGGATCTCATTTCTAATGGTAGTTTTGGGTTCCCATCATTGTATGCTTCATTTCTACCTGTATATACTTTTTACCACCGGATTTTTTTTTTTTTAGCATTAACCTAACCAAACCTAAATGTATTTGGGGGCTATTAGGTTAGTTAGGTTTTTTGGTTAGGTTAACCCATCAGACCGGTTGGGCTCTGAGGCACCCATAACAAACGCGGCCCACGGACCCCGGAAGGGCTCTGAGGCTCCGGCAGCTTGAAAGCCTGTAAGCTTGTTTTGAAAGCCGTCCGTCCGACGCATATAAACACAGCCGGTAAGCCCGACGCCGCGCACCTCCGAACACAAGAAGGAGAGGCGTCGTTTGTTTGTGTGTGACTGTATGTTGTTGTTTTAGTAGTGAAAAGTGGCTCATATGGCTGACATCGCCACAAAGTTCTCTCCACGGAAATCGTCATCACAACTGAACCAGTTGACTTAGAGAGCTCTCCTCAACGCCATTCTACAGGTACGAATATTGGAAGAACTCTGAAAATATAATATTTAAAAGTAACAAAACCTGAAAATGGAAAAACCCGAGCCAAGTTTTGACCAAAGTTGGCTCGGGTTTTTCAATTTTTCAGAGTCTAAAATCACAGTAACCTCATTTCGAAAGTTGGCTCGTTTTTTTTTTTATTCAACGTGGATAAAGCCAGTAAGAATGTGGTTAACATTAGCCTAACCTAGTATAATGGGTTGGGGCTTCCACCCCCACACCCCCGCTAAATCCATGAAATCCGAGCCAAGTTTTGTCATTAACCTAACCTAACCTAGTATTATTGGGTTAACATTAGCCTAACCTAACCTAACATTATGGGTGGGGCTGCCACCCCCACACCCCCGCTAAATCCATTAAATCCGAGCCAACTTTTGCCAAAAAAAAACGAGCCAACTTTCGAAATGAGGTTAGCCTACTGTGATTTTGGACTCTGAAAATTGAAAAACCCGAGCCAAGTTTGGTCAAAACTTGGCTCGGGTTTTTCCATTTTCAGGTTTTGTTACTTTTAAATATTGTATTTTCAGAGTTCTTCCAATATTACCCCTTTTACCCCGCAATTTCCCTGATCTTCATAGCCCTCCCCACTATCAGGGGCCGTGTCTTAATTTTGATGGATAATGGGAAAATAGTAAGATGCGACAGTCCTTGGTATTAAACAACACTGTATATCAAAGAAAAACCCATCTGCAGACTGATCCGGTAAATTAAAATACCAAACTACAACAAATTACCTGAAAAACTCGTAGCACATACAACCACGACCTTCCTCTTCAAACTGAGCCGGCCCGGGCCGGCGAGGGGCGTGACGTGACGACTGAAAGACTGTGTGATTGGTTGATAATTTGATGGAAGGCTGTGATTGGTTCCATGAGTGACGGGAAACATTGTGATTGGTTCATGATTCCTAAAAAGACCGCTAGGTGTAGTGACGTTCGACTGAAAGATTGAGGGTAAGAGCTCCCGAATGACGGCCATTGTGTACTATTGCTGCGCGGCCATCGACAGGGAGGTATTTTTTACAGTTTCTCGTATTTCACTTATAGCAAATTTGCGACAGTAAGTACATGTACACCAACAAAGTATCATTCATGAAAGTGATAACACACTAATAATCATCGATGGGGCCCGTCACTGGTTGGTCATTTACTTAAACCAATTGTTGCTTTTCATGGTTTGAGTGGAGGATTTGCATGGTACCTGGAACTCGCGTCGACGTCGACTAGTGTGCCAATTTTCGCCTTCGACGAGTGTTCCAATTAAGTGGTGTTTTTTTCGGGGAGACATCCTTTTCAACTGTCCCCTTTATTGTCTTTGTTTTATATATAATATATATATATATATAGACTAGGCCTATATATATATATATATATATATATATATATATATATATATAGGGCTATATATATTTATTTATTTTCTATTTACAGTATATACGTTCATTCCTTATTGGAATTAACTTTAATCATATTTATTATCAGTTCAATTGTTTTTGTTTGGTTAATATACAGGAGATACAACAATATAGGTAGCACATTTCTAATGGTAGTTTTGGGTTCCTATCATCATATGCTTCATTTCTATATACTTTTTATCCCCGGGGAAAAAAACAAAAAATCTTGGAATTTTTCATTTTTTTTTCATTAATCTAACAAAAAAACCTAACATCCCCCAAATACATTTAGGTTAGGTTAATAACAAAAAAATCCAAGAAAATAAATAAAAAAACCAAGATTTGTTTTCCCCCCGGGGATAAAAAGTACAGTATATAGAAATGAAGCATATGATGATAGGAACCCAAAACAACCATTAGAAATTTGGGAAAAATGTTATTTTAATACCACAAATTTTCCCGAGTGTTTTTTATAAACAAAATTGGTCATTTGCATCAATATAGTGTTTGTAATTACAGTAATTAGAAATCTCGGGAAAACCTATTTTCCCCATTAGGCCTATCGATCGATGTTGAGACACGCTCGCTCCCCGATAGTGATTTGAAAAGACATTAGCCTAACCTAACCTAGTATTATGGGTGGGGGCTGCCGCCCCCACCCCCCCGCTGGTTGAGTACTAATCCCTTAATAAAAAAAAAAAAAATTGGCTGTCGATTATACGAAGGTGAAAAAAACGTCGATGAAGTCTATGGTGTTTACTCTGCAATCTTCAGCTTGATTGTACTGTACAGTACTGTACATTGAAGCCACCACCCCCACCAGGTACCGGTAACCTCAACCCCACAACCACCACCGCCAACTTGGACCCCAGTCACTGAAAACCAAACTCCAGGACAAGCTGAAAAAAACTACTTTTTTAGAGAACCTTCTAGAAAAGCTCCTGGTAATGGAGAACCAATCCCAGTCCATGATGCGCCAACTCATGGAGCGGACAGACAGACTGGAGATGAGGAACAAAGGCATCTTCGGATTCCACTAACCAATTTCTACACAGGGAACATCAGGGGCCTATACCCAAGAAATAACCAATCAAAGGTCCCTATGTTAAAAGAAATGTCATTAAAAGAAAATGTGGCCTTTCTCACCTTAACAGAAACCCACTTAAATGAAAGCCATCTAGATGCAGAGATTAATATGCAAAACTATACCCTATTCAGAAGTGATAGACAAGGGAGGAGCCATGGTGGAGTAGCAGCATACATCAGGGAGGACATAGCCGAAGGTGCCAAAACACTACATTCCTTCTCCAACGGCACCACGGATTTGCTCTCTGTTTATGTGACAAAGCTAAATCTAATCCTTATCACCATATATAGGCCACCCAACACCAATCTAGATCTCTTCAGAGAAATCCTAGGAAAGTTGCAAAATACCCTGGACAACCCCCCAAATCTAACCACTGAGGTACTGATCACAGGTGACCTAAATTTTCCATTCATATCATGGCCAACAATGAACATCAGCAGCGGCCCAACAATGGACGACAAACACCAGGCAGAAGAGTTCATCTACTTAATTGAAAACAACTTCCTAACCCAATTTGTAACCGAACCCACCAGAGGAAACAATATCCTAGATCTTATACTCAGTAATAATTTCAACCTCATACATTCATACGAACTAGAGAGTACGATAATGTCCGACCACAAACTGATCCTATCAAAGGCCAACATAAATACCAACATCTCCCCAAGTGTGCTCCCACCACCTGATGCACTACTGGTACCGGAAATCTCCCTCACCAACCTGAACTTCCATAGCCCAGATATAAACTGGGACACCATTAAAGAAGAACTGGGGCGACACGACTGGTACAGTACTTTTAGGGGAAAAAATGCTGAAGAAATATTCAATATTTTTCTAAGCGCTTGCCAACAGATCTGCAGCAGAAATATACCGAAGAAAATCCCAAGACATGAAAGAAGGAAGAGACAGATCCCCCGGGACAGAAAAATCCTACTGAGAAAGAGGAGCAACCTAAACAAAAGGTTACATAGAGCCAGTTTTGCACCAGCGAGCGAAAGAATAAAAGAAAAAATCTGTGACATCGAAACCAAACTTCTCCGTTCCCATGACACTCAGCGAACAAGAGATGAACAAAAAGCGGTGTCACATATCAAAACAAACTCAAAGTTCTTTTTTAGCTATGCAAAAAAGAAACTAAGAAATATGTCAACAATTGGCCCACTCGAAAAGACCAATGGAGAACTTGACGGAGATCCAAAAAACATGGCACAAATACTAAGCAAGCAATATGACACTTTCAGCCAACCGGACAAGAACAAAATAGTGGAAAACCCAACCAACTTTTTCTCGGAGCCCCCCCCAACAGCCCGACAAGAACAAATCCCATCTGTAGAAATTTCGAGGAAAGACATCACAACAGCCATTGACTGCATAGCATCAAACTCGGCAGCCGGACCTGATGGATTCCACACACTTTTCTTGAAAAACTGCAAAGACCAACTAGCAACACCCCTAAAACTACTGTGGTCAGAATCCTTAAATTCTGGCTTGATACCATCAGCACTCAAAGTGGGAATAATTACCCCTATACATAAAGGAGGCAGCAAAGGGTCACCCAAACAGTATAGACCAGTGGTGTTAACTTCCCACCTGATAAAAATCTTCGAACGGGTCCTGCGTGACAGAATGACTGAACACCTAGAAAAAACCGGTGCTTTCAACGAGGGACAGCATGGATTTAGGAGGGGGCGATCCTGCCTCTCCCAATTACTACTCCATTATGAATCCATTCTAGAAGAAATGCAGGATGGGAACAATGCTGACGTGATCTACCTGGACTTCGCGAAAGCATTCGACAAGGTAGATCACGGGATCCTCCTCCACAAGCTAAGATCTCACGGGATATCTGGGAAGGTAGGACACTGGATCCACAGTTTCCTTAAGGACAGGACCCAAAGAGTGACAGTACAGGGGGCCCTATCAGACCCTAGTAAAGTGGTCAGCGGTGTACCTCAAGGCACTGTACTGGGTCCTCTCCTCTTCCTCATAATGGTTGGCGACATCGATGCCGGCCTAAGACACTCATCAGCCACTTCATTCGCCGACGACACGAGGATAAAGAGGCAGATAGAGACCGAGGAAGATACCAGACTACTCCAACAAGACCTAGAAAGAGTCGTAAGCTGGGCAAAAAATAATAACATGGCTCTCAACGGAGAAAAGTTTGAACTCTTAAGGTATGGGGGCAAAGAAATTATCAAAAGCTCGACCCACTACCAATGTGATCAACAATTAATACCGGCCAAAGACCACACTAAGGATCTTGGGGTATACATGAGTAATGATGCCACCTTCTCCTACCATTACTCCAAAATCACTCTAGCAGCACGACAACTTTCAGGATGGATCCTTAGGACCTTCAACACAAGAGAAAGGGTGTGTATGCTGACCTTGTGGAAATCTCTGGTGCAGCCCAAACTCGAATATTGCTGTCAGTTGTGGTCCCCACACAAATCAACAGACATAGCAAAGATCGAGGCATTACAGAGAACTTTCACAAGCAGAATTTCAGGAGTCAACCACTTAAATTACTGGGAAAGGCTCAAAGAACTGGGGCTTTACTCTCTCCAACGTAGACGAGAGAGATACGTTGTAATTTACGTATGGAAGATACTAGAAGGAAGGGTTCCAAATGTGGGATTGGTTGAAAACGCAAATCCAAGAAGAGGACGCCTATGCTACGTCAGAAGCACTCAAGCCTCCACACAGCGAATGAAGACGCTAGTTCACCACAGCTTCCAACACAACGGGACCCGACTCTTCAACAGCATCCCTAGAGAGCTTAGGGATCTAACTGGTGTAACCGTTGACACATTTAAACACAAACTAGACAAGTGGCTGGTTAGAATCACAGACCAGCCACCAACACCAGGCTACCCAGGCTCCAACAACAGTCTCCCATCAAGAGTCCAAGACCCAGAGATGAGGAGGGGAGCGCTGCCCGGAACATGCGGAGGTCCACCTTAGCTGCGTCGCTCCCAGACGGAATTCTTCAAAGGTAATCAAAGGTAATTGATAACGGGAAAGTACCGTATTGACAACCTTGTTACGAAAATTAAATTTTAGTACTGTACCATACTTTTATATTAGGCTTTTACGAGGGTTTAACACATTTTCATATGATCTTTAGAGCTATCGATGACTGAAAGTACCGTATTGACAACCTTGTTACGAAAAAGAAATTTTAGTACCGGTACCATACTTTTTTATTAGGTTTTGCCGAGGGTTAAAACAAATTTTCTTATGATCTTTAGAGCATATAGATTCAATATATCAACAAAATTTGTGGTATTAAAATAACATTGAACCGAAATGTGCTACCTATATTGTTGCGTCTCCTGTATATTGACCTTTTGTTTTATTTTGAGACATAATTCATAAATGATAAAAATTATACAAGATATGTAAGCTATTTGTATTATTATAACCCCCCTGGGGGTTAGGGAATAGAATATGCCCCACGTGCCTTCTGCGTGTCGTAAGAGGCGACTAAAGAGGTTGGGTCGGTGGGCTTGCGACCCCCACCCGGAAAAAATATCTAAGCAAAGAAAAACGAACGAACAGCCTCGGATGCGGACGGAACCAAGACCGACTAAGGACATGCCTTCGGACATTCTGAGAATGGCTACGTGGAATGTTAGTGGCATGAATGATGGCACAAAAGAGAGAGAGGTTCTGGAAGTGTTAGTGAATGCCAGGCTGGATGTATGTGGAATGACAGAGACCAAATGGAAAGGTTCAGATGTGAGAGAGTGGGAGTGTGTGCTGGAGTGAGTGAAGGAACAGCGAGAGAAGGTGCATGTTTGTTTGTAAGTAGCAAATGGAAGGAATGTGTAAGAGAGTATGGGTCTGTGGGTTCAAGGATCGTGTGGGTGAGAATGAAAGTAGGAATACAAACGTGGGTGATTGTATGCGTGTATGCCCCGACAGAGGATATACTTGAAAGAAAGAAAGAGGAGTTCTGGATGAATGTGGAGGCGTGCCTGGAGAAGTTTGACAAGAACGAAAGAATATTTCTGATTGGGGATATGAATGGTAAGGTGGGTGATAGGAAAGTTGAGGGAGTGGTGGGAGGGTGGGGGGTACCATCAGAGGTGAATGGGAATGGTAGTGCACATGTGGACGTATGTGTGGGAGGAGGCTGTGGATAGCCAACACCTTCTTCCGACACAGAATGATCCACAGGTACACGTGGAAACGGATGTTGACGATGAAGGATAAGACAGTGGTGGAACGAAAGTCATTGATTGATTATGTATGTGTGGATGAACGAATGAAGAAATCTGTGATGGATGCTAGGGTGTATAGGGGTATTGGAGGGGGTCTGTCTGATCATTATGTAGTGGTAGCTAAGGTTAGGATACAAAAGAAGTGGGTGAGGAGAGCGGGAGGGAGGCGAGAGGAGGGTGGAATGGTGAGGAGGGTGGAGAGGTTGCAGGAGGAGGAAGTCAGGGAGGAGTACAGGAGAGCAGTGGAAAGACGACTAGGTGGGTTCGACCTGGAAGTTATGGAGGAAGTGGAGGAGATGAGCAAGGTGTTTAAGGATGCAGCATGTGAGGAGGTGTGTGGAGTGAGGAGAAGAGGGAGGGGAGTGAAAGGTACAGCATGGTGGACAGAAGAGGTAAGAATAGCTGTGGAAGAAAAGAAGAAAGCATATAGAGAGTGGATGGGTAGTAGAGGGAATGAAGATTCCGAGAGACAGAAACGAGCGAGGTACGTGGAGAGTAAGAGGGTGGTGAAGGAAAGTAAGAGAAGAGTAGATGAGGAATTTGGAAGGAATCTGAGTGTAAAATGGAGGGAGAGTAAGAAACTGTTCTGGAAAGAAGTCAAGAAAGTTAGGGAAGGTAGCAAGGGAAACAGTAAGGGTGTGAAAGATAAGAATGGGAGAATGCTAGCCGAGAAGCAAGAGAGAGTCGAAAGATGGAGGGAGTACTTCAGTGAGTTGCTAAATGAAAGGAATGAAGAGCCAGCAAACATAGCTGGATATGGTATGGGAGGGAGAAGAAGAGAAGTAGTGGAGGAGGAGGTGGGGATCAGGAGGTCAGAAGTGTGGGAAGCCATGAAAAGAGTGAAGTTGGGGAAAGCACCAGGAACAGATGGAGTGTGTGGGGAAATGTTGAGGTATGGTGGTGAGATAGTGATAGAATGGGTATGGAAAATGTGCAAACTAGCATGGGAGAAGGGGAGTGCACCCGATGACTGGAAGACTGGCATAATAGTCCCCCTATATAAGGGCAAAGGGGAAAGAGGAGTGTGTGGGAACCACCGAGGAATATGTCTTCTAAGCGTAGTAGGGAAGGTATACAGTAGGGTAGTGATTGAGAGAGTGAGAGTGAGAACGGAGAAATGGATAGGCGACGAGCAGGGAGGTTTTAGGAAGGGAAGAGGATGTGTAGATCAGATTTTTACCCTGAATTGTGTTGTGGAGAAGTATCTGGAGAAGAAACAAAAGGTGTATGTTGCCTTTATGGACTTGGAGAAGGCCTATGACAGAGTGGATAGAGAAGGTTTGTGGAAAGTACTTAGAATATACGGGGTAGAGGGCAAGTTGCTGAAAGCAGTGAAGAGCATGTATGAGGGTGCAAAGGCGGCAGTACGTGTGGAGAGTGAGCAGAGCGAGTTCTTTGACCTGAAAGTTGGTTTGAAACAGGGTGTGTGATGTCCCCGTGGTTGTTTACTGTATATATGGATGGAGTTATGAAAGAAATACTATCAAGAGCAGTGGATGTTGGTGTATCGCTGAAAAGGGAGGGAATTGAGTGGAAGCTACCTATACTGCTGTTTGCAGATGATACAGTTCTGATGAGTGATAATGAATGGGAGTTGCAGGGTCTGGTAAATGAGTTTGGAACAGTGTGCGAAAAACGGAATTTGAAGGTAAATACGGGGAAGAGCAAGGTTATGGTCTTCGAAAGGGGTGAAGTCACAGAGTGTGAGGTGAAGCTGAACGGTCAGGCTATGGAGATCGTCAACTCTTTTAAGTATCTGGGCAGTGTGTTGAGTAAAGATGGGACTATGGATGAAGAGGTGCGGGAGAGGGTTGTAGGAACGCTAAAAGCAGTAACAAGAAATAGGGTGGTCAGTATGGAAGTGAAGAAGTCCTTGCATGACAGTGTGGTAATCCCGACACTGACTTACGGAAGCGAAGCATGGACGTTGGTTGAGAGACTCAGACCAAGAGTGAGAGCAGTGGAAATGAATTACTTAAGGAGTGCGTGCGGAGTTACATGGAGGGATAGACAGACTAATGAGGAAGTAAGGAGGTAGATGTGCTGGAAAGTGTGAAAAGGAACAACTTGAGATGGTTCGGCCATATGGAACGTATGGAAAGCGAGAGAATGACTAAGAGGGTGTACGAGAGCGAGGTGGAGGGACAGAGGGGGAGAGGTAGACCGAATATGAGGTGGAAGGATGGAGTGAGGAAGTACATGAACGAAGGTGGTGCTGGTTGGGGGGAGGGGCGTCGACTGACTGGGGACAGAGGTGCATGGGGGCGGTTCGTTCGTGGCCACCCCTTCGGGGATCACGGCGTCAGGCAATAGATAGATAGATAGATTATTATATATTTAGTCGTAGCCTAGCTTTCATACATAAAAAAAATACATTATTACCGGTAGCCTACATCCCACGCCCGCAGAACAGTGGCTTGAAACAGGGAATGGCTCTGTTCTCCATCTTCTTTTGGGCCACAAGTTGATGCTGCACTTTAACAAATGAGCACTCCTTGTGCAGAAACTCAATTAGTTCATACACATTGCAGCTCGCCCCGGCTCTTTCACAAAACTTGTTGAGGTTGTTGTGCCACCCCACCAGGCTGCACATCATTGTTAGTTCGTATACTGTCTGTCTGAATACAGACCATTGGTCTCGAGTCCAACCCCCATGGCTTGGAGTATTCCAGGTGGTCTTCAAGTACTCCCACAACGGTCAATATTTACGAGCTGCACCACAGCTGGGATCTCATTTATAATGGTAGTTTTGGGTCCCTATCACTTTATGCTTCATTGCTATATACTTTTTATCCACCGGAATTTTGTTTTTTCTTGGCTTTATTTTATTTTGATAATTATCGCGAATAGACTCGCAGCGTTATTATACATAATTTATTAGGGAAAGTGAAGCTCTATGGAATCCTTATAATATACTCACATAGATTCCGTTGTGGTAGAATAGTTTTGATAAGTTTTGTAACTCGATTTTGTCGATATAAATAGTCCCGTGCGTAAACAATCTCAGTCCCGCAATCTTGAGAGCTCTGCTACGGACGTGTTCAATGTTTACAAAAAGTGTTCGGAATGGAGTACACTCGCTACGGTAAAGTGTTATGTTCTACAAAGATGTTACTGTATGTCTAATATATGAACCCACAGTAGCTGGCATGCAAGGGCTAGTGTTGTATCCCACGTACTGGGTCTAGGTTAGGTTAATATACTAGGTCTCGGAAATAAGATTCGTAGTTGCGGTAGTATTTACATCAAAACTATAGGCTAGTTAACCCGGGAACTGCGGGGAGACTCTTAAGAGTTCCCCCGGCGGACTGCGGGAAGACTCTTAAGAGTCAGAGAAAAAAAAATCAACTTAAAACATCGAAAAAAATATATATATTTTGTATTTTTATTTTTTTTTGGCCCCTGGTCCATGCAAAATCTCAGTCCTCTACCTCCCCTCCCTCAGTTATCACCTGTTATTCCCTTATTCTGAGGTATATTTTCGTGCTAACATTAGAGAGTTGCAAGCAGGGCGTTGTCATCACTGATAGAAAGCGAGTGCGAGAGAGAGAGAGTATCGATCGACTGTGCCTCAGTGGCCTTGGAGGAAATTGGCGGGAAAGCAGGTTGCCTCACTCATACATTCTATAACTCGCGGCCTATATCTCCGATTTTAATATTAATTAGTATTAATTTTAATAGTAGTAATATCGATAGTAAAATAACTTATAATTGTTTTTATTCCCAATTAATAAGATTTTGTAAAATCTGCACTAAAGTAGATAACTTTTGGGCTAGAGCTAGGTTACTATACAGACTCTTAGTGGACAGAGGTTTTGAGGCAAGTAAATTGTTCCATAAATTTAATCTTTTTAGGGTCAATTATTGTGACTGTATTCTAAAATTTGACATCAATAATTTTAATCAAGCATTTTTAACTTGAAGTTCCTTGTATAACCTCTGCTTACTTTTTGTCTGTATTTATTGTTTATCTTTTTCTATTATTATTATTATTATTAATATTAATGATTTTTTAAATTTATTGTTCTTGTTAAAAGAGTACTCTTTGTTTAAATCTGTTGTTACTTCATATTTTGTAATTATTTGTCTTTATATTATATGTATTCATTGTCGATAGTATCAATTGCTTACTTTTGCGATTTCCTTAGTTTATTTGTGCTATAAATGTAGGTTATTTGTAGGGTAGTTATTGATAGGGGTCACTTGAGGCATGCTATGCTTACAGGTACCTACCCGATAGCACAAATGTACCCGGGGGCTGGAGAGGCTGGATAGGGAGGATATATTAATTATGGATACAGGAATAACTAGAGGCCACAGCTACAAAGTAAAAAGACCTACCTGCAAGAACGATATCAGGAAGTTTAGCTTCCCCTATAGATGTATTGATAAATGGAATGGGCTGGAGGAGGAGGTGGTAGGGGCAAGGAACATCCATATTTTCAAGAAAAAATTGGATAAAAAGTAGACTGAGAGACGGGACAACACGAGCTTAGCTCAACTCCTGTAAACTACAATTAGGTAAATACAATTAGGTAAATACTATCGTTAGTGAGTGCTGTACTGTATTTTATATATTATTTTGTAATAGTATAGATATCTTATCAATATTTGTATTTTGTACTATTTTAATGTCTTGTCATGTTGCAAATTTGATTTTAAATAATATTTTGACATTTAACATATAGTTTCTTTATTCATGCAGAGTTTAGTAAAATTTGCCAGAACGTCCCGGACTTCCCAAACTTGACTACTTCCTTTAACGTGACGATAGTGCGTTGTTATATGTGCGATTAGTTTGCTTGGGAAACAGATTAACTTGCTCATGTAGTAATGTACACCCTATGTGGTGGATTGTGTTCTTTTATTTAATAATTTTCATTTTAGTAAACGTTGTTTCCACATAGCGATTTTGATAATTTAATTTGACTTTATATTGTCCTTGTCCCAATTTTGGTTTGTTTAGTTTGCAAGTTTTACATTTTAATTTGACCATCCAAACGCTGTTTTCACTAGTTTTATTGTTGTTTCAGGTTAATACCTTTATAATCAACCCATAATAGGCGCGTATGGATAAGTATTAATGCTATTTATGGTAAAATGAATATTTTAGTGATGGAAACACCTCAAATACGTCAGCACAGAGGGGCGTTTCTAATTACCCCCATGCGCACTTCTTAGGTTAACTATCAAAACTATTCTCCCACAGTGGAATCTATGCGAGTATATTATAAGGATTCCCTAGAGCTTCACTTTCCCTAATAAATTATGTAGGCCTATAATAACGCTGAGAGTCTTTTCAAAAAAATTACCTTTATTTTTTTTTAGTATAACTAAATAAGTTGATCACCAATTATTTTGCAATATTTGAAAACAAATATGGATTTTATATGCTCTAAACATAATATGAAAATGTGTTTTAAGCCTCGGCAAAACCTAATAAAAATATATGGTACTAAAATGGAATTTTGTCGTAACATGGTTGTCAATACCTTCCTATACACGGCACCGATTCGTACACACGCCATTTTCACCTGTCTCCCGAGGTCTGTCCACCAGCTTTTTAGTCCACTCCACCTGCCCATCTCTGTCGATAGGTTGGGTTGTTTGGTTAGGTTAATATACTAGGTCTCAGAAACAAGATTCGTAGTTGCGGTAGTATTTACGGTATCTGGACACTTCGAGCGAATTTATATTCGAGCGGAGGTGCATTTAGGTTAGATTGTGCATCCGCTCGAAGTGACTCGCATTCACAGATACGGCCGAATACCAGTAGGCTACTAAATGGGCGCCGGCCCAACCGTCATGTTGTATCCCACGTAGGCCTACTACGGACACATTGTAGGCGTTAGGTGTGAATTAGCCTTGTATCCAATGTACTAGATCTATGTTACTGGATATTTATGATTTAAATAAGTGCTACGTTTTCGATAAATCTGGTTATATGGCTTTGCAATTAGGGAAATCATGAGCCGATTTCCGACATTTAGTTAGTCTTTTTTGATTCTCAAAATACGATCCAAGTTTTGCCAAAAATTGGCTCGGGTTTTCCAAAATTATGCTTTTTGGGGTTTGCAATTTAGGGAAACATGAGCCAAAATTCTAAATTAGGTTACTGTAATTTGTTTACTCTTAAAATTCGCAAAATCCGAGCCAAGTTTTGCCAAAACTTGGCTCGGGTTTTCCAATATTCCGGTTTTATGGCTTTGCAATTTCGGGAAACCTAAGCCAAATTTCTAAATGAGGTTACTGTCATTTTGTTGTCTACAAACTCAAAATCCGAGCCAGCTTTGGCCAAAACTTGGCTCGGATTTTCGAAATATTGGGTTTTAGGCCTTAGAAATACCTTAAAACCCGAGCCAAGTTTTGCTAAAATACGTTTTAATCGCCGTTTTACGCATTTTCCCTGTACTTCATAGCCCTCCCCACTATCGGGCGGCGTGTCTTAAGATCGTTGTATAATGGGTAAAAAGGGTTTCGCCGAGGGTTGTAATTATTTCCAAACACTATATATTGATGAAAACTAACAGGGAAAAATAACAAAATCCATGGAAAAATTGGTGATATCTTATTTTTGTTTTCTTTTTTTTAGCATTAGGCCTAGGGCCTAACCCTCCAGCCTCGGCTATGTATTCTATAAATATTCCCCGAAACCAGGAGGACTTGGCCGAAAAAACGTCTCGCCTAGGCTACCGTATCTTTGTTATTTTGACTGCTTCCGCATTCCCGCGGAAGGGGGGGCTTTGCCCCCCCTCACGAGTTGTTGAAATCGTCATCTATGTTGCCAGCAGGGGGTAAATATCTATTATAGCCTACTGCATAAACAAGGTGTATGTAAACAGTGAGGATGTCCGAAAGAGCTCTGAGATTTATTAGAATGGGCGTTATTTCTATTAATATCGGGTTTTATAGCCCTAAATGTGATCAAAATTATTCTCCCAGTCCCACAGTGGATTATACATGAGTACAGTAGGCTACTATGTAGATACCTTACACGAATGGTCAGTAAATTGGCAGATGAAGTTTAACATTGACAAATGCAAGGTATTAAAGATAGGGAAGATGCATACAAATGTTAAATATAAACTAGCTAATGTGGAATTAGAAAACTCGAATTGTGAGAAAGATCTAGGTGTGTTTGTTAGCAATGATTTGAAGCCTAGACAACAGTGTATAAGCGTTCGAAACAAGGCAAACAGGATTCTCGGGTTCATCTCTAGGAGTGTGAGTAACAGAACTGCTGATGTTATCTTAAAACTTTACTTGTCATTAGTGAGACCCCATATGGATTATGCTGTTCAATTTTGGTGTCCTTATTACAGAATGGACATAGATTCATTGGAGAGAGTACAACGTAGAATGACAAAAATGATCCATAATATTAGAAATCTTCCGTATAAAGAAAGGTTGAAGAAATTAGGCTTACATTCGTTAGAGAGACGCAGAGTTAGAGGGGATATGATAGAGGTGTTCAAGTGGTTTAGTGGGATTAACAAAGGGGACATGACAAATGTACTAAAGCTCAGTGATAGCGAAAGAACTCGTACCAATGGTTTCAAATTAGATAAATTTAGTTTCAGAAAAGATATAGGCAAATATTGGTTTGGTAACAGAGTTGTAGATGGGTGGAATGGACTACCAAGTGCTATAGTGGGATTAAAAACGATAGGGAGCTTTAAGATAAAATTGGATAAGCATATGGACGAGAAGGGTTGGGTGTGAAGGGGGATCAGCAGGGTTGGGCCAATCAGCGCTCTGCAGACCCCCGTAATCCTGCGTTAATCTCTAACCGTTTTGGTAAGATGATCCTCAGGGTATTAGAGTGTTGAGCCTATAATTGGGCTTTGTAATTGGGGTTGTGTGGGACAGGGATCTGCCTTGCTTAGGCCAATCGGCTTTCTGCAGACTCCCATTTTCTTATGTTCTTACTACACTATAAGGATTCCATAGACCTACATTGGCCCTAATAAATTATGTATAGGGCCTAGCCTAATAAGCCTGCGAGCCTATTCCCTAGGCTAGCCTAGCCTAATTATCAAAAAAATATAAAGAAAACTTGGTAAATAAGGCGTTCTAGGCTCTAGCTGTCTTGAATGCTACCCTCTTGGCTGTCACACAGTAAATAAATGTACCCAATTAGGCTAGGCTAAAACTGTAGTTTAGGCCTACATTAACTTATTGCGTAATTAGCCTAAACAAAATACCAAATAGCCTAGGCTAGGCCTAGCCTATAATTGATCGTGCAAATTATCACCATCAACATGAAATTCCTTTCACTGTACATTACTTACCAAGACCAAGGCTGCTCGGGTAGGTATTAATCGCCTTCCTTTGATAGCTCTGACCGTAGCGGTCGCGACGGAGGCCATGATTGTTATGAAAGTGCAGACAACGGAGAGTCCGACGAGGGGAGGGGATGTACGCAGCCGCATACCTTACTCTCTACGCATGCGCGAAAATGTAAGCCTCCCTTGGCCCAGCCCCCCGTTCAAACCCTTTAAACCGTTCCTGCCAGCTCGCGATGGTGTACAGTCACTAGAGCTCCCGCCTGACATCCAGAAATCCAGTGTTCGATCCCACTCGAAGTTTAGTATATTTTTATATTTTTATGTTGTTATTTGTGTTAGCCTATGTTATATTATATTATATTATATTAGGGTTAGGTTAGGTTAAGTTAGGTTAATCTAATCTAATCTAATATAATATAATATTGGTACATTTACGGCAGTGGGCGGGGCCTGGGGTAAGGTATGCGGCTGCGTACAGACCCTCTCCCGACGAGAGTCCGAGACATATCTTCCCCATTGTTGATAAGAGGATAGAGAGGGAAATAAATAAGGTAGCAGAGAGAGTGTTAGAGAAGGAGAAAATAGGGAGGAAAGGTAGAGGAATGAAAGGGTGGTGGAATACAGACATTAACCTGACAAGCGCGATATAGACCTAGGTGCTAGGGTAGTTATTTGTGCATTTCTAGCCCTAGATTCTGACAGAATTCGTTATATTTACAATATAAAGCATTATTTGTTTTCGGTATGCTTTTATTTTACATATATGATGTATATATGAACCTTCAAGAGTGCTAAAATAAGTGGGAAAAGCATTTGGGTGGTGAAAAACGAAGATATTGGCCACCCGGTCATAATCTCAGGCGAGAGAGAGCCCTCCCCTCTCGCTGTCTGGGAGTCAACTGAGACGAGCGGGGCGGTGTGTGCCGGTGTCTGGGTGTTGCATAATGATCTTTTATGCAACCCACTTGTGCTACATTATCGCGGGAGAGAAAAATAACCGATAAATGATGATAATAAGAGGATAAATAGGTGATAATTGAGGAGGGGGGGGGGAGGGGGGAATAAGGTGGGGAAGGAGGGGAGGGGGAGGGGTGAGAAACACATGGATGAGTACTAGAGGGGAATTATCTCACCTAGAGACAAAATCCTTTGTTTTGATAGGCCCTTTTTTTTTTGGAAGGCTTTTTTTATGGTCTTGCTTCCGTGAGGCCTATCGCGTTCCCTATAGGAAGCCTTCCGTGAGGCCTATCGCGCTTGCCGGGTTTTAAGGAGGCGAGGAAGAAGAGGAAAGAGAGGAATAGGATTAGGAAAGAGTTGGAGAAGGAGAAAAAGAGAGGGGAAAATATAAGTGAGGAGGAAATTCGAATAGCAAGGGAAGAATACGAGAGGGAAAGGAAAAGCACAAAAAACTTAATAAGAGGAGCAATAGAGAAGCATGAACAGAAAGAAATTGACAGGATAAAAGAGAAGGGGGACAAAGGAAAAGCTGAGTGGTATAGATGGCTAAAAAGAGAAAAAAGGAGGGAAAAGGTAGTAGTGGAGCTGAATGTAGGTGGGGAAAAAGTTAGGGATGTAAATAAAATTGGAGAGGAAATAAAAAGATAGTGGGAGGGGTAAATGACCAAATAAGAGTAGGGCAATGGAATATTGAACTAAATGAGGAAGAAATAGATGAAAATATGAATGAGATGGTGAGTGAGGAGGAGATTAGGAGGAGTGTGAAGAAGCTGAAGAGAAACAAAGCGGCAGGGCCGGATGGGATAACAGCAGAGATGTATATTGAAGGAGGGGAGATGATAGTTAGGATGTTGAAGAAGCTATTTGATAAAATATGGGAGGAGGAAGAAATACCAGCAAGATGGAAAGAAGAAAGGGTCACATTGATTTACAAAGGAGGAGCAAAAAATGTGCACGAAATGGGGAGTTATAGACCAATAACGGTAATAAACATAATAAATAAGATATTTTATGGGATACTAAAGGAGAGGGTAGGAGAGTATGTAGAAGAAAGGATCCTACTTAGTGAAGAGCAAAATGGGTTTAGGACGGGGAGAAGAGGAACAGACAATATATTTATATTAGATGAGATTATAGAGAAAAAGGCAAAGCAAGGGAAATGTGTGTTTATAGTGTGTTTGGATGTGGAGAAGGCATATGATAAGATTAGTAGGGGAGTTGCAGAAGCAGTGATGGAGAAACTAGGAGTGAGTAGGAAGATAAGGAAGATGATAATGAATATGTATGAAGGGGCGGAGACAGAGATTGTGTGGAAAAATATTGCAATGAAAGGAATCAGAAGGAAAGGGTTAAGGCAGGGATGTAACCTGTCACCACTAATTTTTGCAATGTGCATGGAGGAGTTGGTGAGGAGAATTAAGAGTAAGGGTCAAGGAGTGAAAATAGGGCAGTATAGGCTAGCAATTCTGACGTTTGCTGATGATGTTGTGTTGATAGCAGAGACAGAGGAAGATATGGGGGAAATGTTACAGGAGGCAGAAAGGTTTGGCAGAGACCTAGAAATGAAGTACAGTGTAGAGAAAAGCAGTATGATAGTAGTAAATGGACCAGAGGCAGTAGAAATGAGGATAGGAGGGGAAAGAATAGAAACAAGGGAGGAAGTGAAGTATTTAGGGGTATGGATAGGGAGGGAAGGGCGACAAAGGACAATGAATGAGAAAATCATGAAGGTGGAGCAGTGTAGTGGGAAACTGTGGAATGTGACAAAAACCAGAGTAAATAAATATAAAATAGTAAGAGAGGTGTGGAAGGACTTTGAAGTGCCGAGAATAATGTACGGGATGGATGTGAGAGGGAGTACAGGGGGAGAAATAAATAGACTGGAGACGGGACAAAATAAAATAGGAAGAATGGGGTTAGGAGCAAGAAGGTGGACAGCAAATGAAGCAGTGAGAGGGGAGATGGGATGGAGTACGTTTGAGGAAAGAGTGGCGAAGGCAAAGTTGAGGTACAAGAGTAGGTTGGAGGAGATGGAGGATCATAGGTGGCCAAGGAGAGTGAATGAATGGGGGGAGGGGAAGAGTAGATGGGCAAAAAATGTAAGAGAAAACTGAAAAAAATAGGAGTGAAACAAAGAAGGGTGGGAGAGGAGTGGAGAGATGTAGGGAGTAATGCAGGACTAGGTCAGGGAAGGAGACTAGAGAAAGAGATAGGAACGAGAGTGAAGGAAGTAGGAAGACAGGAATGGAAGAGAAATATGGAGAAGAAAAGTACACTGATAAGATATAGAAGCAAGGGGAGACCGAGAAAAGAGGAGTTCTATGACGGAAGTTGGGGAGCTGAACTACTGTTTAAGGCTAGGGCAGGAGCATTAGAGACAAATAGGAGAACATGGAGGTGGAATGGGGGGGTGAAAGAGTGTCTACAGTGTGAGGTGGGAGGGAGGAGAGTGGAGGAGACAATAGAACATATAGTGACAGAGTGCCAGGGGTATGCAGAGGAGAGAGATGGGTTGGAAAATGAGTTGAAACGGGTGGTAGGGGAGAGGGAATGGGAAGAGCAGAAAGAGGAGGAGGATGAGGGTGTAAAATTTGTGTTAGGTCTCGAGACAGAAGAGGGGGTAGATGGGGAAATGGGGAAAAGAATGAAGGTAGTGAAAAGATTCCTGGAGCAGGTGTGGCAGAAGAGAAAACGGAATAGAATAGAATAGGGTGAGGGGGGAGAAGGGGACCAGAGCGGGGGAGGAAGAAAAATGAGATTAAATAGTAGAGAGGGGAAAAGTTAAATTAAGGTAAGGAGAGAACAAGATATTGGGGGGTGGAGGAGGGGGTAAAATAAGGAGAGGAGAGTTCTGCTTAAGCTATATATTTCAATTCTTTGTCTTTAACTATCCTTTCTACAACTACATAATTTCTAAACTAATTCTTAAATCTAGCTCTAGCTGTTTCTGGAGAAGTCACCGGTGCATAGGTGAGCTGGCTTTGAGAGGGGACAGCAACTCCACAAAAAGAAGAAGAAGAAGAAGAAGTTGCCAATTGATTTTGTAAAGAACGCTTCGCCCAAAGTTCGTGGCTCTAGAAAATGTTGCCAAGCAGCAAACGCCTTGACAAGAGCTGCTCTAAGCCGCATTTTCCTTTACCATCACTGTTATGCCCGGTCCAAATTGGAACGCGAGATATTCTTTGTACAATGAGCAGCTCTCTAACTGAATAGGTATACCTTAAACTTTAAATAAAGAGACAACACGGCAGGATAATAAGCACACAGGTAACAAGTTAACATGGGTTTTATTCAGTTTAACACCTGGTTCATAGAGGAGCAAGACATATTGAAATGCTGGGTGTGAAGGGAATTCATGGTCTCCTGAAATATCCCCAGGCTACCTTTAGGATCAACTTTTCCTGGTACCTGGTGCGGGGTACGAACCTCTGAAGGGAATTTAACCCCCCTAAAAACCCACAGGTTTTGAGATGCCTTGGGTGGGGTTCGAACCCTGGTTAGTGACCCAACCATCACCACCAGGCCCGCGCGCTAACCCACTGTACTACCACGGACGTACTAAAAGTATAGCAACCTTAGTCCGATTTTTAAGAACCAGGTGATAGTCTCGTGGTGTTATCACGTGATGAGTTTATTGGACTTACCATCTACGACTATTTTACGCTATACCTGACGTCAACTCGGGTTAGTATTATTGTGGGTGCGGGACATTTTCGAGGGCATTACATTACATCCTTCTTTAATTAGGCTAGTCCCTAGCCTATTTTAAGGTCGTAAGGTATCGTAGCTGTATTACCTCAGCAATCTCAATATTGTTGGTATAGGGTTCGCGTGACGGGTGCTCCACGTAGCTACCTGGTCACGTTCCCTAGCTGCCACCAATGAAATGCTGGGTGTGAAGGGAATTCATGGTCTCCTGAAATATCCCCAGGCTACCTTTAGGATCAACTTTTCCTGGTACCTGGTGCGGGGTACGAACCTCTGAAGGGAATTTAACCCCCCTAAAAACCCACAGGTTTTGAGATGCCTTGGGTGGGGTTTGAACCCTGGTTAGTGACCCAACCATCACCACCAGGCCCGCACGCTAACCCACTGTACTACCACGGATGTACTAAAAGTATAGCAACCTTAGTCCGATTTTTAAGAACCAGGTGATAGTCTCGTGGTGTTATCACGTGATGAGTTTATTGGACTTACCATCTACGACTATTTTACGCTATACCTGACGTCAACTCGGGTTAGTATTATTGTGGGTGCGGGACATTTTCGAGGGCATTACACATATATTTTATACCTGTAACCTGGAGATCATCAACAACAATAAGAATAATTAAGACATACAATAATAAGGTTATCAAGTAAGCAATAGGAGTCGGACAATGGGTCCGGACTCAAGGTAATAATAATACTCCTAGGATACAATTATAAGGTATCCAAAATGGTGGAGGTACACCTCCTACCCAAATAGATCTCAGAGAGGATCTCGACAAAAGACAAGAGTGCAGTAATGGCAAATGCTGTCTGGATCATGCAATGATGTCCCCGGCATTTAGTGACGTTAACTGACTCTAAAGCAATAATGGCCAAGTGGTCATCAACAATGAAGTGGGCTCGGAAAGGCTCACAAATGATATTAATACTATAGGTGTGCTAGATCTCACCTGGCAAAGATTAATCCTTAACTCTAATTGTGTACTAGCAAGGTGCTGAAAGCTGAGGTAACAATCGTCGGGAGCTGAGATAGAGTGAAATCTATTCGAGTTATGAACCTGACAGAATGTTAAATGAATTAGGCTAGAAGTTATACAAAGGAACTAGATTACGTGTAAATATGTGTTTGTGTTTGATGCTATGGGTCTTATATAGGCACGCCCTCTGTCGGGCTATGGGAGACCAATAACCCGGGAAGGTGTGTATATAAGGATCCCCTGATAGGTATGTATAATGTGTCCCGGCAAGTGGGCTAATTAACGTCAATTTAAGTAGGGAGAAGAAAGACCTCTCGCAAGACGTAATGTTAATGAGAACCCCTGAAGATAACTTCTACCACAACCCTGAGTCAACTCTATACCCATAAACTATACAAAAGCACTTAAAGGAGAGCTGTAGTGAAGAGGAGGGCCCGTAGATCGAGGGAGGATCCAGTAGTCCGGAGGGCGGCTGGGCGTGATCACTCCGGAAGTTGGTCCAGGGGGGGGGCGGCTGGGCGTGATGACTCCAGCTACTGGTCCAGGGTGAGTCACAAGATGATTCCTTAGACCTTGGCGCCTACCACGGGACAACCGGGTTCCTCTTGCACTCCCACAGTGCAGTGATTCCCAAAGGATATGCTGGAGTTCTGCTACAAGGTTTGGGGGGTTAGGGTGACTAGCATAATGATCTACCTAGAGTTGCAAGCAGTCTAGATAGTGACATTATAGGTAGTCTAAGGGGGGTCAGGGTAAGTGTCTTCCTTCCTTGCTAGTTCGTGGAACTATCAGAACCATGTAGTAAAAAGATAATCCAGAAAGGGGAGCCCAAAGTGGGTTGCCCAGAATTAGTCCTCTTCCTGATGGGGGGAACCCGATCTGGTAGATCTAAAGTTACTACACTATCCTCATAATCCCTTGAACAAAACAAGGTAGGAATCCTTTGGTACTTGGTTTGTGCACCGCATCGAAGGCCAGAAAGGGGGAGCCCAAAGTGGGTTGCCCAAGCTAGTCCTCTTCCTGATGGGGGGAACCCGACCTGGTAGATCTTCGATCACAGCACACAACTGACAAGTTGAACACCAGCTATCTCTGGCTGTTCTTACCCTGAACTAAAGAATACCAAATGGCAAGCTTAGTTCCTGATGTCCAGGCTGGGTGAGTATAAGGCAATCTTCTTGCCCCTACTTAAGGCGCCCGGCTTGAGAGGATCAAAGGCGCTGGGGTGGTGTTGGCGCGTGGTGGTTATGTCCTTGTAGCTCTGGGGGTGGCGCGCCTGGACTCTGGCTGTACCTTGTAGCTAGATGCCCCTGGGCAGATTCTGTTATAAGATGGGGGTGATCACTTCCTGGTGGGAGAGGAAGTGGATGAGAAATGGCATGTGCAGGATGATTTAT
Organism: Paralithodes platypus; assembly: GCA_032716605.1. Classification (NCBI taxonomy): domain Eukaryota; kingdom Metazoa; phylum Arthropoda; class Malacostraca; order Decapoda; family Lithodidae; genus Paralithodes; species Paralithodes platypus. The sequence continues at coordinate 57,825,891 of CM064513.1, read as the reverse complement.
ATAAGAAAAGGTTTAGAACTGCTGCATGGGTTGAACTGCTGGTTTATGCGCTATCCTAGCCCGGGAAAAGGACATGACTTGGATGGCTGCAAGATCCTGAGGGGTTTTGATGGGTGATATAAATGGCTGACTAGGGAATAGAGAGTGAAAGTCTGGAGCAGTTTGGCAGTCCTTGATGGGGGAGATGAAAGGTAAGTTGGCAAATAAAGGAGTACCACCTGTAGCTGGTTGATCAGGCTGGGGAAGTCTAGGATGGTTAGCTGGGTGTTTAGCGTAGTTACCCCTCTGACTTTTCTCTCTGGTGGTAGGGGCCATAGAAGCTGGCTGGGCAGGGTATGCTGGTGTAGTCCACTCAGGTCTTATGTGTCCCACCTGTCTCGTTGATATGCGGGCGATGCGGGCAGGAGCAGGGTGGCTGGCAGGAGTAGGGTTGGCTGCAGTGTTTAGTGGCAGCTAGAGATGCGGTCTTATCATCCTGAGACCGCATCTCACTACTGTCTGGTAGAGAAAAGTCCCGATCCTGGGACTGGAGATGGTAATGTCTTGAAGTATTATCTTCGTGGACAGGGGTCAGGTGCTGGAGGAAGTGGTAATAAATGACTCCCTGGTTGTTAGGGGTGGCCATCTTGTCTCCGGTGAGGGTGAGGAGAGAAGAGTAGTCACAGTACTTCAAATGGTCCAGGAGTTGGTGAGGTGACTTGATTACTTTGGTGGAGTCCTTCCGCATCAGGGTTATCATGTCAATCCGCATCTTGGTGGTGGTCGTCAGCGAGGGCGTTGTCGTGGCTGGAGGTGGTTGGAGAGTGATGACAGAGAGCCTGGCTTGGCCCAGGTCATGAGGTTGTGCGGACGCCGAAGTACCAGGCTGGGGGGAGGAGCTTGAAGACGCTTGATCCTTAACCTTTCTCACTTTAGGCTGGGACAGGGCTGGTTCCCATCTGGTGGGTGGCTTCACAGGTCTTCCACAGCGGGTATGAGAAGGCAGTCTGGGAAATGGGGGAGATGGAGTTAGAGGTGACATTGAGCGAAATTTGGATATTGTTTTTCGCCTGGGAAGTTGAGAAGGAGGGGAAATAGATTGAGGAGAAGAAGGTAGGGTTTTAGAGATAGGAGTAGGTGAGGGTTTTTTAGGACGGAAGCTGGGGGTGATAGGCAAAGTGGGGGGTATGTTGGTGAGTTGTGGTGGCGAGGGGGGAAGACTAGACGTGGCAAGGTTAATTAAAGGCGATGGTTGAGAAGGAGGTTGCGGAGGTGAAACGAGAGGAGAGGGAGAAAGAGAGGAGATGTGAGAAGATTTGGGCTTAGGAATGCGGGAAGGGGTGAAGGTGACAGGAGGTGAAAGAGAAGAGGGGGAAGTTTGGGTTTGAGTAGAGAGAACAGGAGGAGGTCGATGTTTAGGAAGGTGAGAAGGGGTGAACTGGGTGAGGCGAGTGGGAAGGGTGACAGGAGGTTGCAGTACAGGAGAGTGAAGGGCAGGCAAAGGAGAATTGAGAGGGGGAGTGGAAAGAGGTGGAGGGAGAGGGACAGCATGGTTGAGAGGGACAGGTCCGGAAAGACAGGAAGTTTGAGGGTGAAGATTTGAAACAGGGGTACAGTCAACATCCTGATCAGGCTCAGCTACAACAGTAATATTCTTATTAATAGGTTGAAACCTTCTGACAAACCTATTCCTATAAGTGCGAGATTCCCCATGATAGTTAATTATGACCTGGAAACAGTTTGGGATCCTAAGGACCTCAAATGGACCCTTGTACCGTGGCTTCAGTTTGGAGGGTACAGGTAAGATGGCGACCATGACTAGGTCGCCTACTTGGTGAGGGTTGTTCTTGGGGGTTTCATCAGGCTGGAGATCTTGGGTAAACTGGAGCTGACGTAGGCGGTTCCTGAGGTGGACGAGGTTGGTATTTAGACCTGGTGAGGCCTCAGTAGGGGCAGCTAGGTGACGTAGTGGTATGAGGAGAGGTGGGCTCCCAAAAACCATCTCATGAGGGGTGATCCCGTTGTCTCTGGGGCAGGTGTTTATTCCCCATTGTATGATGCGAATTTGGCTGGTCCAGTCCGATGAGTTCATCTGTTGGAGGCGTGTCCGGATTTGATTGGCGATGGTTCTATGAGATCGCTCGCAGATGGAGTTTCCTTTTGGCCAGTAGGGTGAAGAGTGGCTGATGTGAAATCCAAACATTTCGGAGATCTGCGTCCAAATTTGTCCGGTGAATTCAGGGGCATTGTCGGAGTGGATTGCCTGTGGCAATCCAAAATAGGGAAAGACATGTTGTAATAATGCCTCGGTGACGGCCATAGCAGTGTGTTCTCTGGCAGGGCAGGCGATCACGTATTTTGAGTACGTGTCCACGAAGGTGATGATGTAGCGGTATTCCCTGTCGTTTTGTAGAGGTCCCATGACGTCCACTGCCAAAAGTTGCCAGGGTTTAGAAGCGATGAGTTTGCCGGAAGGTCCTGGGGTGCGTGTTTGGTCTTTTCCCAGGGTGCAGGCACGGCAAGCTTCAGTGATTTTCTTGGCCGTGATGTAGGGGCGAGGAGTCCAGTAGATGTCTTTGAACGTGTTCACAAACTTCTTTTGGCCTAGATGGATCCTGTTGTTGGTGTGCAAGGAAGACATCATTTGTTCAGCATCCTCAGGCCCTAGTACGATCTGGCCTTCTGGGGTAAAGAGGGCGTCACCCCTTCTTTGTAAGAGGCCAAAAAGTCGGGTGGAGATCCAAGTTGGTTTGTCGTTCCGGAGGTAGGCCTGGATGAGAGGGGGAGTGGTAGTAGGTGGTGGTCGAGGTTCTTGGATGGCGTTGAGTTGTTCTGGTGCCAGTGGGAGCCGGGATAAGGCGTCTGCATTGGTATGGAGTTTTCCCGGCCTGTAGGAAATCTCAAAATCAAACTCCTCAAGTGATTCTCGCCAACGGACTGTTAGGGCATTCTTAGAGTCAGATTTCCTGAGCCATTGTAAGGCTTGGTGGTCAGTGATGATGGTGATCTTGACGCCAGCTAGGTAGGCCCGGAAGTGTTGGAGGGCCCAAACGATGCCTAAGCATTCTCTTTTAGTTACCGGGTAGTTGGTTTCTGCCGGGGTTAAGGTCCGGCTGGCACAAGCAATGATGTGCTCTCGTCCTTCTCGATTTTGGGAGAGGACTGCACCGACGCCGAGAAGGGACACGTCGGTGTAGAGTCTAAAGGGTAGTTGGTAGTCCGGAAAAGAGACGACAGGGGAAGACACGAGTAGGTCCTTGAGGGAGGTGAAGGCTTGGAGACGGTCGGGGGTCCACACAAAAGGTTCTTCCTTCCTAGTTAAGTCGTGTAGAGGTCTGGCAATGGTGGCGAAATTCTTCACAAACCTCCGATAGTAGGAGGCAAGGCCTAGGAAAGCTCTTACTCCTTTTATTGACTTTGGGGGTTGGATCTCCTGGATGGCTTGGAGTTTCTTGGGGTCAGGTGCAAGTCCTTCTTCTGACACCAGATGTCCTAAGAATTGGACCTGATGTCAAGCCATGGTGCATTTAGTAGGCTTCAGCTTTAATCCGGCTTGTCGGATCCTCTGGAAAACTTGGCGGAGGCGTTGGAGGTGTTCTGCCCAGGTACGACCAAATACTATGATGTCGTCCAAGTACGCCAGACATGTTTCCCAAGTTAATCCCTGAAGTACGGATTCCATCAGTCGGGAGAAGGTGGCGGGACCGTTACATAATCCAAATGGCAGCACTGAGAACTCGTAAAGCTTCCCTTGGCTGGTGGAGAAAGCTGTTTTGTTTTGGTCGGTGGGGGCGATGGGGACCTGCCAGTATCCGGATTGCAGGTCCAGTGTGGAGAACCATCTGGCCCCTAAGAGGGAGTCTAGGGAGCCGTCGATGCGTGGTAGTGGGGTGGCATCTTAGATGGTGACATCGTTGAGTTGTCGGTAGTCGATGCAGAATCGAGATGACCCATCCTTCTTCTTGACCAGTACCACTGGAGAGGACCAAGGGCTAGTTGAGGGGTTGACGATGCCAGCTTCTAACATCTCTGCAACTTGCTTCTGTTCTTCTTGGCGCTGAAGGGGGTTCTTTCTTCGTATAGCCTGTCTGACTGGGGGTCCAACAGTGTGAATGTGGTGTTCTAGGACATGGGTGTGGCCTACATCTTGGGAGTTGGTGGTAAAGATGTCATGGTATTCGGCCATTAACTGGCACAGATCGTCCTTTTGTTGAGGGGTGAGGTGAGTAGGAACGTCTGGGAGTGATGGAGTTGATGCAGGAATGGAGGTGGTGGTGTCGGTTGAAGGCTGGTCATCATAAGTCTCTAGTTCTCCGATGGTGAGACCCCTAGGTAGGGTGGTTGGAGATGTTGGCTATTCTTACTGCATTTTGTTTTAAAATGGCAGGAGCAGTGAGACAATCCCTGTCAAAAGGGCTCTGAAGAGAGGGAGTGTGAATGAGTTCTCCGTTGAGGGCTGGATGGATGGGTACCCAATGTTCATGATGTGGCAGCAAGGTGATGGGTTGAATGGTGATGGCCGATGCAACACGGATGGCTTTCAAGGTTTGAGGAGGGTCATGGAGCGGTGTGGCAATCTTCGGAGTGGTGAGTCCTGGGGGTTTGGTGGAAAATAACAATCTTCTTTCAACACACTGGATAGTAGTGCGAAGGGCCGTGAGAAGGTCGAATCCCAGGTATCCGTCGTAGGTGGTTTCTTGGGAGGGAAATACCATGAAAGCGTGGTGATGGCCGTGGTTAGGTTGAGGGGTGGCCACATACAGTGGGGCCGTGATGCCAGTACTAGGAATAAGGTTGTCGTTGGCATCAATGAGGGTGGTGGACGAGTGTTGAATCGGTCCAAAAGTGTTGTGATGTCTCTGGTGGTAAGAGGAAAAAATACAGGATCTTGAAGCTCCGGTGTCGACAAGGAGTCGAGAGTTGACTCCCTGGATGGTCAGGTGGGTGTAAATGGGAGGCTTTATCATATCATAGCTGCCCCTATCTCGAGCCCCCGCCAGTTTGCAAGTTGGTGGGCGGGGGCGGTCTAAAAACCCGGTTTGATGACTTCCGGCTCAACTGTACTGTGGTCGTCCGGGTCACCAACCTCTGCAGCTGTCTCGTCGTAATCCTCAGCTCCTGCGGTGCCGTCTTCTAGGATGGTGGCAACTCTTCTGGAGGGCTTCAGCCAGGGAATCTGTCCCCAGAACAGTGGAACCCTCGAGCGTTTGGCCAGCAACTCGGCAAAAGACCTCTTCAACCCATTAATAGGGCACTGGGACCCGCAGGGCTTCCAGTCTCCAGGCTTGACTCTGGCCCATTCTTCCGGCTTGTCCTGGTTGCGGCTAGGGTGGTAGGTTGGTCCGGAATGAGCTCCTTGTGGCTTAGTGGGAGCTCGTTGGATACCCGCGATCTTTCCTTGCTCCTGGGACTTTTGCAGGGCCAGAATACGGCGTATGATAGGGAGGTCTGTATCATATCCGGCCGGTTCTGTGATGGCAAAGTGGTCCCGGACTGCACGCGGAAGGATCCTCATCAGGGTCCGGCGGACGTTCTCCTTCCTCTCTGCAGCTGTAGCCATTGTGAATGTGGTGGAAGCCAGCCTGGTAAGCTTGCTGATGGTGGCGTCGAGGTCCCCGTTGTAGGTGATGGCGTGAAATTGCTGGTCGGCTATCACAGTACCTAAGACAGGGTTAATGGCAGTTTTAGTGTATGTTTCAAACTGTTCCCAGGTCATTCCGGGGTTCTCTTTTACATAACTGGAAACTAGGGCCATAGACCGCCCTAGCTTCATGACTACAGTATGTATTTTAGGGGCAACTTCATCTTTAAATATGATGTCAAGCACTGGCTTGACAACCTCTAAATAGGTGGCAATGTCAGTTTCCTCTGGTCTGAAAGGAATAATATCCAGTGCTTTCCCTGCCATCCTGACTACTTATCCCTGTCGTGATACTCTCAAAATATTTAAAGCAGGAAAAACCTGAGAGGCTACCTTCGAGAAAGAGACACCGCTGCCACCAGTGTTATGCCCGGTCCAAATTGGAACGCGAGATATTCTTTGTACAATGAGCAGGTCTCTAACTGGATAGGTATACCTTAAACTTTAAATAAAGAGACAACACGGCAGGATAATAAGCACACAGGTAACAAGTTAACATGGGTTTTATTCAGTTTAACACCTGGTTCATGGAGGAGCAAGACATATATTTTATACCTGTAACCTGGAGATCATCAACAACAAAAAGAATAATTAAGACATACAATAATAAGGTTATCAAGTAAGCAATAGGAGTCGGACAATGGGTCCGGACTCAAGGTAATAATAATACTCCTAGGATACAATTATAAGGTATCCAAAATGGTGGAGGTACACCTCCTACCCAAATAGATCTCAGAGAGGATCTCAACAAAAGACAAGACTGCAGTAATGGCAAATGCCGTCTGGATCATGCAATGATGTCCCCGGCATATAGTGACGTTAACTGACTCTAAAGCAATAATGGCCAAGTGGTCATCAACAATGAAGTGGGCTTGGAAAGGCTCACAAATGATATTAATACTATAGGTGTGCTAGATCTCACCTGGCAAAGATTAATCCTTAACTCTAATTGTGTACTAGCAAGGTGCTGAAGGCTGAGGCAACAATCGTCGGGAGCTGAGATAGAGTGAAATCTATTCGAGTTATGAACCTGACAGAATGTTAAATGAATTAGGCTAGAAGTTATACAAAGGAACTAGATTACGTGTAAATATGTGTTTGTGTTTGATGCTATGGGTCTTATATAGGCACGCCCCCTCTGTCGGGCTATGGGAGACCAATAACCCGGGAAGGTGCGTATATAAGGATCCCCTGATAGGTATGTATAATGTGTCCCGGCAAGTGGGCTAATTAACGTCAATTTAAGTAGGGAGAAGAAAGACCTCTCGCAAGACGTAATGTTAATGAGAACCCCTGAAGATACCTTCTACCACAACCCTGAGCCAACTCTATACCCATAAACTATACAAAAGCACTTAAAGGAGAGCTGTAGTGAAGAGGAGGGCCCGTAGATCGAGGGAGGATCCAGTAGTCCGGAGGGCGGCTGGGCGTGATGACTCCGGAAGTTGGTCCAGGGGGGGCGGCTGGGCGTGATGACTCCAGCTACTGGTCCAGGGTGAGTCACAAGATGATTCCTTAGACCTTGGCGCCTACCACGGGACAACCGGGTTCCTCTTGCACTCCCACAGTGCAGTGATTCCCAAAGGATATGCTGGAGTTCTGCTACAAGGTTTGGGGGGTTAGGGTAACTAGCATAATGACCTACCTAGAGTTGCAAGCAGGAATCCTTTGGTACTTGGTTTGTGCACCGCATCGAAGGCCAGAAAGGGGGAGCCCAAAGTGGGTTGCCCAAGCTAGTCCTCTTCCTGATGGGGGGAACCCGACCTGGTAGATCTTCGATCACAGCACACAACTGACAAGTTGAACACCAGCTATCTCTGGCTGTTCTTACCCTGAACTAAAGAATACCAAATGGCAAGCTTAGTTCCTGATGTCCAGGCTGGGTGAGTATAAGGCAATCTTCTTGCCCCTACTTAAGGCGCCCGGCTTGAGAGGATCAAAGGCGCTGGGGTGGTGTTGGCGCATGGTGGTTATGTCCTTGTAGCTCTGGGGGTGGCGCGCCTGGACTCTGGCTGTACCTTGTAGCTAGATGCCCCCGGCAGATTCTGTTATAAGATGGGGGTGATCACTTCCTGGTGGGAGAGGAAGTGGATGAGAAATGGCATGTGCAGGATGATTTATATAAGAAAAGGTTTAGAACTGCTGCATGGGTTGAACTGCTGGTTTATGCGCTATCCTAGCCCGGGAAAAGGACATGACTTGGATGGCTGCAAGATCCTGAGGGGTTTTGATGGGTGATATAAATGGCTGACTAGGGAATAGAGAGTGAAAGTCTGGAGCAGTTTGGCAGTCCTTGATGGGGGAGATGAAAGGTAAGTTGGTAAATAAAGGAGTACCACCTGTAGCTGGTTGATCAGGCTGGGGAAGTCAAGGATGGTTAGCTGGGTGTTTAGCGTAGTTACCCCTCTGACTTTTCTCTCTGGTGGTAGGGGCCATAGAAGCTGGCTGGGCAGGGTATGCTGGTGTAGTCCACTCAGGTCTTATGTGTCCCACCTGTCTCGTTGATATGCGGGCGATGCGGGCAGGAGCAGGGTGGCTGGCAGGAGTAGGGTTGGCTGCAGGTTTAGTGGCAGCTAGAGACGCGGTCTTATCATCCTGAGACCGCATCTCAATCACTATCTCCGATAGACTGGAAATGGTGTCGTAATTCACACCCAAATGCCATAAAAGGGTGTCCAATATCAAGCCAATTCAACCCTGCTCCTACACAGGGTCGAAACTCAACCCGATTCAGATCGACTTTCGGAGCTTGACAACAGTTTTAAGACTTTGTGTATGTATCCATATACAAATAATCGATTTGGATGTGATAATTATAAATGTACCTAGCTATATCCTCAGAATATCCGAAAGAAGCGTCATAATCGTATGAAAGGGTGATAACCTATATTAGACTTTGTATACATACACTCAAAATTAAGCAATTATATTATATGCATTCTCATCACAATGTTGTACAAATTCAAGTAGATCGAAATAAGTACTCAAATAATAATTAACGTAAAAAAAAAAAAAAAGTAAAGTATGTCAGAACATAGCCGCAGCCGTGGTGCCGCTACATTCGTGTTTACAATCAGTAATCATGATTATATTTTAATGTATTGTACTTGATTTTATTGGATTAGGTTAGTTATTGTTGGTCAGTTTAGTAAATACAATAAAGCCAAGTTAAATACATTGACATAAAATCGTGATTAGGCAAGAATGTAGATCGGGCATTGCGGCTGCTTTACCATAGGGGTAAATATATGCCAAGCACGCCGGTATTCGTCTGCTATAGCTGGGAGGTGGACTGAGTTTCGGGATAGCCCTTGTACCGGCTGCATGGTAGTGTTCGTCACCTACAATATTCCGCCACTCATACTCAGAATTATTGAAATGTTAACCTAAGAAATTATTTATTACTCTAATGTTACAAAGAGAAATGTCGGCGACCCAGGTAGCTCAACATGCAACCAGAACAGCTAAAAAAGAAGGGATCAGTGCAACAACATCAACAATAAAGCAGCAACAACGGCCAAGAACAAGGACATCAAACAACAAATACAGGTAGGGGTGGGAGGGGGGCAAGGGGGAGCCACAACCTGTCCCCATCTCACGTGCTCACACACCATCAGTCGCTCGCGGCGCACAGCTGATCACCACACCGCCAGACGTACGATGAACAGTAACAGGAAAATATGTATAGTGTGCGATATTGGATTCAACAAAAGGAGTACAACGTCACAATGTAGTAGATGTAATGAAACAGTACACGATCGATGTACTCACGTTACTAGCAGAAAAGAAGTGGAATGCGAAAATGTAGGGAAGTAGCTATTAAAGGTCCTAAAATCATTTGTGAAATATGTGAATCACTCATAACAAGAAAACAAAGGATCCTAAACTGTGTTAAGTGTAAAACTGTAGCTCACATGAAGTGCATCTCTAAGAAGACCAACAGTGAAGAACGGGAATTCCTATGCAACATTTGTGTCTTGCATTCATTACCGAATATTAATGTAAATGAACCAATTAGTATTAACAACTTAGAATCCAGCCAGGACACATTCAAAATCAAAGATGAATACAGAGTGTTCACCAACAAAGGACTCCATCTTATCCACATTAACGCCAGATCAATGTACCATAAATTGTCAGAAATAAACTTGTTAGCTAATAAGGTCAAAGCTTCAATAATTGCAATCACAGAAACCTGGCTGGATTCAAGTATAAACGATGGTGAAATAAACATTCAAGGTTTCAATATGGTTAGGAATGATCGCAATAGGCATGGGGGAGGAGTATGTCTGTATTTAAAAAACAACCTCACACACACAACTAAGACCGACCTCCATGTAGAAGATCACGAAGCTCTGTGGATCGATCTACACCTGCCGAGGACAAGACCCATCACAATTGGGGTATGCTATAGGCCACCAGACGACACACAATTCTTGACCAAATTTGAACGAACTTTGTCATCGCTAGACCCTCGGAATGAATCCATCATACTAGGGGATTTTAACCTGTGTTACAAACAACGAAATAATAGGCTTGTACGAGAATATAGGCATATACTGACAATGCACAATCACAAACAACTCAGCACAACCCCCACACGTATCTCTGAGAACACTGCCACAATAATAGACCACATAAACTGTAACAGAGAGGACAAAATATCCCAATCAGGGTTTATACAGACTGGGATAAGTGATCACTTCGTCACATATTGCACACGACAAACCACAAAAATTACCCTAGAGAATCACAAGGTTATCAAAACAAGGTCACTCAGAAACTACAATAAAGAAACATTTCTGGACATTTTATGGAATACAGACTGGTCTCCAGTGTTTGGAAGTACAAACGTTAATGACGCATGGGTTGGCTTCAGAACCATCATCACAAACATTCTAGACGAAATAGCTCCTCTGAAAGACATACGAATTAAAGCAAGGTCAGACCCATGGATCAACAAGGACAATAAATTAATCAGTGATAGGCAATATGGTTTTAGACGATGTCGATCAACTGCAGACATGCTTTGCCTTCTTACGCATCAAATCAACCAAGCTACAGACCAACATGGTGAAACACATACAATAGCACTGGATATATCAAAGGCATTTGATAGAGTCTGGCATCAATCCTTATTGTCGAAGATGTCACACTACGGCCTTGCATCATTAGTTCCACTAATTTCTTCTTATCTTCATAACAGAAAAATATGTGTAATGGTAGATGGCCTTTATTCTCAATTTCACTCAATAAATGCTGGTGTTCCCCAGGGATCAGTTTTGGCCCCAACTCTGTTCCTCATTCATATCAATGATCTCATATCTACCACTCATAATCCAATACATTCCTACGCAGATGACTCAACACTCCACAGTTCCTTCACATTTACCAATTCTTTCACCCAACCCGATCTTATAAATTCAAAAATAAACACTGCAATTTCTCTGAACCAGGACCTTTCTAGAATTAATGAATGGGGACAAGAGAATCTAGTTTCCTTTAATGCACAGAAAACCAAGTACATTCAATTTTCTAACCGACAGAATCTCACTGACTCCCATATATTTTTTAATGATGTAAATATTCCCACTTCCCCTAGTATTGACATTCTCGGTGTAACATTAACTACTAACTTGAGCTGGACACATTATGTTAGAAGCATTGCTAAGAATGCCTCTAAAAAACTGGGACTCCTGTACAGAGTTCGAGAATTCTTCACTGACGAGCAGTTGGCCGTAATATATAAAAGTCATGTGCGCTCTCAGATGGATTACTGTTCACCTCTGTGGGGTGGAAGTGGAGTGGTTGCATTGAGGCAGTTGGACAAAATTCAAAATAAAGCTATTAGATTAATCAATAACCCTGCAATCACACAGGACCTTCCTACATTAGCCATACGAAGAAACGTTGCATCCCTTGCATTATTCTACAGATATTTTCACAGCAATTGTTCCGAGGAACTTGCTTCAATTGTGCCGCCTCTCCACATCTTTCCCCGTAGAACTAGGGCAGCTGAGAGTGCCCATGAATTTACACTTTCTCCTCCACAATGCAGAACTTCTGCTTATCAGAATTCATTTATCCCCAGAGCTACTACTCTTTGGAATTCACTTCCCTCGAATTGCTTTCCACAAACTTACAATCTACAAATGTTTAAATCCAGTTGTTACAAACATTTTATGAATGGAGGATGCCTTTAGGCACATGGACCTTTTTGTTTTATATGTGTTTTTCCTTCCTCCGTTCATTGTCTCTATAAAAAAAAAAAAAAAAAAAAAAAAAAAAAAAAAAAAAAAAAACTACACCATCTGGAACACAGAGACAATCTGTTAAAAAGGCTAGCGAAACATAGACAGGATCAAGGTCTGAAACATGAGTTCAACAGGGCCAGGAATAAACTAAGTAGGAAAATAAAATCAGCGAAAACTAATTATTTTCACAATAAGGCAGAGGAATATCAGAATAACCCAAAGAAACTATGGAGGCACCTAAGAACAACAGGCTACAGCAACAAGACAAGGGATTCGTCTAACACTAATATTGCTCTCACTATTAATGATCAGGTTTGCCACGATAAACGACAAATTTCAACCTACTTCAACTCCTTCTTCACCTCCATAGCAAACACACTTGCACAGAACCTACCTCAACCTCTCAATAAATACACGACAACAATGGCCACCTTTCGAAATTTCTACAGAGATAAAGATATACACCCGAACACATTTGGATTGCAAAATGTTACACCAAAATACACTTTTGACGAGCTGTCTAACCTAAATGTACATAAAAGCACAGGACCAGACAAAATTCCTGCCAAATTTCTACGAGATGGAGCCATTGGTATAGCAGGCCCCCTAACCCACATCATCAACTTGTCAATTAACACCAACACTGTACCTGCTGAACTGAAGGAAGCTATTGTAACCCCTCTATTCAAGAAAGGAAATAAACTAGAAGTTGGTAACTACAGACCAGTTAGCATATTATGTATTGTATCTAAAATCCTTGAAAGAGCGGTATACACCCAAATTGAACACTACCTCAAACAAAATGATCTATTCTATAAGTTTCAATCAGGTTTCAGATGCATGTACTCGACAGACTCCTGTCTCATCCACTTAACGGATCACATTCGTAAAGAAATGTCTAAAGGTAACTACACTGGTATGGTTCTTCTTGATCTACAAAAAGCGTTTGACACAGTAGACCATGATATCCTATGTAATAAACTACAAGCAATGGGCATAGGGTCTGTGAACTGGTTTAAATCTTATCTTAGTGGTAGAACCCAAAGAGTCAAAATTGATGATAATATATCTGATCCTATGCCAATTAACTGTGGGGTCCCGCAGGGAAGCATCCTTGGTCCCTTACTCTTTCTCTGTTATGTGAACGACATGGAACTGAGCGTCTCATGTAAATTATTACTGTATGCAGACGACAGCGTGCTTCTGGTTTCAGGAAAAGACCCAATAAGTATTGCCGCTTCACTTTCCAAAGAACTAGAATCATGTAGTGAATGGCTAGTGGACAATAGACTATCTCTTCACCTGGGCAAGACGGAAGCCATCTTATGTGGAACAAAACGCAAACTGAAAGACATTGTGGGCTTCTCGGTCAACTGTAATGATATTCCTATAACAACAGTGTCACAAGTTAAATATCTCGGACTGAAACTGGACGCGAGTATGTCAGGTGAAACAATTTTGGAATCTATCCTGAGTAAGTGTAGAGCACGTATAAAATACCTGTATAGACAGGTGGTATGCTTGCCCGCGGCGACCAAAAAGACCCTCTGCCAAGCGCTTGTTCAATGTCATTTTGACTATTCTGTGTCATCCTGGTACTCTGCATCATCTAAATCAGCACAGCACAAACTTCAGGTCACTCAAAATAAAATGGTTAGGTTCATGCTGAACCTAGGACCCAGATCACATGTTGGCCAGGAACAACTTCAGTCACTAGGTATGCTCAATGTCTCTGACAGGGCCAAACAAATCAGGCTCACTAATGCCTTCAAAATTTTCTATGACAGAGCTCCAGAGTATCTAAAGAATGATTTTGTTAAAGCAAATGAGAGGAGTGGACATAATACAAGAAACAGGATGTTTAATTTTAAGGTCCCGAGAATCCAAGGACAGGGTAAGCAAACATTCTTCTTCACCGCCATCAAAGACTGGAACGACCTACCCCAGTCAGTCCGTGAAAAGAGAACACTGTATTCCTTCAGACATAGCCTGAAGGAACACCTGAACCGGACAGCTGCGAGAAGGGAGCACCAAGCTTATGTCTACTACTAAATGCGACATAAGAGATAGACAAACCAAACTGAAATGATTACTGATTACGGATTACTGATATTTACTATAGGATGTAAGGTATCTTAAAATAACCCCCTAGAAATACTTTCTCTAAAGTATCTATTTCTTTATCCTCCCCATTTTCCCCAGCTAACCTAATCCCACAAGGACCCCAATGGAAATACGCCTAACGGCCTTATTGGGCTATCCTTAGTTGGAATTATGCAAGGCTGGTACATGTCATATTTGTAACATACTATGTGGTACCAACTCTGTAAATTGCTAACTGAATAAATATTATTATTATTATTATTATTATTATTATTATTATTATATATGATGTCACAAACAATCTTCAATTGTATATATTCTAAGTTATTGCCGATATGTCTAGTTGTCGATCATTGCAGTTCTTGAAATACCTCATAATATTTATTATATTACGATGTTTCATCTGTATTATATTCTTTGTTTTACTTTGTAGTGGTAATTTTGTAATATATATTTACATTCATGTTCAACAATAGTAAGCAAATGTTGTATATAATAATTATGTAGGCATATACATTTTGAAGGCAGGCTCGTAAAAATTGTACATTTTGTGCCACCCCACTGATAAGTGGGTGGGTTATCAGACTTTGGGGTGACACAAAATGCAGCTATAGTCTATCCAACTCAACCTTGCCGCCGGCCTTTGCAGCAGATACGAGACCGCGCCTGTGATTGGCTATCTGGCCAATAGGAGAGGCAGAGCTGATAATTTATTCATTATCTTTATTATTCCTTATTTATTAATTAAACTAGATACGTTTAAGAAATGTAAATGATTATTTAATAAATTACAGTGGTATCCGATTCTAAAGCGCTATTAAGTATAACATGAAACACAATAATAAGATATATATCGTAAAGTAAAAACAAGGAGATACAGAATTGATAAACAGGGGAAGTAAGCGAGAGGGAAGGCTGACTGGCTCGGGCCCGTGCGTATTAGCGAATCACAGGCCGTGCTTGACTTCGCACACATTTAAAGTAGACAGTGACGGTAATTCTTACCTTGCTTGTGTTTACAGTATTATATCTTACGATTTTATGTGTTCCATGTGGTATTTTATAGCTCTTAAGGTTCGGATATCACTTATCACACCATTAGAATGACCTAAACCTATCTAATATAATTAATATATATGGAATATAAAAGAAAAGCTGAATTAATTCATACGATAATGTGATATCCTCATGTTCAGTCATAGGCTATATTTTATATGTTATTCTTTTGCTTACCATACTCTGCGACCTTATGAACAATAGTACTGTTATGCCCTGATTTTATACAGGTTTAACTTGGTATAGGTGAGTTCTGCAAGACTTGGCTATTGGATATATTGCAAAGTACATAAAGGAAATCAACAGAGGACAAAAATAATCGTGGATAAATGGTTTGTAATACAGCTTTATTTAAACTGCTAAACACTCGGGTATAGAGTACGCAATAGGATTCGCACGAACAATAGATGTTGGAGCACTCGGTTAAGGTAGGGGCCTTTGTATAGTCTCTTAGCACTGCTCGCGGATTTGAATAGAGTTCTTTCGCTTCCCACTTCCAACGTTCAGGAATGATTCTTCTGATCACATTACTCAACGATACGTAGATTACTTAAATCACAAGGCTAGGTATCTCGTTATCTTGAGTTGGTGTGTTGGGGGCTGTTAGCGACTCTTTGGCCGTTCAAGTTGTCCGGGAGTGTAGAGAAGTGTACAGTTGGGCTAATTTGTCTAGCCGTTGATGACACGTCGTTATGGGACTCCTACTGAAAGCCTTAAATGCCACTGTCATCGGCACAGCCAGAGAAACAGTGGATCGAAATAACGTAAGACAATCGGGAGAACGACTTTTCTTACTAATTCTGGCCTTATGAGGAGGTTCAGACGTGCAAACGGCTTTTCGCCTTTCGGTCAAACAGACAATTGTTTGCCCAGGAATCTTCTCGTCGAGTTTTCTCCTAAACTCGCGTAATCCCTTCTAACATAACCAGATCTTTCTACCTGGGACCGGTTATGAGTTATGATTGCTCTTAAGCCCAAAGTAGTGGCGAGCCGGCTGACAATACGCTTATGAGACAATCAAAAAGAATTTATGAATCGGTTGTTGAAAGATATAATCTTGCCCCTGGTTTCTCAGTTGCAACAATATATTTGTCAAGGATTGATTCATTCCCTCACAGAGTCACTTAGATCGCGAACACCGCCAATCACTGTATATCCTGAGGGTGGAGCTGGGTAATATATCCACGAGCGCGGCGCTTCCGTTACATGACGTATATCCTCTCGAACTGGTGTTTTTGGCGCGGAACTCTATATATGGGGAGGGGGTTCCTTTGTCTAACTTTTGGATGTCGGAGGGGAATACAAGTTAATTTATTAGTGGCCCCTCCATCATTGATGAACATGCCTATTACATAAGGCATCCTCTTCAAACACTAATCCGCCGTAGTTTTGAATCTACCGCGCAGAGCATTTAAAAACTGAGGAGCCTTCATCATGAGCGCACGCGACCTCACTCATGGCTTCAGTCATTATGAATTGGGTTCTCACTACGAAAAAACTTCGTAAAAAATAAAAACAAAAAGAAAATAAGAATAACTATCCAATAAGCTTTCCATCATATCGTGGATGTACTTGTGTGGATTTCTGACCAGACGCTGAATCAGGCGTCATTCCTCCTTCTTTGCTCTGCGCTCAGCCTGCCCGGACGTACCTTTCAGGCTCCGCTGGTTCCGCATTCGTGGCGTCCCTAGTGAGTTTTTTCTCATTTGTTTACTCTGGGATGTATCGAGTAAGGTTAGGATAGGCGTAGCAGGAGTGTCCTGGGCTGGTTGCCCGCAGTGCAATGTATTTTGGGTCGTATGTATGGGGCATCTATTTCGGATGTACCCTCGTGGTCCTGTTGTGGACACGTGAACTTTTCACAGTTGGGTTTAGTTGGTGATGCAGGCGGCTTTCATTACGCGTTAATTATTGCTGCCTTTTATCCTTCTGATGAGGTAAGCTGTGTGTTTGCTGACGTTCCCAGCGTATTTTTCTTCACTTAGTGAAGTTTTTTCTGGGTCCGTGTCAGGCTTCCCGGGGTGGGAAGTTATCGCTTCGGTGGTGTGTTGGCGGTGGTTCCTGTTGTGATATTCCAGTGTGTGTTTATATTTCAACTATTTTCATGCCGTCTACCTAGGCCTAGCCAGCCGCTCGTAGCTTTGCCACATGTCTAGTGTTATTATTTATTTTATAAATATGCCCGACTGTGTCATGTGTATCCGGGTTTTAGTTGTGTATTGGCTAATTCCTCGGACTATATTTGTTTCCTGGTTTAGTTGTGTATTGGCTAATTCCACGGATTATGTTGTGACCTTGGTTAGTCGTGCGTGTCTCTCCTCGTGTCGTATTGTTCAGATGGTGTCTGTTCAGGGTGGGGTTTGCCTTCCGGCGGGTTTTTCTCGGTTTCACCATGAAAAATCCTGACCGATGAGCAGTGTTGGGCCACACGTGGTTTTTAACACTGGCTGGTTCCCCGGCGAGGGGAGGTGTCTGTGGCTCTCCAGGACTGCGTCTCTGTGGGTGCCTGGTTTCAGGCCTCCTTTAAAATTCCCGGCGGGATGGCTGTACCCATCCTTACATATATATATTTAGTTATATATAAAGAAACGAAGTTCTTGAGAACACTCGTTTTTTATAGGTTTTTCTACCTGGTTTACGACAACCACGGGGAAAACCTAGCTGTTGTTTAGGCGTTCCTCCCCGGCGATCTTTTACAAAGAAGTGGGGTCAGGAACTTGTGGGGTTAACTTTTAGACTTCTCACCCGGCGGGTGCACCTGAGCAGGGTGGGATAAAACGACTTAGGTCTCTTATAGTTAACCAATCCATTTGAGTGATACTCTGTGTATCGCTGCCTTTACTCTTACGGCAATTGAAGGATCAGTGAGGTTTAACCAAATCGATTTCCACACCCGGCGGGTGCCCCTAAGTAAAGGAACTAAGGAATTTATAAACAAATTCAATTTCGATTAACCTTAATTGGGTGATACTTTCAGTATCGCCGCCTTCTATTTTTACGACGATCGTTTGGGACAATTCGTTAAAAAATCAGATCTCGTATATTCCTGCCCTGGGCTATTCTACTAAAATATTTCAAGGGCCGGCGTCTTTATGAGGGGGGCTTTGTTACAAAATTGAATCTTGAGACAGTCACCACCTCCTACAGACTATAAGTGCCATACTGGACCATTATATCAGAGGGTATTCTTCATGTTCTTTAGCTAAGAAGATTTGTTTAGCCTCTTTACACCCAGCCGCGTGGCGAGATGTGTTAGCTGTGTCTTTGCATCCCGTTACCCGGCGGGTTATTAACACTTGTATGCGAACACTTGGGTTAACCTTATGAGCATTAATTCCTGGAAATTTTTCTTTATTTTTCCAGAGCTGAGCTCCGGCGGACCAATACAGACCCGGCGGTAGTTCCTCACACCAGTCTCTGTCATGGCTAATGTGACCCAAGTTTTTGCCCTGTGCATTACCCCTACTTGCGCGGGTATCCCAATTTTTGCACATACCCTTTGCATAAGGTGTGTTAGATGTCTAGACCGTTCAAGGGGTCTCTGGGTTACACTTAATTGTTCATTTTGCTCCCAATTAGCCAATAAAGTCCTGTGTGACAATGACAAGACCGCGGCGGTAGCGTTGAGAGAGGTCAGACAACAAATGTCGGCCTACACTACCATTGTCGCACATAAGTCACTTCAATGTGACAACGTCCCACTTTGGGATAAGTTGCTGTCAGAGCACCCTCCCCCTAAACGTACCTCTAGAGTAAGGGGTTTTAAGCCGACAGAGACTAGCCAGGGTTCTGTATCGTCTGTGGATACGTTTAAACGCCCGAGAGAGCCTACTCCCCCGGCAGCCACCTCCTCGTCGCAGGCGAGATCGAGGTCAAGGTCACCCCTCAGACAACGGTCTTCAAGTCGGGCCTCTTCCCCGGCTAGTAAGAAGTGCAAGACTGAAGCTTCCCCCAGTGGCCATGGTGGTGATTCTTCCAAACCTAGGTCTAGTTCGCGGTCACACCGTAGCCACAAATCCTCCAAAAAGGATTCCCATAAGAAGTCCTCTCGACATTCTACTAAGTCTAGTGCATCTCATCGTACCTCTACACCTGACAATGTTTCTGTTACAGCCTCAGAGTATAGTGAAGCACCTGTCCCTAAACAAGATTTACCTATTGATATTTTAACCCTAGAAATGGAAAGTTCAGGATATTCAATAATTGAGAATGTTTCAGACTCTCAAGAGAGCGTAGGCCAGAGCCTCGGTGTTTGGCGGTTTGCTCAGCCAGGGTCTGACCATCCACGTCCGACTCATACGAGTCACACAGTAGCCGATGTCCACAGGGACGCGGCGACCCCATCCTCTATCCCTGATTTATCTTGGAAACAAGGTGCCCCTGCCTCGGCGGGGTCTTCTCAGGAGGATCGGGAGGAACAAGATGAAGTGTCATTAATTTCAGATAGGGAAGGACAAGGGTCAGGCTCAGGCCTGGACGCCGCCCATGATAATACTAATTCACCTGAAAGTTCTGCACCTAACCAGTTTGTTACAGCACAAGAAATTGATGGGTTACTTACTCATGCTCTATCAAAATTCTTTAATCAACAACGAGAAAACCCCACAATGGACTTGGGGGCTCCCTTGACAGGTTCTGCGGTACGGCCTCTGATAACGTCAATCGATTTATCTAAGATTCCTAACCCTCCTACTCTGTCACCGGCAGGGAGCTCTAAGCCAGCTACGGCGGCATTCACTACGTCAAATGTCAGGGTCATTACGGATGTTAATCCACCCCCTCTAGACAAAGCGCCTCTTAGAAAGGTAGCTATGCCCCTGCTTTATGGGCCAGACGAGTCATGGGTCCCTTTGAACCCCTCTAAGCCAGAGCTTGCCCAGCCTACCTTGTCAGGGGAACTCCCGGTACCACGTGAGTGGTTTATCCAGGGAAATAAGTCTAAGAAATTAAGGGCATTGGATGCATTGGGTAATGTTTTGGACGTAAATATCAAGGCTATACCTAGTTATTATCATCAGGATTATTTTGTTTATGCATCTAAGCCTGCTTTACCCCCTGCCTCAGCTTCAAAACTTTTTTCAGACTGGTCTAAGCTGGATGGGTTTAATGATATTAAGGCTCTGTCGGCTATTACTCCTGAACTAGATTTACAGACCGTCACAGACGAGACAGCTAATCCAGTGTTGAAGGTGGGACAGTTGGGACCAGGACCTTGGGTGGATTGGGAGGTAGAGGCTCAAAACTTTGCAACCACTTTTACTTCTAAATCTTCCCACCAGATCCCTCAGGATACACATTCATGGTTCTCAATGCCGGTAGGTTCTGCCGGCGGAGTTCCGTCAGCTTTATTTTCTTTTTTAGCTGCCCCTAAGATTAATCTTTGTGAACTAAAGGAACCATTCATTACCCCTACCCCTTCTCACCTAGACAGAGAATTTAGGCTAAGGGGAAAAGCTTTCCGCCTGTTTTCACAGTACATAGTTTCTCAACAGGTGGCTAAGTCTTTACTCAGGTCTACTCAGGCAATCGCAGACGCGGATGCTCGAAGATCAGTTGAATTATCCCGGCGTCTGATTCTTCAGTCGTCAATTCAATCCTTAGGTGACATACGCACAGCCTTACTTGAGGCGGTGCGAGCACGACAGGATCTTAGGATGTCATTAGTTCGCAAGCTGCCTGATCGCATTGCTAACCAGGTGGTAATGTCCCCAGTACTTACACCTTCTTTAATGTCCCCTGATGTATGGCGAACAGTGTTTAACATGGCACAGGCCGTGAAGCACAGTCCCGCACAGGCTAAGAACATGTCAATATCATTTTAAATCATGTCAAAACTCTAGGCTTCAAGGTAAATCTGGTAAAGTCAAACCTTGTTCCCTCAAGAGTAATTCAGTGGATAGGGCTGGTCTGGGACACCGCCGCTCTCACTCTGAGTCAGAGTGTGGACAATCGCAACAGGTTTCGCAGGAAACTGTTCAGGTTTCTTCACAGTCTGACTACGACACGAAGAGTCTGGGAGTCTCTGGTCGGCTCTCTCAACTGGATTCAGCTAACTGTCAAGTTGGGCCGGTTGAAAGTAAAACGATTAATATTGGAAGGCAACAAATATTTCCCACTCTTACCGGCGGGAAAATTATGGCCCATACCAAAATTAATCCACACCTTACTAGCGGTCTGGGCGAAGAGGGAAACATTGCACTCAATCATGTCATGGACCTCTCCTCCTCCAACGGTATGGGTAGACACGGATGCGTCAGGCACCATAGGGTGGGGATTTCAGTCAAATCAGGGGCACCAGGGTCAGGGACTTTGGTCCCACTTAGAAATCTCTCACATAAATGTCAAAGAGTTACTAGTCCCCTTGTATTTCCTTCAGGCTCACGGCCCGGCGTTACGGGGCAAGTCAGTGGCCTTCAGAATGGACAATCTGAATGCAGTTCACTGTATTCAGAAACAAGGGTCAACGAGGTCAAGGGGGTTGCTACTCGTGTCGGAAGAGATTTTTGTTCTAGCCACCAGTCTAGATATTTATCTTCACGCATCTTATCTCCCAGGCGTAGCGAACGTCTGGGCAGACGCTCTGTCCCGGAGACAGAGCACGACAGTAGAATGGGAGCTCAAGCAACCCATTTTTGACCTAATGATTGCGGAGCTCTCCCATCCACAAGTGGATCTTTTTGCGTCCGAGGAGACTCACAAGCTCCCTCTATACCTCACCCGCCGGACGATAACGCCGGCAGGGGGGCCAGACGCCCTAGTGACAGACTGGAACAGATGGAGCTCCATCTATCTGTTTCCGCCGCCAGATGCGTCACTAATGTGCCACGTAGTGAACAAACTACGAGTTTATCGAGGCTTAGTCTCGCTAATCGCGCCCCTGTGGCCAGCGCAGGTGTGGTGCCAGCAGTTAATAATGTGGTGCCCGGACCCGGTATCGCTCCCGGTCGGGTACTTCCACTTAGACACGATTGGCAACCTAGAGACCTCGCTGACTTTTGCATTATGGACATTCAGGAGGCCAAGTGGCTAGCACCATACGGTAGGGATGTGACCAATAAATTGCTCAATCAATATACTCAGTCTACTAAGCGACAATATCAATCTCATTGGAAAGCTTTTACTTCTTGGATTGTTAGAACGGAACAAACTGTACCCTCAGTGGCATTGGTTTTTAATTACTTGAACTATCTGTTTGAGCAGAAACGTTTATCTGTGGTTACTTTGAAGAATCACTTAACTGCGATTAGAGTGCCCTTTTTCGACCTTACAGGTCTATCCATACCGGTGGCGGAGGAAACAGGATTTATAAGAGCGTGTTTTAAACTCCGCCCACCTCCCCGTCAGCTCATGCCTACTTGGTCTCTGGACAAAGCTTTGTCTTTACTTCATTCTCGTCTGTATCAAAATACTGCAGACTTTGCTTTAATCTTAAAGAAGGCAGTTTTCCTTTTGGCTTTGGCCACCGGAAACAGAGTGTCTGAGCTGGCGGCGATGAGCAACAGACCTAATTGTCTTAGGTTTGGTAGACTTAATGATTCAATTTCCATTGCACCCTCCCCGGCGTTTGTAGCCAAGAATGAGCATAGTGCACACGTGTTTTCTGAATTCACGGTGCCGGCGTTAAAAAGGGGAAAGGTGCATCATAATTTATGTCCAGTGCAAGCTCTAACCAAATATTTAAGAATAGCTCCTCATAACCCCCAAGGTGCTTTATGGGTAGCGAGTACGGGTAAACGCTTACTTAAACGGCGATTAGCCTCTCTTCTGGTAGAAGTCATTAAAGAGAGTAATCCCGGCGTTGGGGGTAGGGCCCACGATTTACGCAAGTGGGCGGCCTCTTTACGTTTCCTGAAAAACTTTTCAGTTGAAGATATTGCGTCCACACAGTTGTGGGCGTCTAATCATACGTTTCTCTCTAGATACTTGTCAGTTGCTCTAGACAAACCTTCCTTACCATGTATAGCTTTAAGGCAGAGGGTCTAGGTGGCCCTGCAGTCACTTATGTTTATTTTCAAGGAAGGGGGGGGGGGGGGGGTGCAGTCAGTTGACATAGGACACCCTAGACCCCGCCGGAGTATGAGAGCTGTGATACAATTTAAGGTTGAAATGTGATATGAAAATTTCTCTGCGAGAATTTGTGCTAGTACAAAGTTTAGTACAAGACAACGGTGTTGTTATAGTAGTTTTAGCTGCGAAAGCAATGTAACATTACTTCAATGGAGTTCATTAGCAATTGATCTCCACATGTATTTTGGGGTTTATGATGTGCACATATAAACTTATAACTTATTATTTTTGTCACCACTCGTTGAGTGGGGTGCCTTTTGTAACTACAGATCTGTGTTCAGAATCTTCAGGGTTACCTATTTTTGTCAGGCAGGCTTCTTTGAAGCACGCACCTGCCTGAACCCCCTTTTCTTGTATATTTCCGGCCTACGCCGTATTAAATACATTTTTCAAAAGTAAGAATACTATGTGGTTGTTTTTATTATCTGCTTTTCTAGAGTTATGATATGATTACGAATGTCCCCCTCCAGTCTTAGATATCAGGCATGTTCGTCAATGATGGAGGGGCCACTAATAAATTATAGGTTTGACTCCTGTAAGGAGATAAAGAAAACCTAATATTTAGTAGTGGCCCCGTAATCATTGACGACTGGGGCCCTCCCGACCGTCCCCTTCCCATTCGTTGATGTATTAAGGATTTTGGTTTACTTGATATGTCAGTGAAGGAGGAATGACGCCTGATTCAGCGTCTGGTCAGAAATCCACACAAGTACATCCACGATATGATGGAAAGCTTATTGGATAGTTATTCTTATTTTCTTTTTGTTTTTATTTTTTACGAAGTTTTTTCGTAGTGAGAACCCAATTCATAATGACTGAAGCCATGAGTGAGGTCGCGTGCGCTCATGATGAAGGCTCCTCAGTTTTTAAATGCTCTGCGCGGTAGATTCAAAACTACGGCGGATTAGTGTTTGAAGAGGATGCCTTATGTAATAGGCATGTTCGTCAATGATTACGGGGCCACTACTAAATATTAGGTTTTCTTTATCTCCTTACAGGAGTCAAACCTATAATTTAATCCCTTGGTTGAAGAGGGTAGCATTAAAGGTCTATTATAAAGTTAGCATGTAGGCCGCAATAGGAATTAACTTTTTCTGACATTTACTCTAAGACAAATTATTAATAGGAGTTGAGGGTAGGATGTTAGGGAAACAAAAAACTAGTTTATCCCGCGCCTTTGGACTCAAGCGGTAAGGTAGCCTACGTTAATATTATCCCTAGGATCCTCCTCTGAGTTAGCTGAAATGCTATTAGGAGTCTAAGATGGTTTAAGGGGGACTTGGGGGTTAGATAGGAACGGGATAGGAATAGGATTTAGGCTGGAATCGAAAGCTTGGAGGTTGGTATGGGTTTGTAATTACCGGAGTTTCTAGCAAGAATTTGGCGGGCATAAGGATGTCAGTAGTCCTATGCGAGGGGGAGATGCTGGGCCTCTTTGAGGGGAGGAAAGGGGGGGTTAGCCTCGTGCGCATTAATTCACTGCCCCAGGTTGTAGGGGTGGTTAGTTATATTAGGGGATAGTTAAAGGAGGTACCAAATAGGTTTGTACTCTCTGCTTACGGAAGCTTGAAAAAATGACTTGCTCGGCACAATTTAACATCCTGATGGCATCCTTTTTAGAGGGAGTTATTAAGTTAGGGTTGGTATGGAAAACGACAGGGTGGATAAAAGGCTACCTGAGCATGCTGGTTAGTACGCAAAGTATTGCGTACAAGCGGCTCGCTTGGTGTAGTGACTAGCGTCTCGGACTTCCACCCAGAAGGCCCGGGTTCGTGCCCACGCTCGGCGCATTAAAGATTTTTCACAAGCACCGAGTCGTTACCATCCCTCATGAGCAAAGGGATGGAATAGTAGTACAGGACCCCAATGGAAATACGCCTAATCGGCCTTATTGAGCTATCCTTAGCTGGCTTAGCATGCGCTAGCTTTAAGAACTATTATTATTATTATTATTATTAATGAGAGTTAACTTAGGAAAAAGTGACATGCATGAATTGGACGGTATTTTGCCGTCGTTAATATAAAAGTATAGAACCTGGTTGAATAACTCAAGTTCAATTGTATAACTACTTATGTGCTAGAACGAATCCCGGAGCATGGGGTAATATACGTTTATCTTCTTAAATGGAGAAAAAAATTAGGTGGTTTCCCTAGAGCTCTCTGAGAGGATCGTATTTAGATTTGTTAATTAATCTTACATAAAACAACAGAGATACGAAAGACAGAGTAGTGTGGACTGTGGACTAGAAGGGATGACTGATTAGATGTATAATAGGTGTGGAAAGAGACGGAAAAGGAGGAACACAAGGACGAAGGAAAAATAAATACTTAACTTACGAAAACGAAATGCGGGTATAAAATGACGGTATTAGTCGTTAATATAAAGCGAATGAACCCTGGTTGAAATGCACGGAATACGATTCGACATGGGCAGTGCCTCTGTGTCAGAACATATCGATCGGGCAATTCTGGTTCATATAATATCCTAGGCACTAAAACGAAACAGCTGAGCTTGGGGTCGGTGGATGTGACATTTTTATGGCCTATACCCTCTTTCAAGGGGGTGGGAGTGGGGCATAGCCTCGCGCGTTCTACCCCTACGGTTCAGGTGGGGAGTGTGGTTTACTTAGGTTAGAGGATCGTGAAAGAGATACTAGAATAGGTTTGCACTCTCGGTATACCGGGGTTCGAGTCGGAACTGACTCGGCACGGAATATAAAAACATCCTGATGGGAGTCATGCGAGGGGAAGGTTTGTGAAGTTGGGTTGGTAGGTCTACGGGGAGAGGACAAAAAGGACAGGGTGGATAAAAGTTTACCACTGGGCACGCGGTCACTAAGCAGAGTAGTATGAATAAAACTTTTTCTTTAACTTAGGAATGGGTACATGCATGAGTGACATCGATCTATCTCATAATGGAGAGAGGGAGACTAGGTAGTTTTCCTGCACTTCTCTGGAGATGATCGAATGCAAATTGGATATTATTAATTATATAAATCAACAGATATGGATTAGTACAAGCACAGTTAGGTTAGTTTTCTGTGGATCGGGGGCATACATAGAAAACGGGTTTTCATGGGGTAGCAATTTTGAGGCGGTTGTACCGAGTTTGACCCGTAGCCAAACTCACGCGAAATTAATACGCCGATATTGTCCGGCACGACAATTTCCTAAGCACAGACCCGCATACGAAATTGGGGATGGTCTGGGGGCTTTCCAACTCAAGGAGTAATTTCCTAATTAAATCTCGGAACTACTCCTAGGTATCTTGTCTAGTGAAATGGAGGTTGCATTAGGAAGGTTGGGAACATATAATTGTTACATAACTAAGTACAGGGCTGACGTAATCAGACAGACATGTAGATGGTATATTAATTCAGGTAACGTCTCTCTTGAGGAGTTAGAGAATCGTCTCAACATAATCATTTCGATCTCCAACTCTCGAATATAGATTCGTAGTCGGGGATGTTTTCTCATCTGAAGCAATAGTAATAGTAACACACAAGGGATAGGGTACATAATAGGTTGAGGATAAATCCTACACAAATGTGGTTAAGAATCTCTGTGAATTACTGGCAACAAAGGTGAAACATGAACATAGTATTAATCGCCAGTACTAATAACAATCGATATGAGTCGAGTGTCTTAAGTGCGGATTAATAACAAAGAAACAATATCTCAAGTTGAGAGACCTGGGGAGTATTGAAACAAATAATTGCCCAGAATGACTAGGCGAGTCACACGGCTGAGGTTCGTATTACCGGACAGTCGTGGTGGACTCCAAAACAGGGGGAGGGGCATAGGTTTACTGAGGTGTCTTCAGATCGCCGTCGTACCTACACAATGAAAATATTATAGTCTGCATGCATGGTTGGTACCTTAATTAAATACATACTTAGTTGGTACATACAAATGTAAAGGAATAAAGTAATGTGGGTTGTATACGAGAAGGCTGTGATTGGAGAGACGTATACATATGTGTAGTTATGTGAAAGGGAGACAACGAAGTTGATGTGGTGATCCTTATAGCTATCCTGGCCTGTGATGCCGGTCCTTTCGTTCTGTGGCATTTTAAGTACGAAGCCAACGAAAGGTAAACCTGAATAGATAATGGTTATATCTGCACATACAGACACAAATAAGATAATATTTGAGTTTAAAAGACGCCGCCGGGCCAGTGCAGTGTTGCCAGGAGGTGGTTTGTTTTATATTTATACACTGGATTTCCATCTTTTCGGCGGTTTCTGAATATTATGCTCAGTGTGTTGTATGCGAAATAACGGGTTTGTATGCTACTTTCTAGTATAATAACTTGGCTAAATTGTAACCACAACGTCAAGGATAAGTGCATATAATACAAACTATGGAAATTCTGGAACCTTTAATGGCTAGGCTACTCTAGGGCGTGATGTCATTGCCAGCCAATCACAGGCGCGGTCTCGTATCTGCTGCAGAGGCCGGCGGCAAGGTTGAGTTGGATAGAGTTATAGCCTGCTACTTTTGGAGATTGTTCAGCTCTGCTGTTCAGTTCACTTGATTGTTTTAGTTTTCTAGTTTGATGTCTTTCAATAATTCTCTCTCCTGTTGGTCAATATAAAGTTTATGTAATTATATTGCTAAACAATTTGTTTTATCTATTTTAGAGTTGTGTAAGGGTGTTAATGTGATGTGTGCTAATAGTGGGAAAATGCATATTTACCCATTATAACCCCTTCACTCCCAATACGTAGTTCTCATCATATTCTGGTTATCACTAGACGATTTTCATTAGTTTGTAATCTACCAATACGACTCAAATGAGTAAATACGATCTAAATAAACCCTCTCAGTAACATATGGGTCCTTAAACTGCGCATAATATCATCTAATCTTAGCCAGACACAAAGGTAAGAATTAAGGCAACTAGGTGCTGAAGGGGTTAAACAATAATATAAATATAATATAATATATATAAATATTAGCAAAAAAGAACTGTATTTGGCCATAACTGTTTGCCGTGGGATAAAAAATATGTTGAGGGGGCCCCCCCCCCCCCAGGACTTATTGGAATCCTCATTGTAATGCCCTCGAAAATGTCCCGCACCCACGATAATACTAACCCGAGTTGACGTCAGGTATAGCGTAAAATAGTCGTAGATGGTAAGTCCAATAAACTCATCTCGAGAGACTATCACCGTGGTTCTTAAAAATCGGACTAAGGTTGCTATACTTTTGTACGTCCGTGGTAGTACAGTGGGTTAGCGCGCGGGCCTGGTGGTGATGGTGGTGCGTCACTAACCAGGGTTCGAACCCCACCCAAGGCATCTCAAAACCTGTGGGTTTTTAGGGGGGTTAAATTCCCTTCAGAGGTTCGTAAGGCCAGGTACCAGGAAAGGTTGATCCTAAAGGTAGCCTGGGGATAATTCCCATTCCTATTTAACCTGGAAAAACCTAGCATTTCATTGGTGGCAGCGGTGGGATTTGGTGGAGGTTGAAAGTTTAGCTGGGCTCATGATGGTGGGGGACCGACTGGTGAGCAGGTGTTTGGTACGCATGAGGGGGGGGGGGGAAATCACATTGGTGGGGGTCACGCGTGAGGGGGGGATTAACGGCGCGTGTGGGAGGATCAGAGTGGTGGGGTGTGTCGGTGGCAGTGACGGTTTGTTTAGAGGTTATCTGGGGTTGGTGGGTTTGTCTGTCATGAGGGGGTGAGTCAAGTGTGGGGTTTTGAAGTTTATTAGGGGTGTGAATTGTGGGGGGTGGAAGGGAGCTACTGACGGAAAACTGTCACAAGGGAAATTTTGTTGGTGGGGGAATAGCTGAGCATTTCTGGGTGAAGGGGGGGAACATGGTTGGGTCCCTAGGTCGTCACGCGTGAGGGGAGGATTAACGGCGCGTGTGGGAGGATCAGAGTGGTGGGGTGTGTCGGTGGCAGTGACGGTTTGTTTAGAGGTTATATGGGATTGGTGGGTTTGTCTGTCATGAGGGTGAGTCAAGTGTGGGGTTTTGAAGTTTATTAGGGGTGTGAATTGTGGGGGGGTGGAAGGGAGCTACTGACGGAAAACTGTCACAAGGGAAATTTTGTTGGTGGGGAAATAGCTGAGCATTTCTGGGGGAAGGGGGGGAACATGGTTGGGTCCCTAGGTCGTCACACGTGAGGGGAGGATTAACGGCGCGTGTGGGAGGGTCAGGGTGGTGAGAGGTGAGCGAGTTAGGAAACAGGATTTGTTGAGGGGATTGCGGAGGGTTGGTGGGGGAAGAGTTACCTGTAGGACAGGCGTTATTGGTAGAGGACTGATGTATTGATTTGGGGTTGTTAACAGGACGAATTTGGGGAATCTTGGTGTCAGTCTCGTTCTGGTTAAAGGTTATGTGGGACTGGGGAGGATTAGTGGGGGCAGAGTTAGGCATAGGACATGGGTTATTGAGGGACGAGTGATGTACTGATTTGGGGTTGTTAACAGGACGAGTTTGGGGAATTTTCTTGGTGGCAGTCTCGGTCTGGTTAGAGGTTATCTGGGACTGGTGAGTTTGTTTGACATGAGAGGCGAAGTCAAGTGTGGGGTTTCGAAGTTTTCTAGGGGTGTGAATTGTGTGGGGGTGGAAGGGAGCTACTGACTGAAAACTGTCACAAGCTACCGACGGAAAACTGTCACAAGGGAAATTTTGTTGGTGGGGGAATAGCTGAACATTTCTGGGGTCATGGGGAAAATATGTTGTGGTAGGCCTACATAGGTAGGCATAGCTAGAATACGGGGCTTGTTGGGGCAGCAGAGGGTGGGGGGGGAAAGAGTTAGGTGTAGAACAGGGGTTATTGGTAGAGGACTGATGTATTGATTTGGGGTTGTTAACAGGACGAAATTTGGGAATCTTCTTGGTGGCAGTCACGGTCTGGTTAGAGGTTATCTGGGGTTGGTGGGTTTGTTTTCTGGGGTCATGGGGAAAATATGTTGTAGTAGGCCTACATAGGTAGGCATAGCTAGAATACGGGGCTTGTTGGGGGGGCTGCGGAGGGTTGGTGGGGGAAGAGTTAGGTGTAGAACAGGGGTTATTGGTAGAGGACTGATGTATTGATTTGGGGTTGTTAACAGGACGAATTTTGGGAATCTTCTTGGTGGCAGTCACGGTCTGGTTAGAGGTTATCTGGGGTTGGTGGGTTTGTTTGACATGCATAGAAAAAGGATGGGGTTTATGGGGTAACACAATTGATGGAAGATGATCGTTGGTGGATGGCTGGGCAGGGGAAAATTTAGGGATGGTCAGAGAGGATAGAGGTAAGGAAGAGTGCACTGTGGTTGGACTTTCACCGGAAGTCATTTTGGAAGGGTGCACGGAGTCTTGGATAGGGGCTGAAGGGTTGGATAGGGGATTCATCGAACTGAGTAGGCATTCTTCTCTGATGGAGAGCATATGTTCTTCGAATAAGCCATACGGGTCGAGATGGGCGGTGATGTGGGGTGGGAGGATGTTTAACGATGCGGTGAATAAGAGTTCATTTTGTTGGTCGTAATCTTCATAGCTATACGTGGGCCTCACGTATCTGTAGAGTTGTATGAGGGTCGCATTTATATCCCCTTCATACTTGATCTCGTCGATTTGTATTATTTTTGGGGAGATGAGGGAACCCAAAAGTGGCCCTAAGGTCCGGATCACGAGGGATCGAAACTGGTTCCAGGTACTCTCTGGCGTTACCTGTTTAGCAATTTGGGAAACGGCTTTTCCCAACTGCCTAATGTGCAATAATGCAACAGCGATTTTTTCGCGGTCATTTTGAAGTGCCACATCTAACAGTGGTTTTATTATGTCTAAGTAAGTGGCAATCTCGTACGTGTTTACATAATACTTGGGAATGTGTGTGAGTGGCTGCCAATTTCGCGATGTTGCCATGCTTCTACTGTTCCAAACTTGCAGTGTAATGCAACCTTTTATCCGAATCAAGAACCACCGCTGCCGCCAATGTTATTCTAGGTTTTTCCAGGTTAAATAGGAATGGGAATTATCCCCAGGCTACCTTTAGGATCAACCTTTCCTGGTACCTGGCGCGGGGTACGAACCTTTGAAGGGAATTTAACCCCCCTAAAAACCCACAGGTTTTGAGATGCCTTGTGTGGGGTTCGAACCCTGGTTAGTGACGCACCACCATCACCACCAGGCCCGCGCGCTAACCCACTGTACTACCACGGACGTACAAAAGTATAGCAACCTTAGTCCGATTTTTAAGAACCACGGTGATAGTCTCTCGAGATGAGTTTATTGGACTTACCATCTACGACTATTTTACGCTATACCTGACGTCAACTCGGGTTAGTATTATTGTGGGTGCGGGACATTTTCGAGGGCATTACACCCGCGAACCTATACCAAGAATTGAGATGGCTAAGGTAAAAAGGCTACGATACTCTACGACCTTACGAGGCTAGGGACTAGCCTAACTAAAAAGGAATGTGGTGTAATGCCCACGAAAATGTCCCGCACCCACAATAATACTAACCCGAGTTGACGTCAGGTATAGCGTAAAATAGTCGTAGATGGTAAGTCCAATAAACTCATCTCGAGAGACTATCACCGTGGTTCTTTAAAATCGGACTAAGGTTGCTATACTTTTGTACGTCCGTGGTAGTACAGTGGGTTAGCGCGCGGGCCTGGTGGTGATGGTGGTGCGTCACTAACCAGGGTTCGAACCCCACCCAAGGCATCTCAAAACCTGTGGGTTTTTAGGGGGGTTAAATTCCCTTCAGAGGTTCGTACCCCGCGCCAGGTACCAGGAAAGGTTGATCCTAAAGGTAGCCTGGGGATAATTCCCATTCCTATTTAACCTGGAAAAACCTAGCATTTCATTGGTGTAATGCCCTCGAAAATGTCCCGCACCCACAATAATACTAACCCAAGTTGACGTCAGGTATAGCGTAAAATAGTCGTAGATGGTAAGTCCAATAAACTCATCTCGAGAGACTATCACCGTGGTTCTTAAAAATCGGACTAAGGTTGCTATACTTTTGTACGTCCGTGGTAGTACAGTGGGTTAGCGCGCGGGCCTGGTGGTGATGGTGGTGCGTCACTAACCAGGGTTCGAACCCCACCCAAGGCATCTCAAAGCCTGTGGGTTTTTAGGGGGGTTAAATTCCCTTCAGAGGTTCGTACCCCGCGCCAGGTACCAGGAAAGGTTGATCCTAAAGGTAGCCTGGGGATAATTCCCATTCCTATTTAACCTGGAAAAACCTAGCATTAATGAAATGCTAGGTTTTTCCAGGTTAAATAGGAATGGGAATTATCCCCAGGCTACCTTTAGGATCAACCTTTCCTGGTACCTGGCGCGGGGTACGAACCTCTGAAGGGAATTTAACCCCCCTAAAAACCCACAGGTTTTGAGATGCCTTGGGTGGGGTTCGAACCCTGGTTAGTGACGCACCACCATCACCACCAGGCCCGCGCGCTAACCAACTGTACTACCACGGACGTACAAAAGTATAGCAACCTTAGTCCGATTTTTAAGAACCACGGTGATAGTCTCTCGAGATGAGTTTATTGGACTTACCATCTACGACTATTTTACGCTATACCTGACGTCAACTCGGGTTAGTATTATTGTGGGTGCGGGACATTTTCGAGGGCACACAGCCGCTGGACGACTATCACAGAGAGAGGGCGCCCAGCTCCCCCTTTTTGCCCACCCGAGGAGGGAGACCCCCACCCCCGCGGAGGTATACCTGGCCCCTGTTTTGACTTCCGAGTCATTGCCAGGTAGCACAGGAATTCTTCCTATCAATGAACTAACCATGCATGACTAACACCTTTACTAACCTCTATTAACTCACAATAAAACATTTACCTTTCTTGCATGCTCTGATCACTAAATTAGCACCTCAGCTATACCATAGAATGAAGATTGAACAATCTAAGAGAGACGCTCCTATCACAGCTGTCCCCATCCTCCTCGCAAAGTAGATCCAGTCTCTCTCCCCTAAATACTTCCAGTATAGCCAAAATAGTACCTCTTACTAAGGATCAGTTATATGAAAATATAAAGGCTTCCTATAGCCATGTGCCACAACAGTAAATACCATCTTACCTAGTCCCCATATCTATTGAGAGCTCAAATAAGTCCATAAGACTCGAGATCCCTACTGTCTACAGGGTCCAGAACCGAGCCTATAAATCTAGCTCCCGCCCCAGTCAAATCAGTTGAAAGCTAGACACCAACCAGGGGTCACTACCCTGCAGTTAACTTCTAGCTCTGCCCTTGTGTTGTTCCGGAGTGAGATTCCAGAGCCGGCAGACTCCGTGGCAGATTTGGATAGAAGGACCTGCCCACGTATTTGAGAACTTCACACATATGGACCCCCTGGACGGCCGCGGAACCAGTCGTTAGCCCCCAACATCATGGACGCAAGATAACCAGGACCAGACCCATCAGATACTACCCAAGATTCCCTTTAGCAGTACTACATATTACTGTGCTGTTTAGAGGTTCACTAATTAATATTTCTACGAAGTGGCTATCTCTTTGCCCCAGTATAATTCATATAACCATTCAATTAGGAAGTGCTAAGCGTATCAGTGTTCAATAATTAACAGGCGATACTAACTCTCGTAATCAACCATATATCCAGATATTATTACCTAGAAGGAAACCCTAGTGATATCTGAATGTTCGCCCACTGATTTGCGTTCTATGTATTTCTGAGACAAGAATATAAAACTTAGATCAGTACCCCCTGAGGTTACTAGAATTCCCGTGCTCTAAAATACGCGTGTCTAATCTAGTCTGAACTACTACTTGTGCATCAGAGCTACCAGTAATAAATCTAACAGTGAATATGATTCTATAAGTAACATTGATGGTCTTCGGTATATAAACCTGTTGAATTAAAGCCAGTGATCAGAAGATTAATACCTGAACGTTGGAAGTGGGAGACTAGGCTCCATCCAGATCCACTTATGCTAGTGTTGTTCGATTCTATTATATTTTCTTACACGAGTATTCTGCAGTGGTATATAAATAAACGTGATCATGTAACTTGCTACCATGTGTTTCTTTGTGTTCTCTATTCCTCATATCTTGTATTGTGCATGCAGCCTTATATACCCAGTCAATTAGAACTCACATTACCCAAGTTAAACCTGTAGAAAAACAGGGCATAACACTCATATATTTAAACAGTAGTCCTACGTAGGGGGCAAAAACCTAATTTTCCCCAACGCGATTCGCCGAGGCTACACTCCAGGCAGATGTAAACAAATCCACGGTCCCACCCGCCTCTTGCGAGGTAGGCGATATAGAGGATTTTTTTTTTTTTTCAGGATCATTAACTCGGCAGCTGAGCAGGTATGGTATTTGAAAGTGTCCGCGGTGCGAAGGTATTCTGATTCATTCCTCACTAAAATCGTTAATTTACCATATTTATTAGTGGCCCCTCCATCGATCATTGACGATATGCCAATTATATAATAGCTCTCTTTCAAACACCCGCGGTCAGCCTGTTTGAAACAACCGTCACAGGAATAAGAGTGCCGACATCATAAGTGCAACGCTCATTCTCTTATGGAATCGTCTTTATGATTGGGTACTCATTACGAAAAAACTTTGTAAGAAATAAAAAATAATGAATAACTTAAGAATTGTTACACTAAAGCTTCCCAACTTTGTGGATGTCTTTCTGTGGATTCTATCCGAGACGCTGAAGCTTGCGGCGTCATCCCGCCTTCCTTCCCCTGTGGCCGTCCCGAGCAGATGTGCCTAGCCTGTCCTCCACAGCCTCTTCATTCGACATTCGTTCACCTCTAGTGAGTCTTTTGCTCATTTGTATTTATCTGAGATATTCTAGAATAGGCTTAGATTAGCTAGGATGGTCGGTCCCATTGGTACGTCCACAGGAAGTGTTAAAATAGGGTACTTATGTTAGGCGCTTCGTCGGTCCACTTTGGACACGCGTGCTTTTTTTCTTTTTTGTTCTGCGCCTTAGCTTTGCTATAACCTAGTTATTTAGGAGGCTATATATCCGCGGAGCTATGTTACTAGCCATCTCTATGATGGAGTAGCGTTTCTTGCTTTATTATAGCAGACGTGCTGGCGTAAGAGTTGTCCCACGTGGTGGGGAACTTTCCAGAATCCGAGTTTGCTTTTTTCCCCTCTGGCGTGGGGCACCATGCGTTTGCTGCTGCTGTGTCGTCTTGGGAGTTAAGGGTGTCATATTCGTCGCAATATATTTGCCTTCAGCCTCGTGACCAGCCTCATTAGGGGGTATTCTTAGTTGGCTAGGAGGTATTATTAATTGCTTAATTATTATTAATATGTATTACAGTATTAGCCCCAAGATGTGACCTTCGCTTTCATGTGGTGTTATTATACATGTTTGGAAGGTGTCAGGAGACGTTCTGACTTATTTGTGGGTGACTGCCTTGCCCGGACAAGTCAGCACTCTCAAAAGGTTTGGTGTTTCCCTCCGGCGATCTTTACAGGGTATTGATGCCAGAGGCTCGCCTTGCAGGCGGGCAGGGAATAGATCCGACTGAGGTACGGAGCTGTACTAACCTGCTACTACTGAGTGGTACATATACTGACTGTGCATAGGTGCGGAGCCATCCAGATCCCGATCCAACTAACCCGGCGTGGTCAGGAGTAGCCTTTGTTAGTTATTTTATTAATTAAACGACATTTCTTAATTTAATAGTCACACATACACACACAGTTGTAGCCTATACAATCACAAGGCTATAACCATATATTTATTATGCATTTACGTAAGACTCGATCCAGGCTCCAGTCTGCAAGGCAGGTAGCGTATAATAAAGGACATACTGCTGTATTTATTACCCTTCCGTACTATTGCGGAGCTGTCCAATCTGCAAGGCAGGTAGTGTCAGAAAGGACCTCTGCGTTTAGTACCCTTCAGTACCCGACTGAGGTACGGAGCTGTACTAACCTGCTACTACTGAGTGGTACATACTGACTGCGCATAGGTGCGGAGCCATCCAGATCCCAATCCAACTAACCCGGCGTGGTCAGGAGTAGCCTACCACTAGACTCCTGGCGGAAGTGCAGATTCCTGTGTGATTTCGGCCCGGCCGAAAGAACTCACCTATACAGATATATCCTCACGTGGCATGACATGACTTTGAATCTGCCCGGCGGAAAAGTCCAGTGGAGTAATTAACTATCACTCAGGTCCTTGTAGACGATTCGCTAGTTAATAAATATCCGAACGGATTTATCTAAAGTATGGGTCAGTGACATTTGGTCACACATAAGCAGTTCAGAATTAGAAGGGATCTTCGAGGTCTTTTCGAAGACAAGTGCGATGGAAGATTAGAGTGGTGGTGTGGCTACATCTAATTTTCCGGCGCATTTGGGGTATAATGATGTGTGAATGTCTCGGTTTATCCTTATGAGCATTGATTCCTGGAAATCTTCTTTCCAGATCACAACACATCTGTTGGGGCACCGGATACCAGGGAAGGGGGCCGATCCCGGCAAGGTGGGGGGGGGGGGGGGTCGTTAGGTCTCCATCATGCCTTTAGTCACGCTGTGCTCTACCCCAACTTGCTCTAACATTCCGGTTTTTTATCATAAATTATGCGTAAAGTGTGTAAAGTGCCTCGATAGGTCCAGGGGAGTCTGGGTTTCTAAGAAATGTGGCATTTACACAGACCTAAGGAATGGATTGTTAAATCAGAGAGATCAATCATGTCTAGTAGCGTTGCAAGAAATTAATGTTTTTTTTTAATTCTTATACCAAAGACATAGCTCATAAAGCCCTTCACTGTGATGATGAGGCACTTTAGGACCAATTAGTTATTAAATCGCCAGTGATTAAAACTCCCCCTTCTCGGTCCAGCTCTAAAGTAAAACCTAAGCCCAAAATTCAATCTAAAGAACTAGTGAGCAGCATTAGGTACAGCAGTGACTCCTCAATTAGGGCACCCCCCCCCCCCCCCCCTGGCCGCCGCAAGAGAGCGCGGTCTACATTTCCACAAGAGGACCGTTCCAGGTCCCGTTCGAGATCGCCGCTCAAGCGGTCATATAAGTCATCAGCAGAGACGTCGAAATCGCTCAAGAGGCGGAAAACTGACGCGGCAATGTGGCAAACAGTCAGATGGGAAGGGTTATAAACATTTCCGTAAGGAGGCGACGAGCTCGCGGCTCCGGCAATCGCCGGGGTCGCATCCACCGCCCTCCGCCCCTACCTCTACCATGTCTAACGTCCAATCTGGCAGTTCCGAGGTAGGGACGGAGGGAGTTGAGTCAACTCCCAGGGACGGGTCTAGTGACAGATATTCAGAACCTAAAGCTGTTAATTTCGCTATTCCAAAGTTAGATACAACACTTAGTCGGGCTCCTGTGGTGTCTCAAAGTGTTCTAGCTGAACAGTATAGAGGGTACACGGCGAGTGAGCCACAAGGCTATGGTACAGGTTCACAAGTTATTCAGAGTTCTCAGTTTATCCCTGATTCACAGACTAGAGTAGAGCAAGGTCGCAGTGTGTGGAGGCACCCTGAAACAGTGCGAACAGAGCCCTTTACCCAATTCCCAGCGGATAATAGAGGGAGTGAAAATTTTGACACTATCCCTTCATCTGTCCCTGACTTAGTATGGCCAGGTAATGAACAATTAATCTCTGAACCCCGGCAACAACCGGAAGAGATGGAGGTTACAGGACAAGAGCCGGAGGACTTAGAGCATGCAGTTGTCTTCAGCTCAACCTGACCCAGTTGAGGAAGGGTCGGAGGTAGGGTCTGAGTCATCAAAGGGTTCCCAGAAACAATATTTTACTCGGAATGATCTAGATTACATTCTCCACAATATGATGCAACAATATAATGTACCACCTAAGTCACAGGAAACTCCCACAGCCGCGCCGGGAGCTCCTCCGATTGGGTCTGTTGTGCGGCTTTTAGAGCCAACCAGAGTTGTTGTTCCATCTAGTGTTCCGCCTCTCCTCCCTAACGTAACTCAACCAACTACTTCAGCTAGTAGTATTCCAGTTCCTGCTTCTTTAACTACCACTAACGTGCGGGTTATTACGGACATTAATCCCCCTCCTTTAGAAAAGGTTCCGTTAAAGAAAGGCCCTATGCCTTTGCTTTACGGTCCCGATTGTTCATGGGTGACTATAATGGCGCAAAATCCAGCCATGGCACAACAGACAATCGCGGGGGAGCTCCCAGTCCTGAGTGAGTGGGTAATCCAGATGAATAAGAACAGAAAAGTGAGGGCAAAAGATACACAGGGTCATATTTTGGATGTAGCTGTCAAAGTCATACCTAATGTCTATTCCTATGAGTATTTCGTGTATTCACCCACTCCAGCTCTTCCTCCTGCCTCCTCTGCACGACTATTTGCGGATTGGTGAGCGACCAGTCCGGCAATCCAGTCCTGCAGGTGGGACAGGTAGGTTCAGGCCCGTGGGTGGACTGGGAAATTGAGGCGCAACAGTTTGCTGCAACTATAACGTCAAAATCCTCCCACCAAATACCTCAAGAGAATCATATTTGGTTCTCTTTGACTATAAATAAAGCCAGGGGAGTTCCACCCAAAGTATATATACTCTAAACAAGTAAACCCACCCGATTCTCGAATTCCAACTAGCACCTCCAACTTGGGCAGTCTTGTAAAACTATGACGTCACATACAAGTCAGCGCAGACGAATACACTGAGAAACAATCTAAAATGTACTTTCTTTTTTTCACTGTTAATTTATTTTGGAGGCATTTTGTTAATTGTATGCTTATATGAATATAAAACAAATATTTCAAAGTAAAAACAACATCAACTAAGACCTATCAATATTAATTTAAACCGAAAATAATGGTGAACTATTTATTCAGAAAAAAAAACGAAATTTCTCATTTGTTCACCATTATATCATTTGGATAATGGGTAAAATGTTATAATTTTGACCAAACATCTTACATTGTTTGTATCTTAGGCCCAATTTAGTGCTGTATTATAGTCAATAATTCAGTTCGAAAAATGCCACTTGGCTACCGACATCATTATATTAATCCACTGAGTATTTCGGCATATATTAACCCTCTCCGACATATGACGCGATTTTGAGCCGATTAGGGATACTTTAAAGCCTTTGCTACCATCAGGGGTATTTAGAAACCTATAATTTATTAGTGGCCCCTCCATCATTGACGAACATGCCTATTACATAAGGCATCCTCTTCAAACACTAATCCGCCGTAGTTTGAATCTACCGCGCAGAGCATTTAAAAACTGAGGAGCCTTCATCATGAGCGCACGCGACCTCACTCATGGCTTCAGTCATTATGAATTGGGTTCTCACTACGAAAAAACTTCGTAAAAAATAAAAACAAAAAGAAAATAAGAATAACTATCCAATAAGCTTTCCATCATATCGTGGATGTGCTTGTGTGGATCTTTGACCAGACGCTGATTCAGGCGTCATTCTTCCTTCTCTGCTCTGCGCTCAGCCTGCCCGGACGTGTCTCCCCACGCTCTGCTGGTTCCGCATTTGCTGCGTCCCTAGTGAGTTTTTTCTCATTTGTTTACTCCGGGATGTATCGAGTAAGGTTAGGATATGCGTAGCAGGAGTGTCCTGGGCTGGTTGCCCGCAGTGCAGTGTATTTTGGGTCGTGTGTTTGGGGCATCTATTTCGGATGTACCCTCGTGGTCCTGTTGTGGACATGTGAACTTTTTCACAGTTGAGTTAGCTTGTGATGCAGGCGGCTTTCATTACGCGTTATTTTTGCTGCCTTTTATCTTTCTGATGAGGTAGCGTTGCTTTGCTGACGTTCCCAGCGTATTTGTCTTCACTTAGTGAAGTTTTTCTGGGTCTCGAGTC
Organism: Paralithodes platypus; assembly: GCA_032716605.1. Taxonomy (NCBI): domain Eukaryota; kingdom Metazoa; phylum Arthropoda; class Malacostraca; order Decapoda; family Lithodidae; genus Paralithodes; species Paralithodes platypus. Next base: position 57,786,000 of record CM064513.1, on the reverse strand, counting down.
AGTCTTCCCTTTGTCGGAAGTATTTGCTACAGTGGTGTGTTGGCGGTGGTTCCTGTTGTGATATTTCCAGTGCTTTTGTTTATATTTCAATTTTTTTTGTGCCGTCTGCCTAGGCCTAGCCAGCCGCTCGTAGCTTTGCCACATATACAAGTGTTATTGATTTATTTTATAAATATGTCCTACTGTGTCATGTGTATCCTGGTTTAGTTGTGTATTGGCTAATTCCACGGACTATGTATGTTTCCTGGATTAGTTGTGTATTGGCTAATTCCACGGATTATATTTGTGGACCCTAGGTTAGTTGTGCTTTGGCTATCTCTCGGGTCCTATGTGCGTTCAGATGGTTTCTGATCGGGGTGGGTTACTTTCCGGCGGGTTTTTTCTCGGTTACACCATGAAAACCCCGGCCGAGAGCCGTGTTTGGCCACGCGTGGTTTCAAAACAGGCTTGTGTCCCCGGCGAGTAGGTGTCTGTGGCTCTCCAGGACTGCGTATCTGTGGTGGTGCCTGTTTCAGGCTCCCTATGATTCCCGGCGGAATGGCTGTACCCATCTAACATTGTTCATGCGGACATATGTTATGAAGTTTTTCTAACCGGTTTTACAAACCAAAGGAAAAACCCTAGCTGTTGTTGTGGGCTTTCCTCCCCGGCGATCTTTTACAAAGAAGTGGGGATAGGAACTTATGGGGTTAACGTTTAACACATCAGATCTCACCCGGCGGGTGCACCTTGGTAGGGTGGGATGAACGAATTGGTAATTCAGTTTAGTTAACCGGTCCATTTTAGTGATACTATATGTATCGCCGCCCTCACACATACGGCGATCGAAGGCTCAATTAGGGTTAACATCTTTTTTTTTTCATAAGTTTTTCACACCCGGCGGGTGCTCCTGGGAGGAGGAAATACGGAATTTACAATTCAAGTTAGTTAACCAATTAATTGAGAGATACGTTTATGTATCGCCGCCTTCAACATACGGCGATCTATGTGACAATTCGTTAGAAGTCAGATCTCGTATCAGCCTGCCCTGTGTTAATCTGCTAAATAATTTAGGGGCCGGCGTCTTTGTGGGGGGTTGTTTTCCAAAATTGAATCTTGAAACAGTCACCACCAGAAAGACTATGTTTATAAACGCCATACTGGTCTTTTATATTATGTCAGAGGGTATTCTTAACTTTCTTAAGACATGTCTAGATATTCGGAAATCTTTATAGAACCCCGCCGCGTAACGAGCTGTGATCATTGTGACATTACGTCTCGTTATCCGGCGGGTTATTAACACTTGTGTACGAACATTTTGGGTTAACCTTATGAGCATTAATTCCTGGAAATTTTCTTTTTTTCCAGGGCTGGGCTCCGGCGGACCAATACAGAACCTGCAGTAGTTTCCCACCAGTCTCTGTCATGGCTACCTTTGCCCCAGTGTTTGCTTTATGCATTACTCCAACCTGTGCCGGTATCCCTCTTTTTGCGCACACTCTTTGTATCAAGTGTGTTAAATGTCTAGACCATTCAAGGGGTCTGTGGGTGATGCGCAACTGTTCCTTTTGCTCCCAACTAAGTGTCAAAGTCCTCCAAGATAATGATAAGACCGCAGCGGTCGCCTTACGAGAAGTTAGGCAACAAATGTCAGCTTATACTACGATTGTGGCTCATAAGTCACTTCAATGTGACAACGTCCCTCTTTGGGATAGGCTTCTTGAGCACCCTCCCCCTAAACGTTCCTCTCGAGTAACTAGTCGTAAGCCGGCGGAGACTGGACAGGGTTCTGTGTCATCTCCTGCCCCTGCTACTTCGAAACGTCAACGTGAGCCTACACCCCCGGCGGCAGCCTCCTCGTCTCGGGAGAGATCTCGGTCTAGGTCACCTCTCAGACACCAGCCACCCAGTCTTGCCTCTTCACCATCGAGTAAGAAGAATAAGACGGAGAGTTCCACCAGTGGTCACGGCGATAAATCCTCCAAATCGAAGAGTAGTTCACGGTCACACCGCAGCCATAACTCTTCGAAAAAGGATTCCCATGATAGAAAGGCCTCCCGACATTCGCCAGTTTCTAGTACTTCTCGTCATACCTCTACCCCAGACAGAGTTTGTGTTCGGTCTCAAGGGTCCAGTGTAGTGCCTGTACCTAAAGATGATTTACCCATTAACATTTTAACCCTGGATTTGGAGAGTTCAGGGAGCTCAGTGGTTGGGAGTGTTTCGGACTCCCAAGGGAGTGTAGACCAAGGCCTAGGTGTTTGGCGATATTCTCGACCGGGGCCTGACCACCTACTTCCGGCTCAAACTATTCACACAGTGGCTGACGTCCACCGGGACGCGGCGATCCCATCCTCTATTCCTGACTTATCTTGGCAACAACATGGTACCCCAGCTTCGGCGGGATCTTCTCAGGAGGAACAGGATGATAAAGACGAGGTTTCGATTATATCGGATATGGAAGGGCAAGAGTCAGGTTCAGGCTTAGACGCCGCACAAGATCTTAATGATTCACCAGTGAGTACATCATCAAATCAATTTGTCACTGCACAGGAAATTGATGCGCTACTTGTTAATGCTTTATCTAAATTTTTTGGCCAACAGCAGGAAACTCCCACAGTGGACTTGGGAGCTCCCACGACAAGCTCTATGGTACGGCCTCTGATGACTTCTATTGCTTTGACTCAGATCCCTCACCCTCCCTCTATGTCACCATCGGTGGTTACTAGGCCTGCTACCGCGGCATTGACCACTTCGAATGTAAGGGTTATAACGGATGTCAATCCGCCCCCTTTAAACAGAGCGCCTCTCAGAAAGGTAGCTATGCCCTTGCTTTACGGACCAGACGAGTCATGGGTCCTTTTGACCCCCACTAAACCAGAGCTCGCCCAACCTACCTTGTCAGGGGAACTCCCAGTGCCGCGTGAGTGGGTCATCCAGGGCAATAAATCTAAGAAATTAAGGGCCTTGGATACTTTGGGGAATGTACTAGATGTCAATATCAAGGCTATACCTAGTTATTATCACCAGGACTATTTTGTTTATACTGCTAAGCCTGCTTTACCCTCTGCCTCAGCTTCAAAATTGTTTTCTGACTGGTCTAAGCATGATGGGTTTAATGACATTAAGACACTGTCAGCTCTCACTCCAGAACTCGATTTGCAAACCGTCACAGACGCAGCAGCTAATCCAGTCTTGAAGGTGGGGCAGTTGGGTCCAGGACCTTGGGTGGAATGGGAGACAGAGGTTCAAAACTTTGCGACCACATTTACTTCCAAATCTTCCCACCAGATCCCTCAAGATACTCATTCTTGGTTCTCCATGCCAGTGTGTTCTGCCGGCGGAGTCCCTTCAGCTTTGTTTGCTTTCTTAGCTGCCCCTAAAATTAATCTTTGTGAGCTAAAAGACCCTTTCACTACCCCTACCCCAACTCACCTAGACCGAGAATTTAGGCTACGGGGAAAGCTTTTCGCCTGTTCTCTCAATACATAGTGTCACAACAGGTAGCAAAGTCATTGCTCCGGTCCACTCAGGCAATCGCAGACGCGGATGCCAGACGATCGGTTGAATTGTCCCGGCGACTGCTTCTTCAGTCGTCAATCCAATCATTGGGTGACATACGCACCGCCTTGCTTGAGGCGGTACGAGCGAGACAAGATCTCAGAATGTCCTTAGTCCGAAAACTGCCTGATCGCATTGCGAATCAGGTGGTCATATCACCAGTGCTCACTCCCTCTTTAATGTCCCCTGAAGTGTGGCGAACGGTTTTTAATATGGCTCAGTCCTTTAAACACAGTCCCACCCCTTCTAAGAAACCTGCCTTTAACTTCCCCAAACCCAGGCCAGTCGCTAAGGCTCAGCCGGGGGGATCTAAGCCCTTTCTTCCACCTAAGTCCTCCTCCCCTCAAGGTCAGTACAGGCATAGACAGGGTAGGTTTTCAGGTCAGAGAGGACGCGGCTATAATAAGCCAGGTCAGGGCCCGTCTTCTGCCAACGCCAGCCAGCCGGCGAAGCATCCACCACCTCCAACTCCACCACCATCAAAAAACTAAAGTCTCTCTCACTCCCGGTGCCAGTCTTCAGGCCGGTGGATCCGAGGGTAGTACAGCCGGCGAACCCTTGTCTGCTAACTGGGTCGTTCCGAACATGTCACCAAGCAGGGCCGTTAAACACTTGGGCACGGATGGTGGCACGCAAAGGCATCACTTGGCAGTGGCTCCGGCGACCTCGCTTACGTCAGCCGACAACGGCGAATTTTGTTTCTTTTTCTTTGGACCAGTCACTGGTCCAGGAAATTATTGCCAAGAATGTCATCATCCCGGTCCCCCCAAATTACCCAGTATTCACGTCCAAGCTATTTTTGGTTCCCAAAAGGGATAGTGTTCAGATGAGACCGGTCGTAGACCTATCTTATCTGAACCTTCACATTCACAACGAGTCATTCCGAATGTTAACAGTACACCAAATCAGGCTAACACTTCCGCCGGGAGGTTGGATGCGTTCCCTAGACCTGACAGACGCTTATTGGCACGTATCGGTAAACAAAAGATTTCAAAGGTTTCTGGCCTTATGGATCAGGCATCAAAATTTTGTTTTTCAGAGGATGCCATTCGGTTTGAACCTGGCACCTCGATTATTCACGAAATTAGTCCGGCAAGCCCTGATGCCGTTGTTAAAGCAAGGAATCAGAGTTTTGTGGTACCTAGACGACTGGCTGGTGGTGGCAGAGACAGAGCAATTATGCATCAAACATGTCAACATAATTTTAAATCATGTCAAAACTCTAGGGTTCAAGGTAAATCTGGTAAAGTCAAACCTTGTTCCCTCACGAGTAGTTCAGTGGATAGGGCTGGTTTGGGACACAGCTGCTCTCACTCTGAGTCAGAGTGTGGACAATCGAAACAGGTTTCGCAGGAAACTGTTCATGTTTCTTCACAGTCTGACTACGACACGGAGGATCTGGGAGTCTCTGGTCGGCTCTCTCAACTGGATTCAACTAACTGTAATGTTGGGCCGGTTGAAAGTAAAACGTTTAATATTGGAGGGCAACAAATATTTCCCACTCTTACCGGCGGGAAAATTATGGCCCATCCCAAAATTAATCCACACCTTACTAGCGGTCTGGGCGAAGAGGGAAATGTTGCACTCAGTAATGTCATGGACCTCTCCTCCGCCAACGGTATGGGTAGACACGGATGCGTCAGGCACAATAGGTTGGGGATTTCAGTCAAACCAGGGGCACCAGGGTCAGGGGCTTTGGTCACACTTAGAAATCTCCCACATCAATGTCAAAGAATTACTAGTCCCCTTGTATTTCCTTCAGGCTCACGGCTCTACTTTACGGGGCAAGTCGGTGGCCTTCAGAATGGGCAATCTGAATGCAGTTCACTGTATTCAGAAACAGGGGTCAACGAGATCAAGGAAGTTGCTAAACGTGTCGGAAGAGATTTTTACTCTAGCCAACAGGCTAGACATTTATCTTCACGCATCTTATCTCCCAGGCGTAGCAAACGTCTGGGCAGACGCTCTGTCCTGGAGACAGAGCACGAAAGTAGAATGGGAGCTCAAGCAACCAATTTTCAACCTAATGATTGCAGAGCTCTACCATCCACAAGTGGATCTGTTTGCGTCCGAGGAGACTCACAAACTCCCTCTATACCTCACCCGCCGGACGAAAACGCCGGCAGGGGGGCCAGACGCCCTAGTGACAGACTGGAACAGATGGAGCTCCATCTATCTGTTTCCGCCGCCAGACGCGTCACTAATGTGCCACGTAGTGAACAAACTACGAGATTATCGAGGCTTAGTCTCGCTAATCGCGCCCCTGTGGCCGGCGCAGTTATGGTACCAGCAATTGAAGACGTGGTGCTCGCACCCGGTGGAGTATTTCCACTTAGACACGATTGGCAACCTAGCAACCTCGCTGACTTTTGCATTATGGACATTCAAGAGGCCAAGTGGCTAGCACCATATGGTAGAGATGTGACCAATAAATTAATCAATCAATATACTCAGTCTACGAAACGACAGTATCAATCACATTGGCAAGCCTTTACTTCTTGGATCATTAGAACAGAACAGACTGTGCCCTCAGTGGCATTAGTTTTTAATTATTTGAATTATCTGTTTGAGCAGAAACGTTTATCAGTGGTAACGTTAAAAAATCACTTAACTGCGATTAGAGTGCCCTTTTTCGACCTTACAGGTCTCTCCATACCGGTAGCGAAGGAAACAGGTTTTATGAGAGCATGTTTTAAACTCCGCCCACCTCCCCGTCAGCTCATGCCTACTTGGTCTCTGGACAAGGCATTGTCTTTACTTCACTCTCGTCTGTACCAAAATACTGCAGATTTTGCATTACTCTTAAAAAAGGATGTATTCCTTTTGGCTTTGGCCACCGGGAACAGAGTGTCTGAGCTGGCGGCGATGAGCAACACACCTAATTGCCTTAGGTTTGGTAGACTTAATGATTGTATTCACATTGCACCTTCCCCAGGATTAAATTGTAGCCAAGAATGAGCACAGTGCACACGTGTTTTCTGAGTTCACTGTGCCGGCGTTAAAGAGGGGAAAGGTGCACCATAATCTATGTCCAGTGCAAGCTCTAACCAAATATTTGAGAGTAGCTCCTCTAAACCCCCAAGGTGCTTTGTGGGTAGCGAGTACGGGTAAACGCTTACTGAAACGGAGATTAGCTTCTCTTCTGGTCGAAGTCATTAAAGAGAGTAATCCCGGCGTTGTGGGTAGGGCCCACGATTTACGCAAATGGGCAGCCTCTTTACGTTTCCTGAAGAACTTTTCAGTAGAAGATATTTCGTCCACACAGTTGTGGGCGTGTAATCATATGTTTTTGACTAGATACTTGTCAGTTGCTCTAGACAAACCTTCCTTACCATGTATAGCTTTAAGGCAGAGGGTCTAGGTGGCCCTTCAGTCAATTTTGTTTACTTTCAAGGAAAAGGGGGGGGGGGGGGGGTGCAGTCAGTGTAACATAGGACACCCTAGACCCCGCCGGAATGTAAGAGCTGTGATACAAATTATGGATAATGTGATATGAAAATTTCTCTGTTCTATTCAGGGCGAGAAATTGTGCTAGTACAATGTTAGTACAAACAACAGGGTTGTTATAGTAGTTTTAGCTGTGAAAGCAATTTAGTATTAAACAGTGGAGATCTTTTTGCAAAATATTTCCACGAATATTATGGGGTTTATTATGTGCACATGTAAACTTATAACTTGTTATTTTTGTCACCACTCGTTGAGTGGGGTGCCTTTGTAACTACAGATCTGTTCACAGAAATCTCCAGAGTTACCCTTTTTTGTCAAGCAGGCTTCTTTGAAGCACGCACCTGCTTGAACCCCTTTTTGTATATATATATGGGCTGCGCCATGGTTAAATATATTTTTTCAAAAGTAAGAATACTATGTGGAATACTATGTACTCAGTGGAAGCTAGCCAACGTAACACCGATATTCAAAAAAGGCAGCAAATCCCTACCCAGTAACTATCGTCCAATTAGCTTAACCTCAGTTGTATGTAAAATGCTAGAAACGGTCATACGAGACAGACTCGTAAATCACTTAGAGGAAAATAACATACTTAAAGATACTCAACACGGCTTTCGTAAAAAACGTTCCTGTTTAACAAACCTCTTAGACTTCTTCCACGATATCCTCAACCTCTACGATGAGAGTAAAGCTGTAGATATTATATACCTTGATTTTCAAAAGGCCTTTGACAAAGTTCCCCACAAACGTTTACTGCTAAAACTAAAAGCGCATGGAATACAAGACGGTGTGTTGAAATGGATAGAAATTGGCTCGGCGACAGAAAGCAAAGAGTAGTCATAAACGGTAAGGCATCTAAATGGACAATGTAAGTAGCGGGGTACCCCAGGGATCGGTACTAGGACCAATTCTCTTTCTAATTTACATCAACGACATAGATGAGGGTCTCACCTGTACAATCTCAAAATTTGCTGACGATACAAAAATTGCAAATAGCGTACTCTCAAAAGAACAAGTTGACGTAATGCAACACAATCTAGATAAATTGTCATGTTGGGCCCAAATTTGGCAAATGAGTTTCAATGCGGATAAATGTAAAGTACTACATATCGGATACCTAAATGAGAAAGCAAACTATTCGATGAATGGCACTCAGCTTAAGAATGTAAACAGAGAAACCGATCGGGAGTAACAATATCGAGTAACCTAAAACCGAGTCAACAATGTTCAGAAGTTGTTAAGAAGGCAAACAAAATAATTGGCTTTATAGGCAGGTCATTTGAGCATAAATCCAAAGAAGTTATCCTAACCCTTTACAATTCCTTAGTCCGCCCTCTTCTGGAATACTGCGTTCAATCCTGGTGCCCTTATTACCAAAAAGATATAAACAAGCTAGAACGAGTTCAACGTAGAATTACCAAAATGATACCTAGCCTAAAGAACAAACCATACGAAGAGCGTCTTAGAGATTTATTTCCTTTAACCCAGCGCAGATTAAGAGGTGACTTAATTCAAGTGTTCAAAATCATCAAAGGCATCGACAATATGAACTGTTAGTCCAGTAAATCTAGCAATCATTTAACTGGACCTAGAACAAATTGTAATAGAAGGTTTTTTGGCTTTAACTTGTTTATTAGGTCCTTCTGATGAACATATAAAAAGTCTCCAACTTTTGGACACCGGGAAAGTGGTTAATTTGCATAAATTCAAGATGGCCGCCGTCCAAAGCTTCAATTTACAGATAACTTTTTTCTGGTTGCTCCTAGACCCTATAAATGTATTACAAACAACGTTTTTTGGCTTTAACTTGTTTATTAGGTCCCTCTGATGAACATATAAAAAGTCTCCAACTTTTGGACACCTGGAAAGTGGTTAATTTACAGCCGAAAAACCTTACAGACAGGCTGAACTGTCTCTTTCACAAGGGGTGACACAGGCACTTTGTGCTTGTATGGGTTTTTTGACCTGTTGTCCCTCTTTTTTATAAAAAAAAGAAAAAAAAAGAACATGACGTAGTATGACGTCATTCAGAGCCAATTATGTAATTCATGATAGGAGTTCGTATTCACTTGGATCATCGGTGCTTGCATCAAAGTTGCTATTTTGACAGAGTCCTTTACATTGACCACATGCACTGGAACATTCAAGCTCATTCCGTTTGCAACTACAGCGTTGAGTGTCACAGTTGCCCTTACACTGACATCTGACCAATTTCAGTAGTGAATCAGGAGCCACTGGCGAATCCATCGTCTTCGGTTCAAGCTGTCCCTTCCGCAGACACCAGCCCCATTTCTCGGGGTCCACACAGTTCCCCATCCATTCCTGGACCTGACAATAAACTCGGAACGAGTGGTATTTGGCTGCATCGGTTGTTGGGGGAAGGCTGTGAACTTCAACGGTAGTTGAACTTTTTGCCACCTTGTTGCAAAACTTTGTCTTTCGCAGTCCGTCAAGGGTGTCATTTCCTTTTCCCCCGTACAAATAAACCAAGGCCTTTTCACCAGCTGATGATATCGCGTCTTTACTTCCACTTTGGCAACAGAATGCTTCTATACATTTCAAGAAACCGTTGTCTTCCCTCACTTTCCTCAAGGCAGCCCCTTTACCAATACCATACAGTCATGAGGTTGTGTCACATCCACAGAGTGCATGGACAACTGGCAGGACACGACAGATGCTTTCACCGAGAGCTTCTGCTACTGAGTTAATATGCCAACATTTCCCACCTTCCTTGCTCGACTTGAAGTACAAATCCCTCGTTCCGCATAATGACACAACAGCACCAACAAGTCTGTGTCCTCACCTATCACATATGTCACGGTTTCCCTTGCATGCTCAATTCCCTTCTTCGCAATCATGACATCTGCATCTGCTGGCGCATTGACACAGTCAATTCCATTTGCCTTGAATGTTTCACACAATAAGTCAATGAAGTTTTGCGTATTGTCCGAGTTTGACAAGAAGTTTTCCTTTTTTGACCGAAGGGGCATGGTTGGAGTGAACATCACCTTTTGACCAAAGACTCCTTTTGATCGTCGATTGTGTGTCATGTCCTTGGTAGTAGGTCCTGATTTATAACCGTCGAATACAACCACCGGGTTGAGAAAGTTTTTGGAAACATGCTTCATGTACATGCTTGCAATGTCCTCAAATGTGTCACCCTTCTTCCATGGAATCCTTTGCAATAAGGAACCACCATCCAGAATGGGTCACAGTCCTTTCTTCCTCAAATGATTCCAATGACGACTTGGGAACAACAGCAGCTATCTCATCTCCTAGCTGTGGTTTATTGGCTTCCCTGAGCCTCCCCACTTATCGAACAGAGCAGTAGGGTAGCTAGAAAACTCATACGCAAAAGCCTCTTCAAACACCTAAGTCCCTGTTATTAGCAAGATGAGGAGCTCTGGAAAAGGAGCTGTGGGTCGATTGGTACTTTTTTCAGCACTGATTGTAACCTTTGCACCCAACGACTCAACTTGATCTTTCTTCCTAAATGAAAAGTCAAAAGCATTGCTACCTTCCATCTTCTGCACAATGTTCATACCAACCTCATACAGTAAATGAGGATGGCACGAGGCTGGTCCTGTCACACCGTTGGCAATATTCCTGAGTTCATTTGATTCTTGAAATGGATCATAATCCTTGAAGAATGCGAGAACCTTCTGTGTCCTTCCTATCTCGTTCACGCCTTGCTTCAGTCATTTCTTTGTGCTGCTCAGAGGTGTGGAAATGCTTCCCTGTCAGTTCTTGCATAACTTCACTCACATCAGCGCAGGCTGGCATAGCAAGTAACGCAGCGCAGGCGTTGCGTTACCTCCATGCCCCTACCACGTGTCAATCCACCATTCGTTTTCAAAGAGCGCATCAAAACCTGCTCTATAACCAAGTCGCTTGGCAGTCCTGCCACAGCCGATCACTTCGGCGGATCACAAATAGACCGGAGTTCAATTGACAGAACATGTCTGGGTTGAGCTGCTCAAGTTCAATCATGTCTTGAAATGTTACACATGGGCTGACTTGGCATAATTGTTATGACCACACGCTGCAAAGTACGGCAACATCTCCTGGAGTGTTCCGATGGTACAGTAGGAAATCGCCCATTCTCAGTGCCCTCAGGAAGCGACGGAGCAGGTTAATCAGGTCCACGTATTGAAGCGATAGGGTTTCCATCTTATGCTCTGCTAAGGAGCTCTTCTCAGCTTTAAGTTTTTCAGAAATTCTGTTGAAAACGTCTTTACTGCAGACTTCATCCGGTGAAAAGTCTTCACGCAACCAGCTTATCAAAAGATCTGCAGCCTCCTGGAAGTCCTTGCATGAAACAAGAAACAAGATGATGGGATTAGTATAGGCCTAGGCAAAATGTAATAGACAATAATGTGCAGTAAAGGTAGGGCTTGACCTAGAACAAATTGCAATAGAAGGTTTTTTGGCTGTAAGGTTTTTGGCTGTAAATTAACCACTTTACAGGTGTCCAAAAGTTGGAGACTTTTATATGTTCATCAGAGGGACCTAATAAACAAGTTAAAGCCAAAAAACGTTGTTTGTAATACATTTATAGGGTCTAGGAGCAACCAGAAAAAAGTTATCTGTAAATTGAAGCTTTGGACGGCGGCCATCTTGAATTTATGCAAATTAACCACTTTCCCGGTGTCCAAAAGTTGGAGACTTTTTATATGTTCATCAGAGGGACCTAACAAACAAGTTAAAGCCAAAAAACCTTCTATTACAATTTGTTCTAAGTCCAGCCCTACTTTGACTGGTCTATGTAGTAAGTACTTCACTATCGACCAAGCTAATTACACGCGGGGAAACGGTTGCAAAATTATTGGTAAATCTTTTAACTCACACGAATCTAAGAATTTCTTCTTCAATCGAGTTGTCAACTTGTGGAATGGGCTTCCCGAAAACGTATAATGCATCACCGTGATTCATTTAAACTCCGCCTAGACAAATATCTCGCATCAAACCCGCGACTGACTGCGTTTGTAAATGAATAACTTTATTTTATCCCCCCCTCAGTTACTAACCCATCTGTCCCCTACTAACTTCCTAATCCTGCCACGGACATTAGTTCCAGGGCAGTAATTCGCTTTCCAATGTTCCCTTACCCACTCTAAACCACTGTTTGGACACTTGATCCTCAGTGTTTTGGAGGACAAGCAACCTAGAAGGGTCACTAGATCTGTTGTTGCTTGATTTCCTTTGTACTCCTTTGTACTTTATGTGGTTGTTTGATTATCTGCTTTTCTAGAGTTATGATATGATTACGAATGTCCCCCTCCAGTCTTAGAAATCAGGCATGTTCGTCAATGATGGAGGGGCCACTAATAAATTATAGGTTTGACTCCTGTAAGGAGATAAAGAAAACCTAATATTTAGTAGTGGCCCCGTAATCATTGACGACTGGGGCCCTCCCGACCATCCCCTTCCCATTCGTTGATGTATTAAGGATTTTGGTTTACTTGATATGTCAGTGAAGGAAGAATGACGCCTGAATCAGCGTCTGGTCAAAGATCCACACAAGTACATCCACGATATGATGGAAAGCTTATTGGATAGTTATTCTTATTTTCTTTTTGTTTTTATTTTTTACGAAGTTTTTTCGTAGTGAGAACCCAATTCATAATGACTGAAGCCATGAGTGAGGTCGCATGCGCTCATGATGAAGGCTCCTCAGTTTTTAAATGCTCTGCGCGGTAGATTCAAACTACGGCGGATTAGTGTTTGAAGAGGATGCCTTATGTAATAGGCATGTTCGTCAATGATTATGGGGCCACTACTAAATAATAGGTTTTCTTTATCTCCTTACAAGAGTCAAACCTATAGTTTAGTTACTTCAACCTCTGCAGCTGTCTTTGAGTTAGCTGTGGGCAGAACACTAATATTGGAGAGGTAATTATAAGAGTGAGAGAACTCTATTTCTTATTGCTAATCTGGCAACCTCTGCGTCATATGAGACTGAAGGGGTTAATACATTCTGTATGTACATATAATTCGAACTGACCTTTGGTAGGCCTACAGGTCCAACACTATGGGGAGCTTTGTTGATGAAGGTGTGTGTTTGCAACCGTAGGCTATTCACCTTGGATAGGTAACGTTTATTTCCAGTTTCAATTTGGGTTAACCGACCCGAAAACGGCACACCGCACTAAGATATTCGCCAAAAATCAGGTAATTAAGATATAATTTTTTTCTAAATTGCTACATACAATATAAGGAATGCTTAATCTTATGTCAAGTGGAATTGAAAACTAGAGTGATTTTTATATTTTAAATTATTATTTTAGAAAAATAACTTACAAAACTTAGTAACTTTACTAAAAAAATAAAAATAAATACTCAAGTATCCCTGAGGTGGCTGAAACTCTGGTGGCGTATAGGGGGATCCTGGAGGTGTGCTGTGCTGAAGTTCTGGCCTCCTGGATCACATAGAGCGCGAGGTGAGCAAAGAATAAAAAAGGGTTAATTTCGAAACAAACAAACAACATGTCTGTTTAATAAACATTCATTAGGGTGTCTAAATATTGCTGGATTTAGCTGAAATTTTGTATGAATAGTGTCAAACTATTCTAAAAGATATAGAACACCTAAAAAATGAAATCGGAAACACTAGTTAGCAATGCCATAGCATTACGTACAATACATTGAACTTTGAGATGGGTACATTTTTCGGCAAAAAATTGAAAGAAAAAACATTCATTTCTCAACAACTTATCAATGAATCAGCCTAAAACACACCATGGACATTCCTACACACCCTATGAACAAAATCAGTATGAATATGGGGTGTTTGCAGAAATCATATGCACACAGCATTGAATGGGTTAATATTATCTCTGAAAATGATAAGTAAATGAATAGCAGGTAATCAGTAAAAAAACAATCAAGAACATGTGAAAATGAGTAGCAGGCACATGAGATAAAAACAGGAAGGTAATGGGTAAACAGAATTCATCAGGAACAGGTAAAAAATTAAGCTTATGACTAACATGGAAGGGAGGCAGGACAGGTAAGTAATAAGTAAGTAAATATAATAATTAACAGTGGCAGTATGTGGCATCACAAGGTGTGTCTGTCTGTGGGTACATGGAGCCATACCATTTGGCTAAGTTGTGTAAAAGTTTCAAATTCCTGTCTATAAGATATCACCGTATATTCCACTATATGTAAAACTGTCACTAAGTATGATTTGTCACTTACCAGGTTTAGGTAGGTCAAAAACAGCACAGAACAAAGGCCCAGTCAGTCACAGTCAGTGGACCGAGCAGCACACCACCACCTTGCACTGTGGCTGGGCCAATACTGAGGCTCTGGGCTCCCAGGGAGGGGGTTGCCATGAAGCTCCAGCCAGAAATAGATGCGTGGGGAACAAAAATGCGTGTTGGCACATGGCGCCATGCCTTAAATGACCCACCGATGCCTATCCAGGGTTGCCTACGAAATACATTTTTATCTGACTATTAGCCAGTCCTAAAATTATAAATTTCCCATTTTTTATACTAAATTATCCAAAGAAAACGTTAATTATCTACGGTTAAGGAAGATGGAGGCAAAGGATTTTCTGTGTAAAGTAATGTATGTTTAACAGCAATGACACAAGTGAAGTTGGTCCCAGTACATAATTGAAACCATACATACACACTATAGGTTTGACTCCTGTAAGGAGATAAAGAAAACCTAATATTTAGTAGTGGCCCCGTAATCATTGACGAACATGCCTATTACATAAGGCATCCTCTTCAAACACTAATCCGCCGTAGTTTGAATCTACCGCGCAGAGCATTTAAAAAACTGAGGAGCCTTCATCATGAGCGCACGCGACCTCACTCATGGCTTCAGTCATTATGAATTGGGTTCTCACTACGAAAAAACTTCGTAAAAAATAAAAACCAAACAAGGAAAATAAGAATAACTATCCAATAAGCTTCCATCATATCGTGGATGTACTTGTGTGGAT
>CM064513.1:57765965-57770956 GCA_032716605.1 Paralithodes platypus | reverse complement strand
GCTGGAAGTTTGCTCACATTCAACCTGTCCCAAAGAAGGGTGACCGCTCTCAACCCTCCAAACTATCGTCCAATTGCTCTTATCTCTTGTCTTTCTAAAGTTTTTGAAACTATTCTTGCTTCCAAATTTCTTAAGCATTTCTCTTCTCAGAATCTGCTCTCAGATCGCCAGTATGGCTTCCTTAAGGGTCGCTCTACTGGTGATCTTCTTTCATATCTTAATAACTCTTGGTCATCCTCCTTTCGGGACTTCGGTGAGACTTTTTCTATTGCACTAGACATATCGAAAGCCTTCGATAGAGTCTGGCATAAATCTTTAATTTCTAAACTACCCTCCTTCGGTTTCTATCCCTCCATCTGTGCCTTTGTCTCTAATTTCCTTTCCGGCCGTTCCATAGCTGCGGGTGTGGACGGCCAGTGTTCACTTCCTCACCCTATAAACTCCGGTGTTCCTCAGGGCTCTGTCCTATCTCCTATTCTCTTTCTAATTTTTATAAATGATCTCCTTAACTGTACCTTAATTCCCATCCATTCATACGCAGACGACTCAACCTTACACTACTCCATTAGTTTTTCAGAACGCCCCAGCCAGCAATCCCTCAACGACAAACGTAATGAAGCCATAGAACTCTTAAATTCTGATCTAAATACTATTTCCAATTGGGGCAGAGAAAACCTTGTTAACTTTAATGCTTCCAAAACCCAATTTCTCCATCTATCTACCCGTTCGGATCTCCCAGCGGACTATCCCTTATTCTTCAACATACAAAAAATCAAACCCTTCATCTTCTCTCAATATCTTGGTGTCTCTTTTCTTCTGCTATCATTTGGAAGGACCATATTACCAGTCTTGCTAAGGCAGCCTCCAGAAGCTGGGGTGTGCTCAACCGCCTTAGGGGATTCTTTTCCCCTGCACAGCTTCTTGCTCTGTACAGGGGCATAGTGCGCCCTTGTATTGAGTATTGTTCACATGTGTGGGGAGGTTCCTCTCACACCGCTCTCCTAGACAAAGTTGAAAGGAAGGCCTTTCGTATCATTAACTCCCGTCCACTCACCAACTCTCTGCAATCTCTCTCTCTCCGCCGCAATGTTGCATCTCTCTCACTATTCTATCGCTACTATAATAATCAGTGTTCCTCAGAGCTATCCCAGTGCATACCACCTCCTTTACGTAGGGCACGTGGTACCCGTCTTGCAACTCAATCCCACCCCTACTCTGTGCAACTCTCCAACCCAAGAGTGAAACGTTACTCTCAAACTTTCTTCTACTCAACATCTGAGCTCTGGAACTCTCTCCCAGCATCAGTCTTTCCCTCTTCCTATGACTTAAATTGCTTCAAACTCCGTGTGTCCAGGCATTTTGGCTCGAACGTCCCTTGATTTTGGCCCTGTCACTCTTTCAACTATGGGGGAGGCACTCGCTTATAGGCAGTTATGCCTTTTGCCTCCCTCAATCACATAGAAAAAAAAAAAAAAAAAAAAAAAAAGGTAGCGCCAACGAACTTGACAATAATCAGGACCCCTCAACTAAAAGGTAGCGCCAACGAACTTGACAATAATCAGGACCCCTCAACAAAAAGGTAGCGCCAACGAACTTGACAATAATCAGGACCCCTCAACAAAAAGGTAGCGCCAACGAACTTGACAATAATCAGGACCCCTCAACTAAAAGGTAGCGCCAACGAACTTGACAATAATCAGGACCCCTCAACAAAAAGGTAGCGCCAACTAACTTGACAATAATCAGGACCCCTCAACTAAAAGGTAGCGCCAACGAACTTGACAATAATCAGGACCCCTCAACAAAAAGGTAGCGCCAACGAACTTGACAATAATCAGGACCCCTTAACTTTGTATTACTCAAAATGAATGAAAGCAATCAGGCTGACATTTCTATCATTTGGGAAGAGTCCACCAGGAAATGGGTGTAGAAATTTACAGACAGTTTGCTCACGGTTCTTTTGGGTTACGAAGAGGTCAGGGATCGCGATAATTGTCAAGTTCGTTGGCGCTACCTATAGTGAATAAAGATATGTGGGAGAAACAAAGTGTGAATACTGATATGAGTCTTTTTGTTCAGCTGGCGGAGTATATTATAATCTTTTAGCATCTGATCGCTTGATATTTAAGGGGAGATGGGTCGCTTTCTGGTCCCCCTTCTCCCTCATGTTTAGCATATTATTTTTGAGATTATAAGACGTTCGTTCCTTTAGTTTGGCGATTTTATAACCTTTCGCCTCATTTATTTGTTAATTTTTAGACCATTCGTGCCATTTAGGTGTCGATTTTTTCCTGGCGAGCGAAAGCGAGCCTGTAATTTTAGAAGGAATCGGCCTTCGGCCGGGAAATTTTTCTACCGAAAAATTTACAAATTTATCTTGAAACGGGGTCTAGGGGGTGAATTTTTCAGCTTGATGGATGTAAAGCGAGGAAACTAAAAAATAAATTAACAAATAAATATATAGACCAAAAAACAAGCAGTGCCCCCTTAATGGAAAACTATGACCCACTATGTCGCTGCGCTATATTAATAATAGGTTTTCATTATATACTACAACATGTTCATAATTACCGGGCTTTTGAAACACATTTATTATTGTTATCGTGTGTTCGGTATTGAATGCCAAAAGGTGTAGGTTTCTAAAATGTGTACAAATTAGTACTATTAATATTCAGCAAATTTAGGTGTAGAGCTTTTTTCCTGGCGAGGGATAACGAGCCTGGTATTTAAGGGGAATCGGCCTTTGGCCGAGAAATTTTTCTATCGAAAAATATACACATTTATCTTGAAGGAGGGTCTTGGGGGAGGGGGGGGGGGGGATAAGCTTGATGGAGGTCTAGGGAGGAAACTTTAAAACAATTATAAAAAGTTGTATAAATGAGGAAATACTGTATATATACACCCATCCCCCTTTAATTATTGTCTTTGTATATATATATATATTTCATGGAGATTAAGCCTTTCACTGGAGACTGTACTGTTTCTCTAATTAAATCCAGATGGCTTTGTGGGGTCTGTTTGGTGCGTGTAATTCTGTTGTTGTTGTTGTTGTTGTCTGTTGTCGCGTCCCTGGTGTCTCAATTGATTACGTCTCCCTCTCTCTCTCTCTCTCTGTAATTTTTCATGCTTTGTTATACTCGAGTTATTTTTTGTTCTTATAATTATTTTTTCTCCCCCTATTCTTATCCTCCAATCTCTCCAATTATTGTTCTTTTATATATCTTCCTCTTCCTCGCCATCCATTTCTTCCTCTATTCATTCTTATTCTTCTTCCTTTTCCTCCTTCTACTCTACATCATCTTTCCCCCTTCCTTCTTCTCCGCTTTCTGCCATATTTTCTCCTGTTCTTCCCGCTTCGCCTTCTTTCTCTTCATTCTTATTCCTTTCCACCACTTCCTCCTTCTTTCTCCTCCTCCTCTTCCTCCTCCTACTTTCACCTCCTCCTCCTTCCTCCTTCTCCTCCTTTCCCCTCCTCCTCTTTCCTTCTTCTCTTCCTCCTCCTTCCTTCTTCTCCTCCTCCTCCCTTTTTCTCTTCCTCCTTTTTTCTTCTTCCTCTCCTCTTTCCTTCTTCTCTTCTTCCCCCTCCTTGCACCTCTTCCTCCTTCCTTCTTCTCATCTTACTCCTCTTTCTCCTCCTCCACCTTTCCCCTCCTCCTCTTTCCTTCTTCTCTTCTTCCCCCTCCTTGCACCTCATCCTCCTTCCTTCTTCTTCCCCTCCTCCTCCTCCCTTCTTCTTCCCCTCCTCCTCCTCCCTTCTTTTTCCCCTCCTCCTTCCTTCTTCTATTCTTCCTCGTCCTTCCACCTGCTCCTCCTTCTTCCTTACTTTCTTCCACGTCCTTTCACCTCCTCCTCCTTCCTTCCACCACTTCCCCATTCTTTCTCCCCTTACTTCTTCCCCTCCTCATCCTTCCATCTGTTCTTCTTTCACCTCCTCCTCCTTTCACCTCTTCCTCCTTCTCATCTTACTCCTCTTTCTCCTCCTCCACCTTTCCCCTCCTCCTCTTTCCTTCTTCTCTTCCTCCTCCTTCCTTCCGCTCCTCCTCCTCCTCCTCTTCTTCCTCTTCCCTCTTCCTGGCCAGTGTGGCGCCTCTCTCAGGGATAAAGTTGTCTAGGAATGATCACTACAGCACTGCGTCGTCTCTACCCCCCCCCCCCCCCCCCCCCCCCCCCCCCCCCCTCCTCCCCCCCCCCCCCCCCCCTTCCCCCCCACCCCCCTTCTCTCTTAGCTATATCTACTAGAACTAAGTACTGACTACCTCGCTGGGATCGCAAGGTATGTGTGGTCAGTGTATCTATGTAAATCTCACTTTCTCTCTCATACGTAATTGTAAATAATATACAGAAAATAAACTATGATGACACACCCACTTTAAATTTCCTCTTAATCAATGCATATTCCCTTTTTCTGCATCATTCTGTATTAATTTCGATCGTTTACCTTTTATTTCTCAGTAAAGCACAGTCATAACATATCATTACTCTTCATCAATCCCTATTTCATTCTTCCATCATCCGTCTTCAGCCTTTCCTATCTAGATCGTCATTTCCTTTTCCTTTCCCGCCAACGACGAAAGAGGCCCATTAAGTAGATCAGTTCCCTTTTCAGTGTCTCGTGTACAATATATATAAGTAGCACTTGCTTTTCAATTATATTTGTTTTGTTTCTCGGCTGGTATGTGGAATATGTGCATCACTTTCTGATATTTTCTTGTTTTTGTTTGTCGTTATAATTCCCTAGTGATGATGGTCTAATGTTTCTTGTAGACTAAGTTATGTTAGGTTATTACTAGACTAAGGTTAGGCTACGAGTGATTTACCTTAGATTATAGGATAGATAGTGTTCTAGGTTAGGCTAAGGTAAGTTAGGTTATGCTAACTATGATATATTAGATCACACTTGTTTTCACCTAAACCAGACGAGAATTTGCCATATCTTTAACTTGATTACTGAGTGATGGCAAGAAGTGAAAAACGAAATACGGTACTGATTA
>CM064513.1:57710965-57760965 GCA_032716605.1 Paralithodes platypus | reverse complement strand
GTGTGTGTGTGTGTGTGTGTGTGTGTGTGTGTGTGTGTGTCAAATGATAGGTCAGGCCAAGTCGGATCCCGAGAACTGCTGACTGCTAGAAACACAATTACAGGCATTTATAAGGAGAATTAGGAGGATTTGTTTCTTAGTTCTGAACGGCCGCCATGTTGCATGCCTTGCGATATGTTTTCAGCCATAATTCTAAACAGTTGGGAATAGGGTTGCCTTTAGGGGGTATCACACGAGAGCTTTTATCATCTAATTGTCATGGTCAATATTTTACCAGCAACAATAATGGGATATTTTACACTTATCAGAATCTAGACACAACAAATAATAGATTAATGTAGAAAATAAACTTATCTAGAGGGTTACCACATAAGCTGCCAGACCAGTATTGAGGATACAAGTTTAGGGGAAGGGGCGCTCCAGTGATACCGGCTTAAGGGGAGGTTTTTAGTTGATTCCCTAGACTTCCATCAAGCTTAAAATTACTCCCCCTTGACCCCCTTTCAAGACAAATTTTTACATTTTTCGGTAGAAAAATGTCCCGGCCGAAGGCCGGTTCCCCTTAAATTACAGGCTTGCTATCGCTCGCCAGGACAAAATCGACACCTAAATGGCACGAAAGGTCTTAAAATTGACAGAAATGGGTCGAAAGTTTTTAAAATCGTCAAAATAATGGGGCTAATAATTAGCAATGGGGCTAAACATGAGGGAGAAAGGAGTCAAGAAAAAAATCCCTCAAGTGGATATCTCTCCTTAATTAATGGATGGATGGTTGATTGATGAAAGAAAACGGTGAGTAAACAAGGAAGATTGATACCACCACCTTCCATTATGTTTAATCACCTATTTTAAATATATCGTCCATTAAGGGGAGATATCCACTTGAGGGACTTTTTTCTGAACCTCTTTCTCCCTCATGTTTAGCCCCATTGCTTTTGAGATTTTAAGACCTTCGCCCTAGTAGTTTGGCGAATTTAAGACCCCTTGCCCCATTTCTGTCAATTTTAAGACTATTCGTGCCATTTAGGTGTCGATTTTTTCCTGGCGAGCAATAGCGAGCCTGTAATTTAAGGGGAAGCGGCCGTCGGCCGGGACATTTTTCTACCGAAAAATGTACAAATTTATCTTGAAAGGGGGTCTAGGGGGTGTAATTTTAAGCTTGATGAAAAAGTAGGGAACAAACTAAATACCTCCCCTTAATACGAAAGGCTTCACTGGGGTAAATGTTAGGATTGTGACCGAAAACATTCACATCCTATATAGCTTTACTAACCTTTCCTCAGAAGCCCCAGTTAATTTGCATATAAGACATGTTATACGTATTACCTATTGTGCGAAATATAGGACGATTCCTAGCAAAGGATTCACAACATGTATCTTTGTATTTTATATTTTGCTGTGGTCAATAAACTATCTATCTATCTATGCCTACTGTAATAATGTTGGTGTTCCGTATTCCCCATAAACGGTTAGCGCGGGAGTTTATGTCGGGTTGGCTATTTTGGGCGGGAAGTATAATGGGTCCTGGTGATGCGTTCATGTTTCTGATGTCATGGTAGCGTCAGTAGAGGGTCAACTTTTTTTATTTAGTCACTGGAGACAAACAGATTCGTACATCTAGAGTAGCCATCAGCTAAAATACAGTCAAACACAATTAATTGATGATATGCAGAATTCTAAATTAGTTGTATGGTAAGGTAAGGCAAATTAATTATATGCCTTCGATCTTTAGCTAACCATTCACCCACAATTGCCGCACATTGTCCAACCAAAGAACAACAATCTGCAATGTCCCATACGAGTTCAACTGATGTAAGATTGTAATATTTCGTAAATGCATGACTGGGTGGGTGATGTAGCCTGACATAAAATGTGGGTTCCTGTAAATGTGTGTGACCTACAGCATATAGTGAGGTCATCAGCACCATACCTCCATACCTCAGGGGCATTATAGAAACCAAACCCACACCCACACCAATACCCACATTCATACCCATACCCACGCTCACCCCAATACCCACGCTTACACCCACACCTAAGCTCACACCCACACTCACACCCATACCCACGCTTACACCCATACCCATGCTCATACCCAAACCCAAGCTCACACCCACACCCACACTCACACCAGTACTCACGCTTACACCCATACCCACGCCCACGCCCACGCCCACGCTCACATCCACGCCCACAACCCTCACCCACGCTAAGACCCACGCTCACACCCACACCCACGCTCATACCCACACCCACGGCCACACCCAACAATAGTTATTGATTATTATAATGGGGGCGTATATGGACTAACACAATGAGGTGGTTTTTATTGAAGGGTTACCATACGTTATAGAGGAACGTTTATAACAACATTAACAATTATAACATGTATAATCATCATCATCACCACCAAGTTAATAAGAATAAGAGTATGATGATGATAATGATGATGATGATGATGATGATAATGATGATATTACCAAAACTAAAAACAGTTCAGTAACATTTGTGAACGTCTATGACATATAAAAAAAAGAATGACATCGATGTACTTGACAACATACGAGTACTTATAGCTGGCCAGGAAGGCAGGCATTAACCCCCTACATCACCATGACGCATTTTGACCTTGGAGTGTGGCTAACATTATCTTACCTTATACACTTTAACAAGGACCTACAGTACGTTAAGGGGAGATATCGACTTGAGGGATTTTTTTTATGGACCCTTTTCTCCCTCATGTTTAGCCCCATTGCTTTTGAGATTTTAAGACAGTCACCCTATTAGTTTGGCGATTTTAAGAACTTTCGCCCCATTTCCGTCAATTTTAAGACCTTTCGTGCAATTTAGGTGTCGATTTTATCCTGACGAGCGATAGCGAGGCTGTAATTTAAGAGGAACCGGCTTTCAGCCGGGACATTTTTCTACCGAAAAATGTACAAATTTATCTTGAAAGGGGCTCAAGGGGGTGTAATCTTAAGCTTGATGGATATCTAGAGACCAAACTAAAAACCTCCCCTTAAGAAGAGGGTTTATTGAGATCGTATTTACCCATATGATTCCTGTAGGTAGATTACAAACTAAAGAAAATCGTCTAATGCTAACCAGAATATGGTGAAAATGACGTCATGATGGTGAAGGGGTTACCAATATAATCTAGCACAGGGTCTTGTAATGACGTGTTATAAGTTACATGTCACACACACGCACTAACCTACATACGGAGCCACTAACACATTTTATTGTCCAATTATTAACGGAGCTCACCTCGCTTTTTTTTTTTTTTTTTTCTCTACCTCTCTCTTTGGCTTGTATCCATTCGGGTCCATTCAGCCTACTGTTTTAAGACATTTACCCCCATCCAGGTGTTAATATTTTCCTGGCGAGCGGTAGCGAGCAAGCATATATATATTTTTGTTTTGACAGCAAGCTAAATTTGTACATTTTTCGAAAGAAAAATATCTCCGGCAAAGCCGGATTTCTCCATACAATGCTGGCTCGCTATCGCTCGCCAGGAAGAAATCGACACCTGGATGGGGATAAACGTCTTAAAACAGTTGGCTGAATGGGGCCGAATGGAAATGGGGCCAGGGAAAGAAAGAAAAGGCGAGAAAGATAAAAAAAAAAAAAAAACGGTGACCCCCTTAACGTTATTAACCCCTTTTTCACGACGACGTATTTTTTCCTTTTACTTTGGCTAGTTAGATGATAGTATGCAGCTTAAAAGGACCTATCTTATTCAGAGGTGTTATTAAGAACGCATTTACGCGTTGGAGTTCCAGGTGTAGTTAATACGCTATAGAAAATCGTCTAATGGTAACTAGAATAAGAAGAAAATAACATCATGGTACTGAAGAGGTTACTATTTGATGTACTCACTTTAATCACAATCATATTTGTATAGGTAATTATACTGGTGGTACGCTGAAGTGGACTGTGTACTGAAGTGACTGTATGGTGGAGTGGAACCTACAGTATAATGAAATGGGCTGTACCGTAATGTGGACTGTATGGTAATGTGGATTGTATGGTAATTATACTGGTGGTACGCTGAAGTGGACTGTGTACTGAAGTGACTGTATGGTGGAGTGGAACCTACAGTGTAATGAAATGGGCTGTACCGTAATGTGGATTGTATGGTAATTATACTGGTGGTACGCTGAAGTGGACTGTGTACTCAAGTGACTGTATAGTGGAGTGGAACCTACAGTGTAATGAAATGGGCTGTACCGTAATGTGGACTGTATGGTAATGTGGATTGTACGGTGGAGTGGACTGTATGGTGGAGTGCAACCTACAATATAATGAAATGGGCTGTACCGTAATGTGGATTGTATGGTAATGTGGATTGTACGGTGGAGTGGACTGTATGGTGGAGTGAATCGTCTAGTATCAGCCATAGATTGAGGTAAATAAGGGGCCAGGGTGCTGAAAGAGTTGCACTATAAGAAGCTCGCAAGAATGAGGTACGGTCGCGCTAATAAGTCATTCCCCAGCTGTCATTACATTTGGATTGTTCTGTGCTGTATTAATGTCTGTCAGATGTTGAATAGGGTGGGTAAGTGTAGGAACATGTTTATATATTTCACTCGATATGAAGAAATGAAGCTTAGATATTGCTGATACCAATTACTGATCAAAACATACTTGGTGCCGAGCCATCACTTATTAGTGCGACTGTACACGTGACTCCAAAACACCGTAATAGCGTCCGGAACTACCCAAGCGGCTTACGAGAGCGTCTAATCCGATGATCTAGTGGTTCCCTGACATGGACAACCGGACATTTCAACCACAACTTGTCTATTTCGTGTTCAAGTCGGTTAGGTCACATCACTTTTGGCTATATTAGCTTAGTTTCTGTTAAATAAAGGGTAAGTTAGTTTAGTGGTAGGTTAGGCTTAGAATAGGTTAGATCAAGATAGGTTAGACATTCTGAGGGTTAAGCTAGGTTAGGTTATGCTAGATTGAAAGAAAACGATAATAGTGACCCCAAACACCGTAATATTATCATCTCCAAGCGGCTTAAGGGGAGCAATGTTTTTTTTTTTTTTTTTTTACCCCCTTCTCCCTCATGTTTAGCCCCATTAGTTTGGCGATTTTAAAACCTTCTGTGCCATATAGGTGTCGTTTTTTTCCTGGCAAGCGATAGCGAGCCTGTAATTTGGGAGGAACTTTGGGCGGGAAAATTTTCTACCGAAAAATATACAAATTTATCTCGAAGGGGGTTCTTTGGGGTATTTTTAAAGCTTGATGGAGGTCTTAGGAGGAAACTAAAAATAATATATATATACATACCTGTATATATATATATATATATATATATATATATATATATATATATATATATATATATACTGTATATATTTAAATATATGAAGAAATCAAAACAAGTAACTACAAATCTCCCTTTACGAGTGCGTCTAAGGTAGGTAAGGTTGAGTTAGGGGGAGGTATCTGTTTTTTTTCTGGACCCCTTGCTTCCCCATGTTTAGCCCCATTAGTTTTCATATTTTAGACGTTTACCCCATTAGTTTGGCGATTTTAAGACTTTTCGTACCATTTAGTGTCGATTCTTTTCCTGGTGAACGATAGCGATCATACAATTTAGAAGGATTTTTGTCTACCAAAAAAAATCCCCCATATAACTCGAAGGGGGTCTGAGGAATGTTTGGTAAAGCTTGATGGAGGTCTACTGTAGGTTGGAAACTAAAATAGTAAATACATACATAAATTAATTAATTAATAATCTCGCCATAAGGGTAGGTAAAGATAGGTCAGGTTGAGGAGAGGATCAGTTAACCCTCTCCGACATATGACGCGATTTTGAGCCTATTAGGGATACTTTAAAGCCTTTGTTACCATCAGGGGTATTTAGAAACCTTTAGTTTAGTTACTTCAACCTCTGCAGTTGTCTTTGAGTTAGCTGTGGGCAGAAAACTAATTTTGGAGAGGTAATTATAAGCGTGAGAGAACTCTATTTCTTATTGCTAATCTGGCAACCTCTACGTCATATGAGCGTAAAAGTGTTAAGGGGAGGTTTTTAGTTTGTTTCCTACTCCTCCAGCAATCTTAAAATGTCACCCCCTTGCCACCATTTCAAGACAAATTTGTAAATTTTTCGGTAGAAAAATTTCCCGGCCGAAGGCCGGTTACTCTTAAATTACAGGCTCGCTATCGCTCGCTAGGATAAAATCGACACCTAAATGGCACGAAAGGTCTTAAAATTGACATAATGGGGCGGAAATTCTTAAAATCACCAAACTAATGGGGCAAATGTCTTAAAATCTCAAAAGCAATGGGGCTAGACATGAGGGAGAAAGGGGTCAAGAAAAAATTCCCTCAAGTGGAAATCTCCCCTTAAGTGACCAGCTATGTGCTAAGTGTGAGTGAATCAACGCAAACTATGGATGAAGTAGCGATGAGCGAAAATATCCTGGTTGGGGTTCTAAGCTCTTTGTTGATTACGTTGGCTGGGTTAACCCTTTCTGTGCGATGATGCCAGGTGTTGTGGTGGCTAGCATTACAATATTACATTCAGCTTAGGAAGGATCTGTATAAGCCAACGGGTTAATTAGGTGTTACCCTTTTGTTGCATCGGAGTTCCTTTTTATGCTGGCTAATATCGTGTAGAGTAAACCAGAATAGAACGAAAACAACGGCTCCAGATTGGAGTGAATAGGTGACATGGCTATATTATTCTCTCTCTCTCTCACACACACACACACACACACACACACACACACACACACACACACACACACACACAAAGAAATAGAGTGCGTTAAAAATAGCTGGTCCCGAAAATGACTCTGACCAAACCCTGAAATTATAACTCGGTATCTTGGAAATTAAGGGGAGATTTCCACTTGAGGGATTTTTTCTTTAACCCTTTCTCCCTCATGTTTAGCCCCATTGCTTTTGAGATTTTAAGACGTTCGCCCCATTAGTTTGGCGATTTTAAGAACTTTCACCCCATTTATGTAAATTTTAAGATCTTTCGTCCCATTTAGGTGTCGATTTTTTCCTGGCGAGCGATAGCGAGCCTGTATTTTCAGAGGAACCGGCCTTCGGCCGGGACATTTTTCTACCGAAAAATGTACAAATTTATCTTGAAAGGTGGTCATGGGGGTGTAATTTCAAGCTTGATGGAAGTCTAGGAAACACACTAAAAACCTCCCCTTAAATGGCCTCAGCGTAGACCAAGAAGGCAATGACATAAAGTATAAAGTATAAAGCGTTGGTAAGCTTTCATTACGTGGCTTTGGAATATAATAAAATAGGAGAGGAATCATCATACTAGCCATCATCATCATCATCATCATCATCATCATCATCATCACCATAATATACCCTTATCGTAGGAAAATGTTGTATACGTGAAGGCTGAAGGGGAGGCAGACCGTTTTTCGGGACCCCCTTCTCCCTAATGTTTAGCCCTACTAGTTTTGAGAATATAAGACGTTCGGCCCATTAGTTTGGTGATTTTAACACATTTCGCCCCATTTCGTTGTCAATTTTAAGACCTTTCGTGCCATTTAGGTGTCGATTATTTCCTGGCGAGCGATAGCCAGCCTGCAATTTTAAGAGGAACCGGCCTTCGGCCGGCACATATTTCTACCGAAAAATTTACAAATTTATCTTGAAGGGGGTTCTAGGGGGTGTTTTTCTAAGCTTGATGGAGGTCTAGGGAGGAAACTAAAATAATATATGAATAAATGAATTAATAGACCAAACAAACGGCCAGTCTCAACTTAAGCTTAAAATGATATGGAACTAAAATTTACAAAGGTGTGACACAATCATCATCCCATGTATAGTGTGTGTGTGTGTGTGTGTGTGTGTGTGTGTGTGTGTGTGTGTGTATGTATGTGTGTGTGTGTGTATGTGTGTGTGTGTGTGTGTCCTAAGCCATGATTATAAATAAATATGAAAGTGTAATGAATAATATTATAAACTCTACGGATCTATCACACACTATTTCACTAACACTTGCGAGTTTCAGGCTATAAGGAAGTTGGGGCCGGAAACATCGATATTAGAGATAAAAACAATAACAATGTGGGGTTTTTTATGGATAAAAAGTATAATCAAGTTGGTTTTATGTATTTATAAATGTATTATGACCGTATTTTAGCTGATAACTCTGCTAAATATTAATGGCCACAGCTCCAACTTCCTTATAGACCAAAACTCGCAGGTGGTCAGTTATCCAAGAAGTTCCCTGGAAGAACCTTATTCATCCAGTGACTTCAGTTCTATATCGGTTGATGTATTTACAAGTGTAGTGTATGAAGTGAATGTCGAATGTTGCTGTCTGTAACCAGTTGATCAGGTTCTAGCCTTCACATTGTTTATACGACACTGGTCTACTGTACCTCTAATATCCGCCATTGTAGAGAGGGGTTGAGAGGCCATGGTAGTAAGTATCAAAGACACTTACACACAAACAAACACATACACACACACACACACACACACACACACACACACACACACACACACACACACATACACACACACCCACTCTCTTCAAAGTGCTCCCACTGTCACATATAACAATTATTCGATGACACCTTTTGCATTATATAGAATTCTAGGTAATCAAACACGATTAAATTGATTATAAGAATGACCTCTTGGAGAGGGATAACATAATGATATACGTCTTTATATTTTTACTTCAGAAGATCCTCCCCAAGCTGAATACAAATCATCAAATTGTAGTTGTAATAAGACAGTTAATTATTGTCTGATTAAAAGGACTAAAACAATGAAAAAAAGAAAAAAATGTGTGAGGGAACTTCGAAGTCCTCCATTATCCTTATTATATATCTTATAGCTAACCTAGAACCTTACTTATCCACTTTCAGAACTAAATTACTCCGCCTAATTATTTGTTTGACCCAAAAAAAGAAAAAATTATCACGGGCTTATTATACTTTCTCTGGTCTCTCACCTGCTTTTGTTTATCTTTCTCTTCTTTTCTCTCTTTCTCTGGCTTGTATCCATTCGGCTCCATTCAGCCAACTGTTTTAAGACGTTTATCTTCATCCAGGTCTCGATTTCTTCATGGCGAGCCATCATTGTATGGAGAAATCCAGCTTCGCCTGAGACATTTTTCTATCGAAAGATGTACAAATTTAGCTTGCTGTAAAAATATATACTGTATATACTGTATATGCTGGCTAGCAACCGCTCGCCAGGAAAATATTGATACCTGGATGGGGGTAAACGTCTTAAAACACTAGGCTGAATGGGGCTGAATGAATACAAGCCAAAGAGAGACTGAGAGAGAGAAAACAAAAGCGAGGTGGGCCTCCTAATGGTTAGCTTTTTGGTCGATATTTGCATGTATTCATTAGTTTTCTAGTTTCCTCCCTAGACGTCCATCAAGCTTTAAAAAACTTCCATTAAATCCCCCTTCTAGATAAATTTTTACATTTTTCGGTAGAAAAATGTCTCGGCCTTCCAAAATTACAGGCTCACTATCGTTCGCCAGGGAAAAAATCGACATCTTAATAGCCCGAAAACTCTTAATATTGACAAAGAAATGTGGTGAAAGGGCTTAAGATCGCCAAACTAATGGGCCGAACTCCATAAAATCTGAAAACCAATGGGATTAAACATGAGGAAGAAAGGGGACCAGAACACGGCCCATCTTCCCTTAAATGGGGTCACCGGCTTTTTTTTGTATCTTTCTCTCCTTTTCTCTCTTTACCTGGGTTGTATCCACTCGGCCCCATTCAGCCAACTGTTTTAAGACGTTTATCCCCATCCAGGTGTCGATTTCTTCCTGGCGAACAATAGGGATCCAGCATTGTATGGAGAAATCCGGCTTCGCCGGAGAAATTTTTCTGTCGAAAAATGTACCAATTTAGCTTGCTGTCAAAACAAAAATATATATATGCTGGCTCGCTACCGCTCGCCAGGAAAATATTGACACCTAAATGGGGGTTAACGTCTTAAAACAGTCGGCTGAATGGATACAAGCCAAAGAGAGAGGGACACAAAGAGAAAACAAGCGAGGTGGGCTCCCTTAAGTAGCCCAGAACCCAACCTATCACTATACCCTGTTCCCAGTAAGTATTCCAAAACTCTTGAAAATTAACCCTCTATAACTCACAAACCACTAGAGTAATCCAGCTAATAGTTCTACCATTTGGGAAGGGTCAGCCAGGGAATAGGTGTGGAAATTTACAGCCCATTTGCTCTGGTCCTTTTTGAGTTACAGAGGTTTGGGTTCACGATTTCTGCCCTACCTATTTGGAAGAAGGTATATATTCAGAATGAGCTAACCTGACCTAATCTAATAGTTAATTTAGCATGCTATTAGTCATAAGTCAAACCTATTACACCTTATCTGATCTATTACCGGCTTTTTGTTTTTTATCTGTCTCACCTTTTCTCTCTTTCCCTGGCTTGTATCCATTCGGCCCCATTCAGCCAACTGTTTTAAGACGTTTATCCCCATCCAGGTGTCGATTTCTTCCTGGCGAGCGATAGCGAGCCATCATCGTATGGAGAAATCCGGCTTCGCCGGAGAAATTTTTCTATCGAAAAATGTACAAATTTAGCTTGCTGTAAAAACACATATATATATATATATATATATATATATATATATATATATATATATATATGCTGGCTCGCTACCGCTCGCCGTGAGATTGTAGACACCTGGATGGGGGAACACGTCTTAAAACAGTAAGCTGATTGGGGCCGAATGGATACAAGCCAATAAGAGAGAGAGAGACAGAGAAAAAAAGCGAGGTGGGCTCCCTTAACTAGCCCAGAACCCTACCTATCACTAGTCAGAATTAATTAACCATACCTAATCTAGTAGCTAACTTACTACTAGTAATAAGTCAAACCTATTACACCTTATCTCGTAACTAGCCCAGAACCCTGCCTATCACTAATCAGAATTAGCTAACCTTACCTAATCTAATAGCTAACTTAGAGTCCTACCTGTCATGAATAAACTATGCTTATACCTTACCTGATATTGTAACTAATTTACAATCCTATCTGTCATGAGTCAAAGTTATGCTACCTTTACTGTTCTTATAATTAACTTAAAACTTCTAATTGGCACGATTCTGGAGGTCTTCCCTAAGCTAAGTAAAATCGTCTATTGTTAGCCCGAGTCCACTTACAACGACACCATCATATTATTGGGGTTAAGGGCAGGCTGGCCGATCGTTTGATCTATTAATTCATTTATTCATATATTTTTTTTGTTTCCTCCCTAGACCTCCATCAAGCCTAGAAAAACAAAACCTATACCCTCCTTCAAGATAAATTTGTACATTTTTCGGTAGAAAAATGTCACGGCCGAAGGCCGGTTCCTCTTAAAATTGCAGGCTCGCTATCGCTCGCCAGGAAATAATCGACACCTAAATGGCACGAAAGGTCTTAAAATTGACAAGAAAATGGGGCGAAAGGTGCTAAAATCGCCAAACTAATGGGCCGAACGTCTTATAATCTCAAAACTAGTAGGGCTAAACATTATGGAGAAGGGGGTCCAGAAAAACGGTCTTCCTCCCCTTAAGTGATTGTGGCACACCCGAGACTACAACACAACCACCTGGAGAATACTGCGGTTAATAACATGGTTCACTGGCCTGGATAATGTCCTAATTATAATAAGTGCCGGCCAGCGAGCACTCTGCAGGGATTTTAAGCAACCACAATAATTACGTCTGGAATAACACTGGGCTTCAAAATATATGAGCAAGTTTGTATTAATTTGTTAGCATCATAAGACCCCTATTAAACTCCTCTCTCCATTTACATTCAGACATTATGCAACTTCAAATATAAAATATATAATGTTTGTTTATATCTTACGCTCCAGGATGCATTGGGTTAACACAGTTTAGTTTGAAGTTTGCATTCTCGTTTCATTAAAGATACCCAATGTTGTTTTTAATAGTTAACGTAACAGAAACGTAACTCCTATAGGCTAATACAATACTATTAATTATACTATCCGTGTGTATTTTATTTCTGTTCCAAGATTATTTAGATAAACTCCGATTTGTTTTTCCAACTCGTGGGAGCGGGTGCCTTGCTGTGCCGGGCAAACGGGAGTGCGCAAATCGCCCTTCATTTTTCAACGCATTAACCTTTTCAAAATACGTACAGGTTAAAACACCATAATTATTTAGTACGACCGAGTGTTCTTTCTTCAGTATATGATTATCCCCAGTAGAGGGTTGGGAAGGAGGGTGTACGGTGTTGGAGGCGAGGGGAAGGTGTGTGTTACCGGCGGCCCTTCACAATAAAAACTGGGTATCGTTCATTTAGTGGCGGGAACCTGGTGGCCAATACAGGAACCACCCGGGCGCCCTCTATAAGGAAGAATTGCTAACTTTTAATTATACGTGAGAGGTTAAAACAGACATACACTGTAACAAATTATTACATGCTAAATCATTACTTATACTTATACTTATAATAATTAGGCAGTTATAATTTGATTTACGCAGTTGTAGCATAAGTAAGTAGTTCTGTAACTCATTTCCGTTCACAATTGTGTATTTCCTGTCGTCGCACTGTTACCCGCGAAGCACGACAGGCAATCAATGGTTTAACATTTATATCATTACTTCAAAATTAAGCAATGATTCACAAAAAACACCAGGTCTGCAATATGGCGGGTACTGTAAAATAAGGTGTGATTCTCCTTATTGATGGAACCAGCGCCCACACGGAAGTACAGGTTACGGCATATTCGCGCACTCTCCAGGGATTTGGTAGTTGGTCTAGTTGTTCCCTCATTATCACAGTACGGTCACGCTAACCTACCTCTAGGACCAGACTAGGTAAACTAACCTAAAATATCATAATTAAGTTAGATTAGACTGGTGTTTATTAAAATGTAAAACTTGCAAACAAAGCAAACCAAAACTGGGACAAAGACAATATCAAGTCAAAACAAGTTATCAAAATCGCTATGTGGAAACAACGCTTACTAAAATAAAATGTATGAAATAAAAGAACACAATCCACCACATAGGGTGTACATTACTACATGAACAAGGTAATCTGTTTCCCAAGCAAACTAATTGCACACATAACAACGCACTATCGTCACGTTCAAGGAATTAGTCAATTTGGGAAGTCAAGGTTAAGGGGAGATTTCCACTTGAAGGATTTTTTCTGGACCCCTTTCTCCTTCATGTTTAACTCCACTGCTTTTGATATTTTAAGACATTCGCCCCATTAGTTTGGCGATTTTAAGAACTTTCGCCCCATTTCTGTCAATGTTTAGACATTTAGTTGTCGACTTTTTCCTGGCGAGCGATAGCGAGCCTGTAATGTAAGAGGAAACGGCCTTCGGCCGGGACATTTTTCTACCGAAAAATGTACAAATCTATCTTGAAGAGGGTCAAGGGAGTGTAATTTTAAAGTTTGATAGAGGTCTAGGGTACAAACTAAATACCTCCCCTTAAGTCGGATTGCACACCCTGAACCCCTTCCTACAAATCAATGATCTAGCTTCCATTGTTTACTGTCCTCGTTTGATGGTTTAATACGTTTGTGTCCAGTAAGTGGGCCAAAACGCTTGAACATTAAGGGCAGATTGCCACTTGAGGGACTTTTTTCTTGGCCTCTTTCTCCCTCATGTCTAGCCCCATTGCTTTTGAGATTTTAAGACGTTCGCCCCATTAGTTTAGCGATTTTAAGAACTTTGGCCCCATGCCCCATTTATGTCACTTTTAAGACATTTCATGCCATTTAAGTGTCGATTTTTTCCTGGCGAGCGATAGCGAGCCTGTAATTTAAGTGGAACCGGCCTTCGGCCGGGAAATTTTTCTACCGAAAAATGTACAAATTTATCTTGAAAGGGGGTCAAGGGGGTGTAATTTCAAGCTTGCTGGAAGTCTAGGAAATCCACTAAAACCCTCCCCTCTATAAAACCCTCCCCTCTATAAAACCCTCCCCTCTATAAAACCCTCCCCTCTATAAAACCCTCCCCTCTATAAACCCTCCCCTCTATAAAACCCTCCCCTCTATAAAACCCTCCCCTCTATAAACCCTCCCCTCTATAAACCCTCCCCTCTATAAACCCTCCCCTCTATAAAACCCTCCCCTCTATAAAACCCTCCCCTCCATCAAACCCTCCCCTCTATAAACCCTCCCCTCTATAAACCCTCCCCTCTATAAAACCCTCCCCTCTATAAAACCCTCCCCTCTATAAACCCTCCCCTCTATAAACCCTCCCCTCTATAAACCCTCCCCTCTATAAAACCCTCCCCTCTATAAAACCCTCCCCTCTATAATCCCTCCCCTCTATAAAACCCTCCCCTCTATAAACCCTCCCCTCTATAACACCCTCCCCTCTATAAACCCTCCCCTCTATAAAAACCCTCCCCTCTATAAAACCCCCCCCTCTATAAAACCCTCCCCTCTATAAACCCTCCCCTCTATAAAACCCTCCCCTCTATAAAACCCTCCCCTCTATAAAACCCTCCCCTCTATAAACCCTCCCCTCTATAAACCCTCCCCTCTATAAACCCTCCCCTCTATAAACCCTCCCCTCTATAAACCCTCCCCTCTATAAAACCCTCCCCTCTATAAAACCCTCCCCTCTATAAAACCCTCCCCTCTATAAAACCCTCCCCTCTATAAAACCCTCCCCTCTATAAACCCTCCCCTCTATAAAACCCTCCCCTCTATAAACCCTCCCCTCTATAAACCCTCCCCTCTATAAACCCTCCCCTCTATAAAACCCTCCCCTCTATAAAACCTCCCTCTATAAAACCCTCCCCTCTATAAAACCCTCCCCTCTATAAAACCCTCCCCTCTATAAACCCTCCCCTCTATAAAACCCTCCCCTCTATAAACCCTCCCCTCTATAAACCCTCCCCTCTATAAAACCCCCCCCTCCTTAATACCCTCCCCCCTATTAACCCTTCCCTCTATAAACCCTCCCCTCTATAACCCTCCCCTCTATAAAACCGTCCCCTCTATAAAACCCTCCCCTCTATAAAACCCTCCCCTCTATAAAACCTCCCCTCTATAAAACCCTCCCCTCTATAAAACCCTCCCCTCTATAAACCCTCCCCTCTATAAAACCCTCCCCTCTATAAAACCCTCCCCTCTATAAACCCTCCCCTCTATAAACCCTCCCCTCTATAAAACCCTCCCCTCTATAAACCCTCCCCTCTATAAAACCCTCCCCTCTATAAAACCCTCCCCTCTATAAAACCCTCCCCTCTATAAAACCCTCCCCTCTATAAAACCCTCCCCTCTATAAAACCCTCCCCTCTATAAAACCCTCCCCTCTATAAACCCTCCCCTCTATAAACCCCCCCCTCTAAAAACCCTCCCCTCTATAAACCCTCCCCTCTATAAACCCTCCCTCAATAAACCCTTCGCTCTATAAAACCCTCCCCTCTATAAAACCCTCCCCTCTATAAAACCCTCCCCTCTATAAACCCTCCCCTCTATAAAACCCTCCCCTCTATAAAACCCTCCCCTCTATAAATCCCTCCCCTCCTTCAACCCTCCCCTCTATAAACCCTCCCCTCTATAAAACCCTCCCCTCTATAAAACCCTCCCCTCTATAAAACCCTCCCCTCTATAAACCCTCCCCTCTATAAAAACCCTCCCCTCTATAAAACCCTCCCCTCTATAAAACCCTCCCCTCTATAAACCCCTCCCCTCTATAAAACTCTCCCCTCTATAAAACCCTCCCCTCTATAAAACCCTCCCCTCTATAAACCCTCCCCTCTATAAAACCCTCCCCTCTATAAAACCCTCCCCTCTATAAACCCTCCCCTCTATAAAACCCTCCCCTCTATAAAACCCTCCCCTCTATAAACCCTCCCCTCTATAAACCCTCCCCTCTATAAACCCTCCCCTCTATAAAACCCTCCCCTCTATAAACCCTCCCCTCTATAAACCCTCCCCTCTATAAACCCTCCCCTCCATAAACCCTCCCCTCTATAAACCCTCCCCTCTATAAACCCTCCCCTCTATAAAACCCTCCCCTCTATAAAACCCTCCCCTCTATAAACCCTCCCCTCTATAAAACCCTCCCCTCTATAACTCACAAACGACTTGAGTTATCAAGCTAACATTTGTACCATTTTGGAAAGGTCGGCCAGGGAATATGCGTGAATATGTACAGCCCATCTGTTCTAGCCCTTCTTGAGTTACAGAGGTCATGATTTATCGCCTACTGACAACAAATAGACTATAGTGATATGACCAACATAGATACTGTTAAGGGGAGATCTCCACTTGAGGGATTTTTTTCTTGACCCCTTTCTCCCTCATTTTTAGCCCCATTGCTTTTGATATTATAAAACGTTTGCCCCATTAGTTTAGCGATTTTAAGAACTTTCACCCCATATTAAGACCTTTCGTGCAATTCAGGTGTCGCTTTGATCCTGGCGAGCGATAGCGAGCCTGTAATTTAAGAGGAACCGGCCTTCGGCCGGGACATTTTTCTACCGAAAAATGTACAAATTTATCTTGAAAGAGACTCAAGGGGGTGTAATTTTAAGCTTGATGGAGGTCTAGGGAACAAACTAAATACCTCCCCTTAATATAGCGTAATATAGCGTTATTGATTATTTTTATGGTCAATTTTATCTTCGTGATCATTCATCAGTTCTCGAAATTCACGATATGGTACAATCCGCGGGGCCAATTTTTTAACATAAACTTCAATACACGGCTACTGAGTGATAAAGGTACTGAGTGATAAAGGTACTCAATGATAAAGGTACTGGCTGATAAAGGTACTACGTGATAAAGGTACTGAGTGATAAAGGTACTAAGTGATAAAGGTACTCAGTGATAAAGGTACTAAGTGATAAACGTACTCAGTGATAAAGGTACTCAGTGATAAGGGTACTCAATGATGAAGGTACTAAGTGATAAAGGTACTAAGTGATAAAGGTACTCAGTGATAAAGGTACTCAGTGATAAGGGTACTCAGTGATAGGGGTACTCAATGATAAAGGTACTAAGTGATAAAGGTACTAAGTGATAAAGGTACTCAGTGATAAAGGTACTCAGTGATAAAGGTACTCAGTGATAAAGGTACTCAATGATAAAGGTACTAAGTAATAAAGGTACTAAGTGATAAAGGTACTCAATGATAAAGGTACTCAATGATAAAGGTACTAAGTGATAAAGGTACTCAGTGATAAAGGTACTCAGTGATAAAGGTACTCAGTGATAAGGGTACTCAATGATAAAGGTACTAAGTGATAAAGGTACTCAGTGATAAAGGTACTCAGTGATAAAGGTACTCAATGATAAAGGTACTAAGTGATAAAGGTACTCAGTGATAAAGGTACTCAGTCATAAAGGTACTAAGTGATAAAGGTACTCAGTGATAAAGGTACTCAGTCATAAAGGTACTAAGTGATAAAGGTACTCAGTGAAAAAGGTACTCAGTGATAAGGGTACTCAGTGATAAGGGTACTCAATGATAAAGGTACTAAGTGATAAAGGTACTCAATGCTAAAGGTACTCAATGATAAAGGTACTAAGTGATAAAGGTACTCAGTGATAAAGGTACTCAGTGATAAATGTACTCAGTGATAAAGGTACTCAGTGATAAGGGTACTCAATGATAAAGGTACTAAGTGATAAAGGTACTAAGTGATAAAGGTACTAAGTGATAAAGGTACTCAGTGATAAGGGTACTCAGTGATAAGGGTACTCAATGATAAAGGTACTAAGTGATAAAGGTACTAAGTGATAAAGGTACTCAGTGATAAGGGTACTCAATGATAAAGGTACTAAGTGATAAAGGTACTCAGTGATAAAGGTACTCAGTGATAAAGGTACTCAGTGATAAGGGTACTAAGTGATAAAGGTACTAAGTGATAAAGGTACTCAGTGATAGGGTACTCAATGATAAAGGTACTAAGTGATAAAGGTACTCAATGATAAGGGTACTCAATGATAAAGGTACTAAGTGATAAAGGTACTCAGTGATAAAGGTACTCAGTGATAAAGGTACTCAGTGATAAGGGTACTAAGTGATAAAGGTACTAAGTGATAAAGGTACTAAGTGATAAAGGTACTCAGTGATAAGGGTACTCAGTGATAAAGGTACTCAATGATAAAGGTACTAAGTGATAAAGGTACTCAGTGATAAAGGTACTAAGTGATAAAGGTACACAGTGATAAAGGTACTAAGTGATAAAGGTACTCAGTGATAAAGGTACTCAGTGATAAGGGTACTCAATGATAAAGATACTAAGTGATAAAGGTACTAGTGATACAGGTACTAAGTGATAAAGGTACTCAGTGATAAGGGTACTCTATGATAGAGGTACTAAGTGATAAAGGTACTAAGTGATAAAGGTACTCAGTGATAAGGGTACTCAGTGATAAAGGTACTAAGTGATAAAGGTACTAAGTGATAAAGGTACTAAGTGATAAAGGTACTAAGTGATAAAGGTACTAAGTGATAAAGGTACTCAGTGATAAAGGTACTCAGTGATAAAGGTACTAAGTGATAAAGGTACTAAGTGATAAAGGTACTCAGTGATAAGGGTACTCAATGATAAAGGTACTAAGTGATAAAGGTACTCAGTGATAAAGGTACTAAGTGATAAAGGTACTAAGTGATAAGGGTACTAAGTGATAAAGGTACTCAGTGATAAAGGTACTAAGTGATAAAGGTACTCATTGATAAGGGTACTCAAAGCTAAAGGTACTAAGTCATAAAGGTACTAAGTGATAAAGGTACTCACTGATAAAGGTACTCAGTGATAAGGGTACTCAATGATAAAGGTACTAAGTGATAAAGGTACTAAGTGATAAAGGTACTAAGTGATAAAGGTACTCAGTGATAAGGGTACTCAATGATAAAGGTACTAAGTGATAAAGGTACTAAGTGATAAAGGTACTCAATGATAAGGGTACTCAATGATAAAGGTACTAAGTGATAAAGGTACTCAGTGATAAAGGTACTCAGTGATAAGGGTACTCAATGATAAAGGTACTAAGTGATAAAGGTACTAAGTGATAAAGGTACTCAGTGGTAAAGGTACTCAGTGATAAAGGTACTCAGTGGTAAAGGTACTCAGTGATAAGGGTACTCAATGATAAAGGTACTAAGTGATAAAGGTACTAAGTGATAAAGGTACTAAGTGATAAAGGTACTCAGTGATAAGGGTACTCAATGATAAAGGTACTAAGTGATAAAGGTACTAAGTGATAAAGGTACTCAGTGATAAAGGTACTAAGTGATAAAGGTACTCAGTGGTAAAGGTACTCAGTGATAAGGGTACTCAATGATAAATGATAAAGGTACTAAGTGATAAAGGTACTAAGTGATAAAGGTACTCAGTGATAAAGGTACTAAGTGATAAAGGTACTCAGTGATAAGGGTACTCAATGATAAAGGTACTAAGTGATAAAGGTACTAAGTGATAAAGGTACTAAGTGATAAAGGTACTAAGTGATAAAGGTACTCAGTGATAAAGGTACTCAGTGATAAAGGTACTAAGTGATAAAGGTACTCAGTGATAAAGGGTACTCAGTGATAAGGGTACTCAATGATAAAGGTACTAAGTGATATAAAGTGATAAAGGTACTAAGTGATAAAGGGTACTCAGTGATAAGGGTACTCAATGATAAAGGTACTAAGTGATAAAGGTACTAAGTGATAAAGGTACTCAGTGATAAGGGTACTCAGTGATAAGGGTACTCAATGATAAAGGTACTAAGTGATAAAGGTACTAAGTGATAAAGGTACTAAGTGATAAAGGGTACTCAGTGATAAGGGTACTCAGTGATAAAGGTACTCAATGATAAAGGTACTAAGTGATAAAGGTACTAAGTGATAAAGGTACTAAGTGATAAAGGTACTAAGTGATAAAGGGTACTCAGTGATAAGGGTACTCAATGATAAAGGTACTAAGTGATAAAGGTACTAAGTGATAAAGGTACTCAGTGATAAGGGTACTCAGTGATAGGGGTACTCAATGATAAAGGTACTAAGTGATAAAGGTACTAAGTGATAAAGGGTACTCAGTGATAAGGGTACTCAGTGATAGGGGTACTCAATGATAAAGGTACTAAGTGATAAAGGTACTAAGTGATAAAGGGTACTCAGTGATAAGGGTACTCAGTGATAAAGGTACTCAATGATAAAGGTACTCACTCAATGACAAAGGTTATATACTTTCAATAACACATCTACAAAAACCACGATCTCTGCCATGTACTTTGCAATTATCGTTATTAGCAGTTGTTAATGGATTTAAATTTTCACTCTGCCCCATTGAGTATTTAGTGAATTAATATAGTGTGAAACTGGATTGTATAAAAACGTCTGCAGTGAGTGTCTTATGTTTCGGCAACTGGTACCCTCGTCATTAAGTAATCATTTATGTGCAAACTGAATTTTTGTTTTTATTTCATCTATTCAGTATACCATTTCATAGCACAATGGTATACTGAAGGGGTTAAATGTACAATAGATAAATGTATTGTATCTGGCTATTATTAGACGATTTAATTCAGTTTTGGAAGTTCCTATACGAATCGGAGAATAAAATCAAGTTTACCTATTCGATTCTTATATATTTTTCCTAAGCTCTATAATATCATTTAAAGTTATCTAAAATCGAAGCACCCATGGTCTGGTCGTTATTATTTCATTAATTGAGTTTAGAGGTGAAGTTGGTTAGTGGAAACAAACATAATAATACTAATACTAAAGAGGTTAACTCTGTTGTAGGCCCTGCATGAGGCGGCTCCAAGCCAGCATCATGTGCGGGGGTTGTATAGTAAGGGATCAAATATGTCCTCTAGAGCCAAAGGAAAATCTGGCGAAATGCAGAGGAACACGGAAAGTATGACATTTTCAACTCAGTTTCTTAAAAAAATAAGAAATAAAAAAAAAAAAAAACTAAGAATAAACATTGCTTTCTCCACAACCAGTGCTAACTTCACCCATATTGTTAAGTTAGGTTAGGTTAGCACTTGATTTAAGGAGGGTGACCTGATTTTTTGTATTTCTCTCATTTTATCTTTTTCTCTGGCTTGTATCCATTCGGCCCCATTCAGCCTACTATTTTAAGACGTTTATCCCCATTTAGATGTCGATTACTTCCTGGCGAGCGATAGCGAGCCAGCATTATATGAAGAAATCCGGCTTCGCCGGAGACATTTTTCTATCGAAAAATGTACAAATTTAGCCTGCTGTCAAAAAAAAACATTTTAAAAATATGCTGGCTCGCTACCGCTCACCAGTAAAAAAATGACACCTGGATGATGATAAACGTCTTAAAACAGTAGGCTGAATGGGGCCAAATGGATACAAGCCAGAGAAGGAGAGAAAAAAACGGGTCACCGCTCTTAAAAGACATAGTAGGTACAGAAGGGGTTAACCTCCATAATAATATGCAATTCGTTTTAGATGTTCTTTTTATTATAATATACAAATCACCAATGTATAAATTTCAATAGATGCAGTAGATCCATACACATAAATACATTGGTGCTAGATACCATAACAATCTATCTATCTATATATATCTATCTATATGCTCAGGCCCAATCCACAATTTTTTCTATTTTTATTTTTATTTTCTACCATAATAATAATAATAATTACAAAAAAAAAAAAAAAATACCCTCCTTGTTCAAACAGCGTAACATAAGCACGTCTTCCACTTCCCCCAGTACGTGACCGGACGACCCCCTAATTTCCCCCATCACAAACACTCTCCCCTCCAATTATATTTAACCTTGGCCTCCCGATTTTTTTATCTTTCTCTCTTTTTCTCTCTTTCCCTGGCTTATATCCATTCGGCCCCATTCAGCCAACTGTTTTAAGACGTTTATCCCCATCCAGGTGTCGATTTCTTCCTGGCGAGCGATAGCGAGCCAGCATTGTATGGAGAAATTTTTTCTATCGAAAAATGTACAGATTTAGCTTGCTGTCAAAACAAAAATATATATAAGCTGGCTCGCTACCGCTCGCCAGGAAAATATTGACACCTGGATGGGGGTAAACGTCTTAAAACAGTATGTTGAATGGGGCCGAATGGATACAAGCCAAAGAGAGAGGAAGAGAAAGATAAACAAAGCTAGGTGGGCTCCCTTAACCTTGGCCTCCCGCCTGTTAGTTGGATAATAATATATATAATCCATATCACGATCCAGACAGTCTTTGTGTTATACTGGCTAGCACTCTATACAGTATATAACGATCCAGACGGTCTTTGTGTTATACTGGCTAGCACTCTATACAGTATATCACGATCCAGACGGTCTTTGTGTTATACTGGCTAGCACTCTATACAGTATATCACGATCCAGACGGTCTTTGTGTTAAACTGGCTAGCACTCTATACAGTATATCACGATCCAGACGGTCTTTGTGTTATACTGGCTAGCACTCTATACAGTATATCACGATCCAGACGGTCTTTGTGTTAAACTGGCTAGCACTCTATACAGTATATCACGATCCAGACGGTCTTTGTGTTAAACTGGCTAGCACTCTATACAGTATATCACGATCCAGACGGTCTTTGTGTTATACTGGCTAGCACTCTATACAGTATATCACGATCCAGACGGTCTTTGTGTTAAACTGGCTAGCACTCTATACAGTATATCACGATCCAGACGGTCTTTGTGTTAAACTGGCTAGCACTCTATACAGTATATCACGATCCAGACGGTCTTTGTGTTATACTGGCTAGCACTCTATACAGTATATCACGATCCAGACGGTCTTTGTGTTATACTGGCTAGCACTCTATACAGTATATCACGATCCAGACGGTCTTTGTGTTATACTGGCTAGCACTCTATACAGTATATCACGATCCAGACGGTCTTTGTGTTATACTGGCTAGCACTCTATACAGTATAACGATCCAGACGGTCTTTGTGTTATACTGGCTAGCACTCTATACAGTATATCACGATCCAGACGGTCTTTGTGTTATACTGGCTAGCACTCTATACAGTATATCACGATCCAGACGGTCTTTGTGTTATACTGGCTAGCACTCTATACAGTATATCACGATCCAGACGGTCTTTGTGTTAAACTGGCTAGCACTCTATACAGTATATCACGATCCAGACGGTCTTATACTGGCTAGCGCTCTATACAGTATATCACGATCCAGACGGTCTTTGTGTTATACTGGCTAGCACTCTATGCAGTATAACGATCCAGACGGTCTTTGTGTTATACTGGCTAGCACTCTATACAGTATATCACGATCCAGACGGTCTTTGTGTTAAACTGGCTAGCACTCTATACAGTATATCACGATCCAGACGATCTTTGTGTTAAACTGGCTAGCACTCTATACAGTATATCACGATCCAGACGGTCTTTGTGTTAAACTGGCTAGCACTCTATACAGTATATCACGATCCAGACGGTCTTTGTGTTAAACTGGCTAGCACTCTATACAGTATATCACGATCCAGACGGTCTTTGTGTTATACTGGCTAGCACTCTATACAGTATATCACGATCCAGA
The DNA here is from genome assembly GCA_032716605.1 of Paralithodes platypus. Classification (NCBI taxonomy): domain Eukaryota; kingdom Metazoa; phylum Arthropoda; class Malacostraca; order Decapoda; family Lithodidae; genus Paralithodes; species Paralithodes platypus. Next base: position 57,737,464 of record CM064513.1, on the reverse strand, counting down.
CGGTCTTTGTGTTAAACTGGCTAGCACTCTATACAGTATATCACGATCCAGACGGTCTTTGTGTTAAACTGGCTAGCACTCTATACAGTATATCACGATCCAGACGGTCTTTGTGTTATACTGGCTAGCACTCTATACAGTATATCACGATCCAGACGGTCTTTGTGTTATACTGGCTAGCACTCTATACAGTATATCACGATCCAGACGGTCTTTGTGTTATACTGGCTAGTACTCTATACAGTATATCACGATCCAGACGGTCTTTGTGTTAAACTGGCTAGCACTCTATACAGTATATCACGATCCAGACGGTCTTTGTGTTATACTGGCTAGTACTCTATACAGTATATCACGATCCAGACGGTCTTTGTGTTAAACTGGCTAGCACTCTATACAGTATAGTGAGAGTATTGATGCCAGATACCACAATAACAAGCAATACGGTGATTCAGGCGTTTTGTGTTTTGTTTTTTAAGTATATTTAACAGGTCGGCACTTCATGAATTGGAAACTATGAGACGCGTATATAGACAAGATTGGTGCCAGGTATCGTTATAGTAATAAACAATAAAGCGCTTCAGATGGGTTTTATAATATACAATACAGTATATATATATGCTAAACAACTGAGAGAGAACCCCAATATACTGTATATATAGGAGATTGGTTAATGAAGGTGATATAATCATATGGCCAAATATTATTGCTCGCCATAAGATGTTATGGGTTCAATGACAACTTAACCAATAGATCTCAACCGGTGCCAATAAGACCGGGCTCAACAAGGATCTGTGGTAGACAAAAGGGTTAAGTGAGATAGTTCGAAGCCTGTTACTTGCTTGAGGCCCATATTTAACTTAATAAAATCGTCTAAATATAGCTAGAATATAATTAAATAGACGTCGCCGGTACAGAAGGGTTTAAGAAAATTGTAGGAGAGTGTTGTTATGACTGGAATTAAGGGGGGATGGGCCGGTTTTCTGGACCACTGTCTCCTTCATGTTTAGCCCCATTAGTTTTCAGATGTTGAGATGTTTTCCCCATTAGTTTGTCGATTTTAAGACCTTTCGCCTCATTTCTTCGTCAATATTTAGACCTTTCGTGCTATTTAGGTGTCGATTTTTTCCCTGGCGAACGATAGTGAGCCTGTAATGTTAGAAGAACCGTCCTTCGGCCGGGACATTTTTCTACCGAAAAATGTACAAATTAATCTAGAAGGGGGATCTAATGGATGTTTTTTTTTTTTTTAATTTGATAAAGGTCTAGGGAGGAAACTAGAAAAATAACGAATACATGCAAAAAGTGAACCATCTCCCCTTAACCCCTTCCTACCGGGGACATCTTATTCATTATTTTCTGCCAATTATTAGACGATTTTATTCAGTTTGCGAAGGACGTCTACCAATTAAAAGGCTACATACTATTTCAATTAACCCGTTTAGCTGTTCTATTTCTTTCCTGAGCTTCATAACATCGTCTAAATGTAGTAGAAATATAAACGAAAGTACGTCACCGGTACAGAAGGGGTTAATGGGCTCTGCTGTCACGTAGGCGGGGAAGGAAAACGTGATTATGTTCCGCTGTTACACCAAGAAGGGGTTTTTCATGACTATGTGAGGCAAAACATACGCATGGAGATATATAGATAGATAGATAGATGAATAGATAGAGATAGATAGATGAATGGTGTGAGAGTGAATATGTTGTGTTTGAGTGTGTGTGTGTGTGAGTGAATGTGTGTGTGTGTATGTTTGTGTATGAGAGAGAGAGAGAGCGAGTATGTGTATTTGTCTGAATGTGTGCGTGTGTGTGTGTTAGTGAATGTGTGTGAGAGAGTGAGTGTGTGTATTTGTCTGAGTGTGTGCGTGTGTGTGTGTTAGTGAATGTGTGTGAGAGAGTGAGTGTGTGTATTTGTCTGAGTGTGTGCGTGTGTGTGTGTTAGTGAATGTGTGTGAGAGAGCGAGTATGTGTATTTGTCTGAATGTGTGCGTGTGTGTGTGTTAGTGAATGTGTGTGAGAGAGTGCGTGTGTGTATTTGTCTGAGTGTGTGTGTCTGTGTTAGTGAATGTGTGTGAGAGAGTGAGTGTGTGTATTTGTCTGAATGTGTGAATGTGTGTGAGTGAGTGAGTGTGTGTGTGCATAGAGTCAAACAGAAGACAATCGATGTACCATATAATACTTCAACCCCCCACCCCACCCCACCCCCCATCCATCTCTCCCTCCAGGCTAATATTATAATGGTTCTTGAGGTGGATAGTTAAGGGGGAGGTAGTTGCTTGTTCTCCCTCATGTTTAGTTCCATTAGCTTTGAGATTCTAAGACGTTCGTTCCACTAGTTTGACATTTCGCCCCATTTTTTGTTATGTAAAGACCTTTCGTGCCACTTACAGTAGGTCTCGATTTTTTCCTGACGAGCGATAGCGAGTCTGTAAATGTAGGAGAAAAATTTACAAATATATCTTGAATGGGGGTAAAGTGTGTGTGTGTGTGTGTGTGTTTATTTTTGTATTTTGTATTTTTTAAATTAAAGTTTGATGGAGGTTTAACGAGGAAACTATAGAATAACTAAATAACTATATATATACAGTATAGACCCAAACATAAGCACTACCCTCTTAACCCGTTCAGTACAATTAGACAATTTAATTCAGCTTAGGAGGGACCTTTAGCAATAATAAGGCTTCAATATATCTCCACCAACCCTTTTAACTACCACAGATCCTTCCTAAGCTGCACAATATCGTCAAAATCTAGCTAGAATAAAAGATAACACACGTCGCTGGTACTCAAAGGGTTAAGGAGTCCCTGGGGGTTCTGTAATTGGCGGGTGTTTAGAGTGGTTCCGGAATAATGACTGTCTGCTGGGAAGAGAAGGACGATAGACAGGCGAGGAAGGAATAAAGAGAGGAAGTAAGGAGGTAAGGAAGGAATGAAGAGAGGAAGTAAAGAGGAAAGGAATAAAGAGAGGAAGTAAGGAAGGTAGTGTTACGTCCTGGGATATATAAACACTGGGCTCTTTCTATTGGACTAGGTATGCGGCAACAAGCAACAACGGAAAACGCTAGATCCAACCCTTATCTATAAACCCAGGCAACAAACCACCCTAAACCGTCAAGAGTCCTGCCTGGACAACGAGGTATCCTATGACTCGGTTACAGGGTGCACGCACTATAGACTGCTGATAGTCAAGCAGGCTATATCAAAGATCACACAATTAAGTTGACTTAAAGCTTCAAGGAAAAGATAGATGACGGAATTAAATTGCAGAAACAATTTAATAACAAACTAGAAGAAAGTACATTTAACGTTACGTTAATTAATACAACTAATCACCCCTGCGTGAAAGAAGGTGAAACCAAACAGTCCTCAAAACATCGTACAGGTAGACAAGATGCAGGTTTCTAAACTGCATGCGGCTACTGTCGGATCTGATGCTTAGCAAAGAAAGTAAGTTACGGATTTAGAGAACTCTTAACTCATAAGCAGGAATAAATACTAGTGATAGGCCATACAGTGTATAATGGCATAGGTATAATTAACTAAAGGCAGCAACTCGCAACATAACCACATACAGGTGTGCTTCTCACTCTTAGTCAGGCAAGCCTGCTCGGACAGAGTCTCTAAGCCACACCCTGACTCACAATGCTCACAAAAACGGTAAACTGTGGCACAATAACAAGCATACAGAAATAATAAACCCCTAGCTGTTAATCTGCCAGGTGGCAGAGGTCTAGCCGGAAGGATATAGGCTTCGGATACCCGGGCTGAGCCACCTGCTCTAGCCTAGGGACGTTCCCAAGTCTGTGCACCAAATTACTCGAATTGAAAGGGTGCTCTCTTGAGAGACTCAGATCGCAAGTATCTGACTCTCTCCTGGCGACCCTAAAACAAAAGCAAGACGTGCTAGCGCAGTGCTGAGTGGACTAGGCAAGGGCCCTCCCACAACACAACACTAGACACACAGGGACACAGACAAGAAAATGCCCCCAGACTCCCACGGGTATCCTAGTAAAGTCGTGCGGGTCCACAGGACTCGCACCAGCAGACTTTACTTAAAGGATTGCAAAAAGCCTCCCCTCCGGTCTAGCCCCTGCTAACCTGACACAAGAACACACTAGCAAGCATGAAACCACCAAATATGAGACAACAAAAAAGCTTCCTAGGTCTCATTAACAATTACGTCTCTGCATAAGGCCCAAAATCCTATCTAATTATCTGAGAGCTCGTCGTTAATACAATAATAGATATAAGGTCTATCAAGGGGATGGGATAATTAAATAGATTGGTGTAGTAGTGGAAGGAAGGTATACAAAGTAAGAGAGAAAGTTTCTAAGTGGGGTTGAGAGGGATAGATATCAAGGGGGTCCGAAGGGTACGACAGTGAGGTGAGCTCTGAGTCTTGAATCTGTCTGGACCCCACCCTAGGCATGCAAAATACATCCCATGCTTGGCAACACTCAACACAGTTGCCGGGTCAAAATCCTCTACCCCTGGCGTGAGTCGAAACTAAGCCTAACGTTGCTATCAAATGCACGTGGCAACATCAGGCTCGTCCCAAGCTGGACTCTCCGCGCGAAGCAATGTCCCCCAGCCGGTCTCTCTCTCCCGCTCGTCTCCTCCCACTCTCACTAGACTTACATCTTATATATTATAATGAAACAATCAACTATCGAGAATAAAATATACTAAGATGCGTTGGTTAAGAATAAGGGCAGCTTCAAGCTGTGAAACAACATAAGAATATCCCAGACATTAGTTACATTGTTGTAGGATATATACTAAAGAAAAGCCGGCCGGCCGGCTGCCGCCAGCCGGTTTCTAAATGGCTGGGCAGCCGACGCGCGCGCATGCCCGCACGTGGCTACTATGCAGGAGCGTCACACCTTCCCCAAGATATAAGACCCTTGACTAAGTTCTTCATATCTAACAGAAAGCTTCTCATAGTACCACACACTGTTGCGACACAAGGCACTATATATAAAAAAAATAAAGACTGTTGCGCTCCACCGAGTAAGTTCAACTAACTTAGCGACAATAAGCGAAAACATTCAACTTAGATACTGCTACATCATCTTTTACAAAATTCTACACGTTATAAAAATAAAGAGTTTTTATAAGGTTTTTGCTTTTTTAATTTGTTTTTTCGGCTGAACTACAGTGACAGCCTATTTTCCTCCACACTCAACCCTCAATCCTGCAGCAGTCTAACCAACATCATCCACCCTTGATAGACAATCCGCTATCACATTATCAGAACCGGCAATATGGCGTATGTCCAGATTATACTCCTGAAGCATGAGTGACCACCTGGTCAGCCTCATATTCCGGTTATGAAACTGATTCAAGAATTTCAGAGGGTGATGATCGGTATAAACCACTACGACTGGTCCGAAAGCAGGAACATATACATCGAAGTGCCTGAGCGCCAGCACTATCGCCAGGAGTTCTTTTTCAATTACAGAGTAATTCCTTTGTGCACTATTGAATTTTTTACTGTAAAAACTCACTGGATGTTCGATACCTTCATCATCTGTCTGTAACAAGACAGCCCCAGCCCCTACGCCACTGGCATCAGTCGCCAGCTGAAAAGGTCTGCTGAAGTCCGGGGCCCTGAGTATGGGGTGGGTACATAACAGGTGTTTCACCAAGGAAAACGCCTCTGCACACTCAGGAGACCACCGGAACTTCTTGTCCTTAGCTAATAAGTCAGTTAAAGGTGCAAGTACAGTCGAATAGCCTTTGATGAAGCGACGATAATAGCCTATCATACCTAGAAACCGCATGATTTGTTTCTTAGTCGTAGGCTGGGGAAACTGATCGATGGCTTTGATCTTTGTCTGTGGAGGGCACACCTGACCCATCCCCACCTCGAACCCAGGTACAAAACTGTGGCTTTGACAAAATCGCACTTACCCAGGTTTACCACCAAACCTGCTTCATTCAGTTTATTAAAAAGCTGTCCGATGTGAGCACAGTGACTGTTAAAATCATCGTCGTATATTATGACATCATCTAGGTACACCGTACAGTTGGGAATGTCGGCTACAATGTCGTTCATTAATTTCTGAAACGTTGCAGGGGCATTTTTCAGCCCGTATGGCATAACATGGCAACGATATGTGGCACCGTCCACCACAAACCCACACACCTCTCGTGCTCGCTCAGACAAGGGCACTTGCCAATAACCCTTAACAAGGTCTATCTTAGTGAGGAACTTGGCTTTTCCTATCTTATCCACACTGTCGTCCACGCGAGGGAGAGGGTAGGCATTTGTGGGGGTTAAACCATTCAACCTGCGGAAATCTATACAAAACCGCACCTTGCCATCTGGTTTGGGCTGCAGTGTGACAGGGGAAGTCCACCTTACTGCACCCTCAGAAATCAGCCCACGTTTCAGCATATAATCCAGCTCTTCCCTAAGTGCTGGTAATTTAATAGGGGGAACACGGTATGGCGCTGATTTAAAGGGCGGGTGGTCCCCAACATCGACATCGTGCACCGCTTGAGTAGTGAAGCCAGGAAGCTCCGCGAAAACAGCTGGGTTTGAATCAAACAAGTGCTGCACAGCTACACGCTGTTGCTCAGGCAGGTGCAATATCAACTCGTGAGCCACTTGTCTAGAATTCCCCGCCCACTGATCCACGGAAACATGACAATCCCAATTATCCTCCCCCGCAGCTTGACTGTCCCTTCCTCCTTCTCCACCACGATCGCTGCAGATCAACACCGGGACAGTGAGAGGCTCGGAGGGGCGCCTCACATACTCTTTCATCAGATTTACATGGCAAAGTTGGTTCTTTTTCTTACGATCAGGAGTAGCTACTAAATAGTCGAGATCAGAAACCTTCCTTACAACCCGATACGGACCAGAATACTTGGCAGACAAGGGGTGTCCCACCAGAGGCAGTAGTATCAGTACCTCCTGATCTACTTCAAACTCCCTCAGCTTCACCTTCTGGTCGTATCTGTCCTTCATCTGAGCTTGTGAACTCTTAAGGTTCCGACCTGCTACCTCCAAGCTCTTTAGCATTCTCTCACGGCTTTCAACTACATACTTTAGAAGCGAGCATGGCTTTGTGACTCCCTCCCAGATCTCCTTGACTATGTGGAGGGGCCCCCTGACCCTGTGTCCAAAAACCAACTCGTTCGGGCTAAATCCCAAGCTCTCCCCAGGTACTTCTCTCGCAGCAAATAAAACGTATAGGAGACCTAGATCCCAGTCCTTCCCATTTTCCATGCAATAACACCGCAACATACTCTTGAGAGTCGAGTGCCACCTTTCCAAAACTCCCTGACTCTCGGGATGGTAGGCAGATGACACCACAGACACTATCCCATGTTGCTGCATGGTCTGCTTAAACAGAGCAGAAGTAAAATTGGATCCCTGATCAGACTGGATCTCCTGAGGGTAGCCATAACGAGAGAAATAAACAAGTAGGTTTTTGACAACAGTCTTAGCCATCCCGTTGCACATGGGGTAAGCATCTGGATACCGTGTTGCTACATCCATTACAGTTAGTAAAAATTTATTGCCGGCACTAGTGGGGGGCAATGGGCCAACCATATCGATAACTACTTTGCTGAAGGGCGGCCCAATGACAGGGATTGGTTGTAACGGGGCTCTCGGGATGACCTGATTGGGTTTCCCAACAACTTGACAAGTGTGACACTGTGACACCCATGACACGACACTCGCCTTTAACCCAGGCCACCAGAAAAGCTTGCTCAGAGCTGCCTCCGTCTTACGTGCCCTCAGGTGCCCTGCCAAAGGCACATCATGAGCTAATCTCAATAAGCTCTCAAAGCACACCCTCGGTACTACTAACTGGTCCACTAATCCTGACCCGCCATCCCACTTTTTCTTGGGATCCTGATGTCTCCGATACAAGATCCCCTCGGACAAGAAAAAATCACCAGGCTGCGCATCCCCATCGCTCTCCAGTTCGATAGCACCATTACTACACGCCCTGACTTCAGGATCTTCCAGCTGCAAGGAACATATATCAGCAGGTGCGAGATTATCCAAGTTCATCTTAAATAATTTATTTCCACCTCCAATGTCCCGCTGAGCCATCCTTTCCTCACGCTGCGCATAACGATGCTGTCGCAGAGTCTCTTCCTGCCCTGCACCTGCACTAGCGGTGACAGGCCCCGGGGCCTCTCCAGACTCTAACATAGGTGCCAATAATGAGGCACCAAGAAACACTGCCGGCTCAAAACTCTCCAATTGACCAACACTTCCCGTTTTCTTGTGACCTTTCCTCCGCGGTTTGATAGACTGAGGTGGTGGCTGCAAGGCTCCGGATGTCTGAGAACACGTCACAACACACACCATGGTTTGTACGCTACACTTCTCAACCCACTCCTGTTCCTCCCTACTAACGTCGGCCGCCTTCTCGGCAACGACCAAGGGTGAAACCTTAGAAGCAGGCACCGCAAAGTCGTTGCCGAGGAGGAGGTCGACGCCCCCAACAGGCAAGTTCTCTACAATTCCGACATCCAGCTCCTTCGCCACACCACCCACCTCCAGCTCCATCCGCACCAGCGGGTAGGACTTCGTAGCATTGATCCCCTGAACTACCACCACCCGAGCAGCGTTAATCGGCCTACCAGTAAAGTTCTTTAACAAGGTCTGAGAAGCCCCCGTATCACGCAATAGCTTAACTCCTCGCCTTTCGCCAGCCCACTTCACAAAACCATGCCCTCTATGACCCCCAAAGACGTCGCGGACAGGGTTCGAGCCTTCCGGACTCTTGAACACAGGCTGTGTCCCAACCTCTGACGAACTACCCTTGGCAAACTCAGAAGATATAGGCGACACCCCTATGCTGCGGACCAATAACACAACCTTGTTTGGTGGCTTGTTCGGACAAGCATTTGCAAAGTGACCCTCCTTGTGACATGCAAAGCACTCTTTACTCTTTGGTTTCCCTTGGGAGTGGGAGGTACCATTAGACTTCTTATATGGGACGGTATTTGGTTTATGTTCAGTTTTATTGTCAGTGCTAGATGGTTTTGTGTATTTATGTGTATCAAAATTCTTGGGAGGGGGAGGGGTACGATCCTTTGCACCCGACTCACTCCTAGCTGCTTCCGCACCCTCGAATTAATGACAGTCGGAGGTCAGCCATTTCTGCTGCCTCCTGGAGAGTTCTAGGATTTGTTTCCTTTATATTTAATGTTAAGTCCCCGCCTGTGCACTTAAAGAACTGCTCCAAGAGAACCAGCTCACTCAACTCCTCAAAAGTAGCTGCCCTCTCGGAACGCAGCCAATGTCGTAGTGCATCAGACAAGTCCCAGGCGTGTTCTAGGAAGGTACTATCCTTGCCCTTAGTAACACCCCGAAACTTCAAGCGGTAAGTTTCTGGTTGTAACTCATAGGCCCGTAGCACAGCCTTCTTTAGCTCTTCATAAACTACACAGGACTCTAAAGGTAGTGCATCATACGCTTTTAGCCCCTTTCCTAGAAGTCTTGATGAAACTAATGCTGCCCACTTTTCCTGAGGCCACTGGTGTTCCTGACACTTCTTCTCAAATCGCATAAAAAACTCAGCCACACCTAATTCATCGAATACAGGAACTAGTTTAAGCAGGTGCGACAATGATTGGTCCCGATGTCTGTTACCTCCCCCAATATTTCGCCCTGTTACCTCCACTCGAGAGATCTCCAGCTCTCTGTGTCAGCCCGATACCTAGTAGACTCTGCCTGCAGTTCAGCCTTTCGTATAGCTGTTCTCTCTGCAACCTCAACCTGAGCTCTAGCGGCCTCAACCTTGGCCATCTCAAGCCGAAACAACAAATCTGGAGTCAACCCTTGAGGAGGGGAAGGTGCATTTAATGGAGAGGGTCCCTGTAATTGAATTCCACGCTGCCATTGACCATCAACTTGGGGGTATGTACTAAATTCAGGCACCCTGACGTTTGATATGGGGGTAGAGTGGAGGGGGGGCTGGGGACCGGGGCCCCCAGTCGCCTCTCCACCCAGGCCTCTCCCTTCTAAACCCAATATCAAAGTCCTCAGCTGATCTTTCCTCATGCCACTTAAACCCTAGTGACCCTGAAGACCTGCCACACAATTTAAGCCATACTTATTCAGCTTCAACACCCTGGCAGCGGTAAGGGGCACCTCTAAAAATCTTCTAGCACCCTCCTCGCTATCGACTAGCCACTCCACAGGTCTTTCTCCCTCCGAGCCCGTATCGTGACCTGACCCCTCACTGTGTTCTGATGTATTAGACATGTTTGTGTACTGCAGTAATTATCACGGTTATAGAATGTGCCTTATCTCCTATGCAAGTATGTATATACTAATGTTATTTAAAGTCTTTAATATGTTATATTGGTTGCTCCAAAAAAAAAAAAAAATCTATGTCCACTGTATTCCTCTAATCACAAGGAATCTCAAAACAAATGACCACTATATTCCTCTGTTCAGTAAATCCTATGCAAGGTCGCCATTTGTTACGTCCTGGGATATATAAACACTGGGCTCTTTCTATTGGACTAGGTATGCGGCAACAAGCAACAACGGAAAACGCTAGATCCAACCCTTATCTATAAACCCAGGCAACAAACCACCCTAAACCATCAAGAGTCCTGCCTGGACAACGAAGTATCCTATGACTCGGTTACAGGGTGCACGCACTATAGCCTGCTGATAGTCAAGCAGGCTATATAAAAGATCACACAATTAAGTTGTGTGACTTAAAGCTTCAAGGAAAAGATAGATGACGGAATTAAATTGCAGAAACAATTTAATAACAAACTAGAAGAAAGTACATTTAACGTTACGTTAATTAATACAACTAATCACCCCTGCGTGAAAGAAGGTGAAACCAAACAGTCCTCAAAACATCGTACAGGTAGACAAGATGCAGGTTTCTAAACTGCATGCGGCTACTGTAGGATCTGATGCTTAGCAAAGAAAGTAAGTTACGGATTTAGAGAACTCTTAACTCATAAGCAGGAATAAATACTAGTGATAGGCCATACAGTGTATAATGGCATAGGTATAATTAACTAAAGGCAGCAACTCGCAACATAACCACATACAGGTGTGCTTCTCACTCTTAGTCAGGCAAGCCTGCTCGGACAGAGTCTCTAAGCCACACCCTGACTCACAATGCACACAAAAACGGTAAACTGTGGCACAATAACAAGCATACAGAAATAATAAACCCCTAGCTGTTAATCTGCCAGGTGGCAGAGGTCTAGCCGGAAGGATATAGGCTTCGGATACCCGGGCTGAGCCACCTGCTCTAGCCTAGGGACGTTCCCAAGTCTGTGCACCAAATTACTCGAATTGAAAGGGTGCTCTCTTGAGAGACTCAGATCGCAAGTATCTGACTCTCTCCTGGCGACCCTAAAACAAAAGCAAGACGTGCTAGCGCAGTGCTGAGTGGACTAGGCAAGGGCCCTCACACAACACAACACTAGACACACAGGGACACAGACAAGAAAATACCCCCAGACTCCCACGGGTATCCTAGTAAAGTCGTGCGGGTCCACAGGACTCGCACCAGCAGACTTTACTTAAAGGATCGCAAAAAGCCTCCCCTCCGGTCTAGCCCCTGCTAACCTGACACAAGAACACACTAGCAAGCATGAAACCACCAAATATGAGACAACAAAAAAGCTTCCTAGGTCTCATTAACAATTACGTCTCTGCATAAGGCCCAAAATCCTATCTAATTATCTGAGAGCTCGTCATTAATACAATAATAGATATAAGGTCTATCAAGGGGATGGGATAATTAAATAGATTGGTGAAGTAGTGGAAGGAAGGTATACAAAGTAAGAGAGAAAGTTTCTAAGTGGGGTTGAGAGGGATAGATATCAAGGGGGTCCGAAGGGTACGACAGTGAGGTGAGCTCTGAGTCTTGAATCTGTCTGGACCCCACCCTAGGCATGCAAAATACATCCCATGCTTGGCAACACTCAACACAGTTGCCGGGTCAAAATCCTCTACCCCTGGCGTGAGTCGAAACTAAGCCTAACGTTGCTATCAAATGCACGTGGCAACATCAGGCTCGTCCCAAGCTGGACTCTCCGCGCAAAGCAACGTCCCCCAGCCGGTCTCTCTCTCCCGCTCTTCTCCTCCCACTCTCACTAGACTTACATCTTATATATTATAATGAAACAATCAACTATCGAGAATAAAATATACTAAGATGCGTTGGTTAAGAATAAGGGCAGCTTCAAGCTGTGAAACAACATAAGAATATCCCAGACATTAGTTACATTGTCGTAGGATATATACTAAGGAAAAGCCGGCCGGCCGGCTGCCGCCAGCCGGTTTCTAAACGGCTGGGCAGCCGACGCGCGCGCATGCCCGCACGTGGCTACTATGCAGGAGCGTCACAGTAGGAATAAAGAGAGGAAGTAAAGAGGCAAGGAATAAAGAGCGGAGGTAAGGAAGGTAGGAATAAAGAGAGGAGGTAAGGAAGGAATAAAGAGAGGAAGTAAGGAAGGAATAAAGAGAGGAGGTAAGGAAGGAATAAAGAGAGGAAGTAAGGAAGGAATAAAGAGAGGAAGTAAGGAAGGAATAAAGAGAGGAAGTAAGGAAGGAATAAAGAGAGGAAGTAAGGAAGGAATAAAGAGAGGAAGTAAGGAAAGAATAATGAGAGGAGGTAAGGAAGGAATAAAGAGAGGAAGTAAGGAAGGAATAAAGAGAGGAAGTAAGGAAGGAATAAAGAGAGGAAGTAAGGAAGCAATAAAGAGAGGAGATAAGGAAGGAATAAAGAGAGGAAGTTAGGAAGGAATAAAGAGAGGAAGTAAGGAAGGAATAAAGAGAGGAGGTAAGGAAGGAATAAAGAGAGGAAGTAAGGAAGGAATAAAGAGAGGAAGTAAGGAAGGAATAAAGAGAGGAAGTAAGGAAGGAATAAAGAGAGGAGGTAAGGAAGGAATAAAGAGAGGAAGTAAGGAAGGAATAAAGAGAGGAAGTAAGGAAGGAATAATGAGAGGAGGTAAGGAAGGAATAAAGAGAGGAAGTAAGGAAGGAATAAAGAGAGGAAGTAAGGAAGGAATAAAGAGAGGAAGTAAGGAAGGAATAATGAGAGGAGGTAAGGAAGGAATAAAGAGAGGAGGTAAGGAAGGAATAAAGAGAGGAAGTAAGGAAGCAATAAAGAGAGGAGGTAAGGAAGGAATAAAGAGAGGAAGTAAGGAAGGAATAAAGAGAGGAAGTAAGGAAGGAATAAAGAGAGGAAGTAAGGAAGGAATAATGAGAGGAGGTAAGGAAGGAATAAAGAGAGGAGGTAAGGAAGGAATAAAGAGAGGAAGTAAGGAAGCAATAAAGAGAGAAGGTAAGGAAGGAATAAAGAGAGGAAGTTAGGAAGGAATAAAGAGAGGAAGTAAGGAAGGAATAAAGAGAGGAGGTAAGGAAGGAATAAAGAGAGGAAGTAAGGAAGGAATAAAGAGAGGAAGTAAGGAAGGAATAATGAGAGGAGGTAAGGAAGGAATAAAGAGAGGAAGTAAGGAAGGAATAAAGAGAGGAAGTAAGGCAGGAATAAAGAGAGGAAGTAAGGAAGCAATAAAGAGAGGAAGTAAGGAAGGAATAAAGAGAGGAGGTAAGGAAGGAATAAAGAGAGGAGGTAAGGAAGGTAGGAATAAAAAGAGGAAGTAAGGAAGGAATAAAGAGAGGAGGTAAGGAAGGAAGGAATAAAGAGAGGAAGTAAGGAAGGAATAAAGAGAGGAGGTAAGGAAGTAATAAAGAGAGGAAGTAAGGAAGGAATAAAGAGAGGAAGTAAGGAAAAAGAGAGGAAGTAAGGAAGGAATAAAGAGAGGAAGTAAGGAAGGAATAAAGAGAGGAGGTAAGGAAGGTAGGAATGAAGAGAGGAAGTAAGGAAGGAATAAAGAGAGGAGGTAAGGAAGGAATGAATAAAGAGAGGAAGTAAGGAAGGAATAAAGAGAGGAGGTAAGGAAGCAATAAAGAGAGGAAGTAAGGAAACAATAAAGAGAGGAAGTAAGGAAACAATAAAGAGAGGAGGTAAGGAAGCAATAAAGAGAGGAGGTAAGGAAGCAATAAAGAGAGGAAGTAAGGAAGGAATAAAGAGAGGAAGTAAGGAAGGAATAAAGAGAGGAAGTAAGGAAGCAATAAAGAGAGGAAGTAAGGAAGCAATAAAGAGAGGAGATAAGGAAGGAATAAAGAGAGGAAGTAAGGAAGCAATAAAGAGAGGAGGTAAGGAAGGAATAAAGAGAGGAAGTAAGGAAGGAATAAGAGAGGAAGTAAGGAAGGAATACAGAGAGGAAGTAAGGAAGCAATAAAGAGAGGAGGTAAGGAAGGAATAAAGAGAGGAAGTAAGGAAGGAATAAAGAGAGGAAGTAAGGAAGGAATAAAGAGAGGAAGTAAGGAAGCAATAAAGAGAGGAGGTAAGGAAGGAATAAAGAGAGGAAGTAAGGAAGGAATAAAGAGAGGAAGTAAGGAAGGAATAAAGAGAGGAAGTAAGGAAGCAATAAAGAGAGGAGGTAAGGAAGGAATAAAGAGAGGAAGTAAGGAAGGAATAAAGAGAGGAAGTAAGGCAGGAATAAAGAGAGGAAGTAAGGAAGCAATAAAGAGAGGAAGTAAGGAAGGAATAAAGAGAGGAAGTAAGGAAGGAATAAAGAGAGGAGGTAAGGAAGGAATAAAGAGAGGAAGACCTTCCTTCAAGATAAATTTGTATACAAACATTGAGTTCCCTTAATAACAGGCTCGCTATCGCTCGCCAGGAAAAAAATCGACACCTAAATTACACGAAAAGTCTTATTATTGACAAAGAATTGAGCCGAAACGTCTTAAAATCGCCAAACTAATGGGCCAAATATCCCCGTTAGCACTAATTTGTTGTTGTTCATATTCCTTTGTGTGTGATAATAGGTGGAGGTGTTGTTGATGGTGGTCTCCTAGCAACGGACACCGCTTATGTCAACATTGGAGAAGTAGTCAACAACTCAATATATTTAAGAGAAAAAATGTATTAGTTGTTTTTAAGGACCTTATGCTAAGAAATTAAAAACATAAGATGAAAAGCTTTATGTTGGTATCAATTAGAGTACTACTACTACTACTACTACTACTACTACTACTACTACTACTACTACTACTACTACTAGTAGTAGTAGTAGTAGAAGAAGAAGAAATAGGTTACATTCACACATAACTGAGATGTAATTGGACATACAATAATATATTTATTATGTAGTAGCTAGTCGTCGTTGTTGTTATTGTTGCTGTCTAATTATACTATATATACTGTATATATACCGTATATATTATACTATATATATATATATATATATATATATATATACCTGTATATATATGTTTCCAAGCTCTCAGTGGGGTGCGAACCGTCGACCGTCGGCTATCGTCTGACAGTCGACGGTTCGAACCCCACTGAGAGCTTGGAAATAGTTAGTGGCTCACGTGTATTTGTGATAATATACTCAATATATATATATATATATATATATATATATATATATATATATATATATATATATATATATATATATATATATATATATACACTGTATATATATATATATATATATATATATATATATATATATATATATTTATTATATACAGTATATATTGTTTTTATCATTTGTAAGATGTGGTGAGTTAAATACCCACTAACATGGTACACAGGGGTGACTCCTTCATTCAGGTTACCACAGCTTACCTTAAGGGGGGTCACCGGTGTTTTATATCTTTCTATCCTTTTCTCCCTTTCCCTGGCTTGTATCCATTCGGCCCCATTCAGCCAACTGTTTTAAGACGTTTATCCCCATCCAGGTGTCGATTTTTTCCTGGCGAGCGATAGCGAGCCAGCATTGTATGGAGAAGACCGGCTTCGCCAGAGACATTTTTCTATCGAAAAATGTACAAATTTAGCTTGCTGTCAAAACAAAACAAAATATATATATATATGCTGGCTCGCTACCGGTCGCCAGGAAAATATTGACACTTGGATGGGGGTAAACGTCTTTAAACAGTAGGCTGAATGGGGCCGAATGGATAAAAGCCAAAGAGAGAGGGAGAGAAAGAGAAAAAAGCGAGGTGGGCTCCCTTAAGTGACCTTAGTTCATCCATAGCCGTGAATAAACCCACCCGTCAGTCTATATAATGGAATACTAACCGGATCAACACCCACACCATGGATCAATACTAACCGGATCAACACCCACACCATGGATCAATACTAACCGGATCAACACCCACACCATTGATCAATACTAACCGGATCAACACCCACACCATGGATCAATACTAACCGGATCAACACCCACACCATGGATCAATACTAACCGGATCAACACCCACACCATGGATCAATACTAACCGGATCAACACCCACACCATGGATCAATACTAACCGGATCAACACCCACACCATGGATCAATATATATCAGCCAAGCTAGTAAGTAAGGTTCCTACCGCCCGTTTTTTTTTTAAGATAGCGATAAATTGACTCGTCCCCATCTTAACCCTCTGACTACCAGCGACGTGTGTTATATTATAAATTGACTCGTCCCCATCTTAACCCTCTGACTACCAGCGACGTGTGTTATATTATAAATTGACTCGTCCCCATCTTAACCCTCTGACTACCAGCGACGTGTGTTATATTATAAATTGACTCGTCCCCATCTTAACCCTCTGACTACCAGCGACGTGTGTTATATTATAAATTGACTCGTCCCCATCTTAACCCTCTGACTACCAGCGACGTGTGTTATATTATAAATTGACTCGTCCCCATCTTAACCCTCTGACTACCAGCGACGTGTGTTATATCATAAATTGACTCGTCCCCATCTTAACCCTCTGACTACCAGTGACGTGTATTATATTATAAATTGACTCGTCCCCATCTTAACCCTCTGACTACCAGCGACGTGTGTTATATTATAAATTGACTCGTCCCCATCTTAACCCTCTGACTACCAGCGACGTGTGTTATATTATAAATTGACTCGTCCCCATCTTAACCCTCTGACTACCAGCGACGTGTATTATATTATAAATTGACTCGTCCCCATCTTAACCCTCTGACTACCAGCGACGTGTATTATATTATAAATTGACTCGTCCCCATCTTAACCCTCTGACTACCAGCGACGTGTATTATATTATAAATTGACTCGTCCCCATTTTAACCCTCTGACTACCAGCGACGTGTATTATATTATAAATTGACTCGTCCCCATCTTAACCCTCTGACTACCAGCGACGTGTATTATATTATAAATTGACTCGTCCCCATCTTAACCCTCTGACTACCAGCGACGTGTGTTATATTATATGCTAGCTATATTTTGTCGATGTTATGTACTGTAGCTTAAGAAGGATCTATGGTAGTTAAAAGGGTTTGGTGGAGAGAGTTTGAAGACATATTATCGTAGAGGTCCTTTCTAAGCTAAATTATATCGTCTAATAGTTCCCAGAATATAATGAAAAGAACTTCCCTGGTACTGGATGGGTTAAACGAGTAACGGTAATTTAGTTTGCTCCCTAGACCTCTAACAAGCTTAAAAAACATCACCTTCAAGATAAATGTGTACATTTTTCGATAGAACATTTTCCAGGGCGAAGGCCACTTCCTCTTAAATTACAGGCTCGCTATCGCTCGCCGGGAAAAACACGACACCTGAATGGGACGAAAGATCTTGATATTGACGCAGAAATGGGCTGAAAGCTCATAACATCGACAAACTAATGGGGCGAACATCTTAAAATCTCAAAACTACCTCTATCAAGCTTTAAAAAATATACCCCCAAGATCCCCCTTCGAGATAAATATACCCCCAAGATCCCCCTTCGAGATAAATATACCCCCAAGATCCCCCTTCGAGATAAATATACCCCCAAGATCCCCCTTCGAGATAAATATACCCCCAAGATCTCCCTTCGAGATAAATATACCCCCAAGATCCCCCTTCGAGATAAATATACCCCCAAGATCCCCCTTCGAGATAAATATACCCCCAAGATCCCCCTTCGAGATAAATATACCCCCAAGATCCCCCTTCGAGATAAATATACCCCCAAGATCCCCCTTCGAGATAAATATACCCCCAAGATCCCCCTTCGAGATAAATATACCCCCAAGATCTCCCTTCGAGATAAATATACCCCCAAGATCCCCCTTCGAGATAAATATACCCCCAAGATCCCCCTTCGAGATAAATATACCCCCAAGATCTCCCTTCGAGATAAATATACCCCCAAGATCCCCCTTCGAGATAAATATACCCCCAAGATCCCCCTTCGAGATAAATATACCCCCAAGATCCCCCTTCGAGATAAATATACCCCCAAGATCCCCCTTCGAGATAAATATACCCCCAAGATCCCCCTTCGAGATAAATATACCCCCAAGATCTCCCTTCGAGATAAATATACCCCCAAGATCCCCCTTCGAGATAAATATACCCCCAAGATCCCCCTTCGAGATAAATATACCCCCAAGATCTCCCTTCGAGATAAATATACCCCCAAGATCCCCCTTCGAGATAAATATACCCCCAAGATCCCCCTTCGAGATAAATATACCCCCAAGATCTCCCTTCGAGATAAATATACCCCCAAGAACCCCGTGCGAGATAAATACGCCCAAGATCCCCCTTCGAGATAAATATACCCCCAAGATCCCCCTTCGAGATAAATATACCCCCAAGATCTCCCTTCGAGATAAATATACCCCCAAGATCCCCCTTCGAGATAAATATACCCCCAAGATCCCCCTTCGAGATAAATATACCCCCAAGATCCCACTTCGAGACAATATAACACCCCAAGATCCCACTTCGAGATAAATATACCCCCAAGATCTCCCTTCGAGATAAATATACCCCCAAGATCCCCCTTCGAGATAAATATACCCCCAAGATCCCCCTTCGAGATAAATATACCCCCAAGATCCCACTTCGAGATAATATAACACCCCCAAGATCCCACTTCGAGATAAATATAACACCCCCAAGATCCCACTTCGAGATAAATATAACACCCCCAAGATCCCACTTCGAGATAAATATACCCCCAAGATCCCCCTTCGAGATAAATGTGTAAATTTTTCGGTAGAAAAATTTCCCGGCCGAAGGCTGGTTCCTCTTAAATTACAGGCTCGCTATCGCTCGCCAGGAAAAAATCGAAACCTAGATAGGGTGAAAGGTTTTACAATCGGCAAACTAATGGGGCGAACGTCTTAAAATCTCATAACTAATTGGGCTAATCTTGAAGGACAAGGGGTCCAGACAAAAACAAAAATACTGCCCCTTAAGTGGACACCAGCCGCCTGAAACTGCCACTAATCAGGGGTAGTTTGGGATTAATTTTCTTTGTGTGTTAATAGAAGTAATCATCCACTCACTCCCCCACCCCTCCTTCCGACTTCTCTCTCTCTCTCCCCCCCCCCTCCCCCAACCACCCTGCTAACACTCCTATAATGTAAATATGGCGTGTGCTAAATGTAACATCATAGATTAAAGAAAAACGTATTACACAAAACAAGAGTACCAATTTGAAAACATTTTATAAACCTTCCCTAATTTGGCCTTCATTATAGATCACATTTAAAATTTGCCTCATTTATCTGTTCAACATGCCTGAAATAAGTGTTGGAAATGTTGCACAGGAAGATTATCAAGCACTTATTATGTAGACCAGTTATGTTACGTGCATGGGTTCTCTACTGCAGCCACGATGTTTACAGTGTACTCCCACCCCCAACGTCACTCACACGCCAATGTTTATCCTCGGGGAGGTAAAAACACATATTAAGGGGGGATGGTTCACTTTTTGGCCGATTTTTGCATGTATTCATTATTTTTCTAGTTTCCTCCCTAGACCTCCATCAATTTAAAAAAAACATCCATTAGATCCCCCTTCTAGATTAATGTGTACATTTTTCGGTAGAAAAATGTCCCGGCCGAAGGCCGGTTCTTCCAACAGGCTCACTATCGTTCGCCAGGGAAAAAATCGACACCTAAATAGCACGAAAGGTCTAAATATTGACGAAGAAATGGGGCGAAAGGTCTTAAAATCGACTAACTAATGGGGCAAGCATCTTAACATCTGAAAACTAATGGGGCTAAACATGGGGGAGAAAGTGGTCCAGAAAAACGGCCCATCCCCCCTTAAATACATATTGAGAGAGAGGTATAAGAGGCCGGGAGGGGAGATCAGGTGAGTTGGGGAGGGCTGGTACAGGTGTGGTCCAGTTAACTCCAGGGATAACAGGTAAGGGGTTATTTACGTTCATCACCAACACACATAATTATAACTCTAACCACCTGCTCACCTTTGTCCCCAAACTATCAGTATCTATCCCTTAAACATATTATGGTAAACATACGACTTGGATACGAATTACATTATGACCAATGTATTTACTCCATTGTAGGGAAGGCTAGTCATTAAGGGGAGGTATTCAGTTGGTTCCCTAGACCTCCATCAAGCTTAAGATTACATCCCCTAGACCCCCTTTCAAGATAATTTGTACATTTTTCGGTAGAAAAATGTCCCGGCCGAAGGCCGGTTCCTCTTAAATTACAGGCTCGCTATCGCTCGCCAGGAAAAAATCGACACCTAAATAGTAGCCTACGAAGGTTGTTAAAATTGACAGAAATGGGGCGAAAGTTCTTAACATCGCTAAAATAATGGGGTGAACGTTTTAAAATCTCCAAAAGCAATGGGGCTAAACATGAAGGAGAAAGGGGTCCAGAAAAAAATCCCTCAAGTGGAAATTTCACCTTAAGCTTATTTATTACTCTGGACATACTCAGGGGGTCACTTATAGCTAGATCACTTTTTTTTAGATAACAGTGTGTTTGAATTCGGAGAGAGAGAGAGAGAGAGAGAGAGAGAGAGAGAGAGAGAGAGAGAGAGAGAGAGAGAGAGAGAGAGAGAGAGAGAGAGAGAGAGAGAGAGAGAGAGAGAGAGAGTAGGGTGGTACGAAGAACAAGACTGCATAAGTTCCCCCTATATACTGTATACCTTAACAGGTAGCACAAGCTGCATAACAGAAAACTGAATATGAACTCATCCTTATACATTTCTTATAGAAGAAAGATTTAGTAAGGGATATAAAGAGATCAAGGCAGCAAACAAGTTATTCCATAGATAATATACTAATACTATTCCCTGCTGGCTTAGACAGTTGATGGTCCACAATTTTACAACGAAATTTATTGTTTTTTGTACTGATATCGGAAACTAGACTGAAAGTAGATTAACTTATGTAACATAATTATTATTAAGATTTTTCACATAAGCTGCCAGACCAGAGTTGACGATAAAAGTTGTACCACCAGCTTTAGTTGTTTGTCGTTTCATGTGAGCTTGTCCAATATTCAGGAACTGGCCTCTATATCTGTACTATAGTTCTGGTTTAGCAAAAGGAGGAAATTTATTTGTTCTTTCAGTACGGCATCGCTTTTCTTCCACATAATTTGGCAATCGGTAGGCGATCTTGGTGAGTTTAGGAAAGGACTGTGGAATCAGAGGGCCCTTCGATACCTAAAGGGTCTTTCATTACTGAATACTATCGTCTAATGTTAACCTGAATAAAGATAAAAATGCGTCATAATTCAGAATTGGTTTATAGAATACAATCAAAGGGATTGTTTAAATTGTAATGATATAGTGTTTCCCTGATTCACATTATGTCTGTTTGTTTTTTGTTTCTCTTTATTTTAAGGAATGGCTATACAATCTTCTACAACCCTGTTATTGCCTCCTTCCCTTCTCACCATTGACTGTTGTCCTAAATTAAAGGGCTATGAAGACAACCCCGCCCTATAGGCCCCGCCGTGAATACATCGCAGGTCGTTCCTTTCCCAGCTGCCAATAGTGTTTAGGCCTGTAGCGTCGATATAATCAATGATGGCAACACAAGTCTTCTCCCATCCTATTTTTAAGGGGGGGGTCACCTGTTTTTGTTTTGTTTTTCTCTCAGGGTTGTATCCATTCGGCCCCATTCAGCCTACTGTTTTAAGACGTTTATCCCTATCCAGGTGTCGATTTATACCTGGCAAGCGATAGCGAGCCACCATATTTTGGACAATGTGTTAGACAGCTGGCTAAATTTGTACATTTTTCGATAGAAAAATGTTGAAGCCGGATTTCTCTATAAAATACTTGCTTGGTATCGCTCGCCAGGAAAAAATCAACACATGGATGGGGATAAATGCCTTAAAATAGTAGGCTGAACGGGGCCGAATGGATACAACCAAGAAAGATAAAACAAAAAAGCAGGTCACCCCCCTTAACCTATCAGTCAGGTCACGTGTTTTTATATTTAGCCTAGCTATCTGCAAAATATTTTGTTGATTAGGAAGGTGTTCTCTAAATCTTAAGGTTAATGGAGTTTTTAACATAATTGTTAGAGGTGTTCTCTAGCCTGAATGATGCTGTCTATGGTCGATTGGCCTAACATAAGAACTGGTGATCACACTGTATAAGATCCTGGGTCCTGTTCAAGTGGCCCCTTCGATGTCATACTTCATGTACTTAAGGGGGGATGGGCCGGTTTTCTGGACCACTTTCTCCCTCATGTTTAGCCCCATTAGTTTTCAGATGTTAAGATGTTTGCCTCATTAGTTAGTCAATTTTAAGACCTTTCGCCCCATTTCTTCGTCAATATTTAGACCTTTCGTGCTATTTTTCGTCGATTTTTTCCCTGGCGAACGATAGTGAGCCTGTAATGTTGGAAGAACCGGCCTTCGGCCGGGAAATTTTTCTACCGAAAAATGTACAAATTAATCTAGAAGGGGGATCTAATGGATTTTTTTTGTTTAATTTGATGGAGGTCTAGGGAGGAAACTAGAAAAATAATGAATTCATGCAAAAATCGCCCCAATAGTAAACCATCCCCCCTTAAAGTTCAGTTCAATTCTTTTGAGAACCCGCAGAGGGCTGTCACTCATTACAGAAAACATTTATAACACGCATAATAATAAACCTTACAATAGTGTTTGACTTGTGACACAAACGATCATGTCACACAGTATTTGCAGCAGATCAGTTTTGTTTTGTATGTGGATGAGGGAGAGAGTGTCTACGTGTTGTATATTGTACATTGAAATATTACTGTGTAGTTGTGTTGATGGTGGCTGCCTCACCTCACCTACATATCCTGCTGTGATTCTATTGTGCCCAAAATATTAAACAACGGGGTGATATTATAATATTCCTGTTATGTAGTATTAATATCTAAAGACCAAACTAAATATTCTGCACCAGTATTGTCGAATGATAATAACAAAAACAAAAAAACAAAAAAAATAGAAGGCAACATGCTTACATTACTGAAATGTTTGTGGATATGCAGTAATGGTCGCTCTTCTGTAAATATAATACGGTTTACTTAAAAATGGGAAAGGGGTGGGACCTTTTTTATATTTTTGTTTTCATATTTATTTATTTTGTATATGTTAAAAAAATATTGAATGGTTAGCATGAAAATAGGTATATTTGAGTGTGGTTACAGCAGAGGCAGGGGTATGGCGGAGGTTGGTCGATCTCTGTTAGCATAGTGTCTCTAGCCTGACCTACAGACTCTCGGGGTGGGCTATAAGGGGGCACTGGGGAGGCGTAATGAGGCGGAGAGGGTGTATGTAAGGCAGTATATACCCAACTTGTCTTCACCGGTAGCCATGTTGTATACCTCTCTTTGTAAACCATCACTGATCCTTCCAATACGGATGGCGTGTTTATTAACCCCTTCTGTACCGGTGACGTCTTTCTAATTTTGTTCTAGCTATATATATATATACTGTATATATATAATATATACTGTATATATACAGTATATATATACTGTATATATATAATATATACTGTATAATATATATATATATATATATATATATATATATATTATATATATATATATATATATATATATATATATATATATATATATATATATATATATATATGTATATATATATATATATATATACTATTGTGATGGTGACAAGTTTGGCCTGACTCACATTGTTATATATATATATATATATATATATATATTTTTTTTTTTTTTTTTTTTTTTTTTTATTCGATCACAGAACAGGCAGCACAATTGCCAATATAATACCACAGTTATAAACGTAACAATAAACCATCGATAATAATAGTTACTTACGGTCTAAATATCGTAAACAAAAGGTTAAATACAGTTTAAATCCGTAATGTAAAATAAGGTTTCGCTACTGGCAACTAACTAGCTTCTACTGATCATTTTCCGGATTTGTTATAGGGTGTAGAGGCGCTTGTGTTGGCTTTAATTAACCTGTACAATCCCAGCGACGGCTATATCCGTCAGTAGATAATTAACTCCCCAGTCCCAGCGACGGTTATAGCCGTCAGTAATGTATTTGTCTTGTAACTGCCTGTACAAGACTAAAAAAAAAAAAAAAAAAAAATATAGATCCACTCTTGCCTCATCTCTTGAGGTGAAAAGGTGGTCTCTCCTGTCATTTTGGCCACATTGCTTGGGACTGCTACTGCTAGAGACTTTTATTACTGTATCCTACGGTACCTACAGTACGGGTTAAGGGGGTACTACTCGCTTTTTATGGACCTCTTTCTCCCTCGTGTTTAGCATATTTGTCATGAGATTTTAAGACGTTTCTTTCATTAGTTTGGCGATTTTAATACCTTTCGCCTCGTTTCGTTGTCAATTTCAAGACCTTTCTTGCCATTTAGGTGTCGATTTTTTCCTGACGAGCGAAAGCGAGCCTGTAATTGTAAGAGGAACCGGCCTTCGGCTGGGAAATTTTTCTATCGAAAAATTTACAAATTTATCTCTAGGGGGTGTTTTTTAAAGCTTGATAGAAATCTAGCGAGGAAACTGAATATATATATATAAAATATATACATATATACTGTACGTATATAGACCAAAGAACAAGCAGTAGCCCCTTCATGGGTTACTGGGGAGCCATAATGAGCAGGGCAGTTTATATACATACCCAGGGGGCAAAAGTCCATTTATGGGGTCAACCAGACATGGGATGTTGTAAAAGGTTGTTGGGTATCAATGTGTTCAGGGGACCTCCCTGAACAACTTCCAGGTGGACTACCCGAAAAATATGCTGCTGACAAAAAAATGGCGGCCATTTTTCAAAATGGCCACCATGTTTAAATAGTGTTGAGCAATTTTGAAGATAATATTTGAATGAAACCTCCTTTCACCACGTGTGGGGTATCGTGTTAAAGGGAATTAAATTATCTTCAAGATGATATAACATTTAATGAGCTTAGTCATGATTTAAATAAAGATATTGGTCCATAAATATGATATTTGAATTTTTTTTCCCAAAATATTTATTACACCATAATATATATTTCTTCACATTGTAGAAGTCCTTCACATATAATAATTGAAAAATTGTGGAAAACTGCCTTTATGTATGCTCAACACTGTGTGAAAATTACAAGTTCATTGCATTGGTAGCAGATAGACAAACAGATAACTGGAAGCCACAAGTGGAATCTGTCTTGAAGATGTTTGAAAAGGGCATCACTTCCACACAGAAGTTCCATTTG
Source organism: Paralithodes platypus (assembly GCA_032716605.1). NCBI lineage: Eukaryota > Metazoa > Arthropoda > Malacostraca > Decapoda > Lithodidae > Paralithodes > Paralithodes platypus. Next base: position 57,711,923 of record CM064513.1, on the reverse strand, counting down.
ATTCAGAAGTCCCATGAACAGTTATGTGCCCTGCAAGAACAGATGATACTGTTCCAAGAAGCATTAATTGAACAACCAACAGCAGTCTGCTGGTCCATCTTCCTAGAAATGTCAGACATTCTTCACAGGTTTATCTATTACCAGCGAGAAGCTAACTGGGTAGGACATCTCTGTGAATCATCACAAATGTTACCTTATCTCACAGCAGCAGGGCACTACAAATATGGGCAGCAGTCTTTGCCTCTCTATCTGGCAGAGATGAAGAAACTACCTGAAACAGCCACAGATATACATGAAGGACTAATGGCAGGTGCATTTGTCTGGAGGAGAGCCGATGGCAAGCACAACAGTGTCTCCCCTGACATGCTTCTGGAACAGACTTACAATGCTGATGCCAAGGAAGCGAGTGGTCTGGATGGTATTACACTAAAATCTGCTACAAGGATGAAATGGCTTTACACAAAACCCATCACAGCTGCAGTCTCTGCATAGTTGAAATCCATGCTACATCTTAATTCATCCAGCCCTCATCATGATTCTGGCTTAAGTCGAGTCACAAGGGATGCACAGATGGTGATCATGGTAATGGCAGCTGTAAAGACAAACCCATTCTGTGGAACCACAACATCGATAATAAATATGGCAACTGGGCAATGCACTGATGGCAAAGTTAAGGACAACCTGACCAGGGTGAAAAAATTGGGTTTGGAGGCACCTACTCGTTCACTGACCAGTGATCAGAAGACAAGAATTGTGAAGCTGAATACCTTCCACACACAAAACAAGAAAAGAAAGAAGTCAGTGAATAAAACAGCTGCTCCAGGGAAGAGTAATGAAATAACTGCTTTTTGCGTATGACACAGATCATTGCTAGTGGTGGAGAAGTAGACCTTGTTGACTGCATAGGGAACCATGAATGCAGTGACTACCCACCATCTCTCTTCCAGGATGATGGCAG